>CM032623.1:45271862-45871862 GCA_019097785.1 Fraxinus excelsior
GGAAAGCATAATAGATTACCTTTCCTACCTGGAATGCATAAATCTGTCTCCATACTTGAATATTTGCATGCTGATCTGTGGGGGCCAGCAACTGTGAGTACACATTCTGGTTTTAAATATTATTTGCTTGTCATTGATGATTTTTCGAGGAAAAATTGGGTTTTTCTGTTAAAATCAAAATCTGACACATTTAATGTTTTTAAAGAATGGAAACTTTTAATTGAGAATCAAACTGATAAGAAAATTAAAGTTTTGAGGACTGATAATGGTTTGGAATTTTGCAATTATGAGTTTGATGAAATGTGCAAATTATCTGGTATGTTAAGACATAGAACAGTCACACACACACCACAACAAAATGGCTTGGCTGAAAGAATGAATCGTACAATTCTTGATAAAGTGAGATGCATGTTGTTGTGTTCTGGCCTGCCTAAAATTTTTTGGGATGAAGCAGTTAAGACTGCTAGTTATCTGATTAATAGATGCCCCTCTAGTGCTATAGACTTTAAGATCCCAGAGGAAAAATGGAGAGGAAAACCTGTTGACTTTAGTAACTTGAGGGTTTTTGGGTGTGCAGCCTTTGCACACCAAACTGAAGGTAAACTGGAACCTAGAGCCCTTAAGTGTGTGTTTCTGGGCTATGGGGAAGGGGTTAAAGGCTATAGACTATGGGTGAGAGAGCTTAAAGGCTATAAGGTCATTATAAGTAGAAATGTGGTATTTAATGAGGATGACCTGCCTTGTTTTAAGTCTGGACAGCAACCTGCAGACCTTTTAGAGACCCCTGAACAATCTGAAAATGTGGGAAAAAGGGTTGAGATTGAGGTGGAGCAATCTGGGGAGGGTTCTGACCAATCTGCCCATCAAAATGGTGAAGAACCTGAAGCTGAAATTGAACCTATTGAGGTTATAGAGGCTGATTTAGAGCCTGAACAATCCCTGGCTGATTACCAACTTGTTAGGGATAGGGAGAGAAGGACCATTAGACCTCCTTCTAGGTTTGAAAATGATGTTTCCTTGATGTCCTATCATGATATGATTGAAGAAGAACCCGAATCCTATGAGGAAGCTTTGAGTAGCAAAGACTCCAAACAATGGCTTGTAGCCATGCAAGATGAGATGGAGTCCCTCAACAAAAATAAGACATGGGTTTTGGTAAAGAGACCGGAGGGTAAGAGGGTTGTGGATTGTAAATGGATTTTTAAAATAAAAAGGGGTGAACAAAGTGAGAATGACATAAGATACAAAGCCCGTTTGGTAGCAAAAGGTTTTACTCAAAAAGAAGGAGTTGATTTCAATGAAATTTTTTCACCCGTAGTAAAATTTACTACAGTTCGTGTCATTCTTGCTTTGGCTACTCAATTTAATTGGGAGTTGGACCAATTAGATGTAAAAACTGCTTTTCTAAATGGAGACCTAGATGAAACCATTTACATGAAACAACCTAGAGGTTTTGAAGTGAACAAGAAAGCTGACTTAGTATGCCTTCTTAAGAAATCCCTATATGGCTTAAAACAAGCTCCAAGACAATGGTATAAAAAATTTGATAACTTTGTTCTTGGACTTGGGTTTAAGAGAAGTAACTTCGATACTTGTCTTTATTGTAAGGGTCAAGGTGGAGCAAATTCCCTTTACCTACTCCTCTATGTGGATGACATGATATTAGCAAGTCATGACATAAAGGAGATTGAGGAAATTAAAGACAAACTAAAATCTGAATTTGAAATGAAGGACTTAGGTCCGGTTAGAAAGATTTTAGGTATGGAAGTTAAGAGAGATAGAAGAGAAGGCACACTAAGTCTTAGTCAAAAATCCTATATTTTAAAATTACTTAGCAAGTTTTCTATGGCTGAATCCAAGAGTGTTAGTGTCCCCTTGGCTAATCATTTTAAACTGTCAAATGATTTTTGTCCTAAAACTAAAGAAGAGTTTGAAAGAATGGCTAATGTGCCTTACCCAAATGCAACTGGATCTGTAATGTATCTCATGGTGTGTTCTAGACCTGATTTGGCATATTCTATAAGTGTTTTAAGTAGATATATGTCAAATCCAGGTGAAGTACATTGGGAAGCCATGAAGTGGCTTCTTAGATACATTAAGGGGACCTCAAACTTAGGGATTCAGTTTAGAAAACAAGCTGAAGGTGTCATTTTAAAGGGGTTTACTGATTCTGATTATGCAGGTGATAGAGATAATAGAAAATCTACTTCTTCATACATGTATACTTTGTGTAATTCTTGCATAAGCTGGAAATCCCAGCTTCAAAAGATTGTGGCCTTGTCTTCAACTGAGGCTGAATACATTGCAGCCACCGATGCCATCAAAGAAGGAATTTGGTTAAAAGGGTTACTTAATGAATTTGGTTTTATTAAAGAAGTTGTTCTTTATTCTGATAGCCAATCTGCAATTCATTTAAGTAGAAATCCTGTTTTTCATAATAGATCAAAGCATGTTGATGTTAGATTTCACTTTATTAGAGATGTTATTTCACAAGGTGTTGTGAAACTTGAAAAAATATCTACTAATTACAACCCTGCTGATGCAGGTACTAAAGTTCTACCTTTAAATAAATTCCTGGACTGCTTGACCTTGCTGAGCATTGTTCCTTGCTGATCTGTGGATGCTGCTTATTTGTGCTAATGATATCTGTGATGTTTGAATGACCACTGATGCGTTTGAATCATTGTACCAAGGTGGAGTATGAAAGGAATATATTGGCACAATGATGCTATTGGCCATTGGGCCCAATTGTATTGGCCCAACTGGATATTGAAACCCAGCCCACTACCTATCAGTTTACTTAGTGAAAAGGAAGAAAAACGTGTTGGACTTTCAAAGCTGAAAATCGTGTTTTGTTCTTTACCTATTATTTGGACGCCTGTGATGTCACCACGTGTCGCCTCCAACTCCGTTGGATTGGCGACTGTTGTGTGACTCATATAAAAGGGTGCCCTAGGGTTTGAGACATTCGACTTTTTCTCTCTGGCCTTCGAGATCCTTCTGTGTCTCTCTACTCTTCTGCGCCGTTTCCTTCGGTTTTTCTCCTCTTCTCTGTTGAAATCAAATCTCCTCATTTGATTTCAGTTTTCCTCTCAATAGATTGTAAATCTTGTGTGATTTCATTGCTTGAGGGTTTTCGGTTCTTGTGTGAACTATGTAAAGTGAAGAGAGTTCCTATTTTGTGTAATAATCGGCCAAGACTGAGTGCCATCCTTTTGTATCTTTATCACTGGGTTTTTTATTCAAGTTGTACTGTGGTTGTTCTTGAGATTGAAGCACCTATCTGATAAGTGAAACCTGTGGGTTTCTGCCATTGAATAAAAGCTACGGTTTCTTCCATTCTGTTCCAGTTTTCTTGTTGTTTATTTTCAGTTCTACGAGTTTTATTCATTGTTCATAATTTTACTTTGAGTAGTTTCTGTTTTTTGCACAATATATGTTGATGTCTCGTGAGCTAATGGTTTGATCTGCTCCCAACATAATCTCTGATTTCCTTAGCAACATAGGCAGTGTCGACGATGCTGCCTAAGAGTTAATGGCAACGATAATGGTTGTGATTGGTGATTGATCTAAAGAATTTAGACTTGCAATTTTATTAAACGCAATCACGATAAAATACAAATAAAGAATGAATATAAACTCTAAGCTCTCTGCATCTTGAGAGTCAACTCAATCGTTATTTGTAATTATCACGCTGACATTTAATTAAAAATTACAAATTTCAATGTTCAACTACTTAAATTATTGAAGTGCATAAATTGTTTTTACGAATTTTAAAAATGTTCTCTATTATGATCAATATACTCTTTTAAAAAAAATCTTTTTACACGTAATCACGTTAGTTCTACAAGGTAAATTCCACAAGGTAGCTTTGGTATAATATGGCTTTACCTATTATTGTGGAGTCTTATTCAAAAATATTGGGAGATATAAGTGTAACAATAAGCAAAAATTAACTTGCAATTAAAATATGACGTTAATATATCGTAGATGTAGATTATCTTAACTTTCTCAAGAAAATAAAAAAAAACCCTAGTGAGATGTGGTTCCTATATGGCTCTATGGCTGAGCCCACCAATACTACCTAGTTACGGAATGACTCACGACACTACTCTTATGTGTTGACCTATGATTCAATATAGTTCCACTTGTTTTGATTATAACAAACAATACACTTATATTTCTAAAAAGTCTTATTTTTTGAATTTTTCATAAATAAATTTTTTTAATCACTCAAATGCTCAAATCGTCATCCGTTGAAAAATAAGCAATCAAAAGAGACTCGAAAATAACAATAACTTTGAAGATTAGAGTTTTAGAAATTGTTTATCGAAACTTCAATTCATATGTAAAGGTATTAATTCATCGATTTTTAGCAAATGCATAAAAGTTCAAACTATTTTTCTTGCATAAAAATGTTTTTGATATAAAAATAAGTTTGGAAAAATGAACATTCTAATATAGAAAATTATTTTTCAAAACCTATATACTTCGGTCGACCGAAGTCTCAGCCGAAACTCCAACGGTTTGAATTTTACAACAACTATATTCACACTTCCGTCGATCGAAATTGATTAACTGAAACTTCATGATTTTCAATCTTTTGATCTATAAATAGCCATCTCTTTTGCATTTAATTCCAACAACTTACAAGAGCAACTAATAGAGTATATTTATTGAAAATCATTGAACTTACTTGATTACATATTCTATTTCATTTATTACAAAAAATCTCTTGATTGATTAAAAACTAGGTTCATCGATTTCATAAAAAATTCTACTTTGCAAGAAAAGTTCTCAATCTCATCTATTTTCAATTCTTGATAAAAGTTTTATTTACCAACACTTATATTGAAGTGTAAATCTCTCTTCATACTTAACTCGTATTATTTGTTAAGAGATATTATAGGTTGAAAACTTTGATATAAAGATACAAATTATTTTATTATCTATCATTAATCAAAATTTACAATATAAACACTTGAACTTACTATTTACTATCTATTGAAGTGTTATCCTAACTCTCTAAACATTTGACTTGATCATATCATCTGTTAAGAGAGTTCTTTCAATTGTAAAATTAACACTTATATTTTGGTAGTTTTGAGAGCCTTGTAAAAATTCGATTGTTGTTAAGGATGTGTGCTCCTTGTTGTAAGTCACTTAAGCATAAGTGCTCCTTGTTGTAAGTCACTTAATGATTGGTACTCCTTGTTTGTAAGCTACCATTATAGTGATTTTGGTCTTACTCATGATGGAGAGCTTGTTAACGGGGACGTAGAACTCATTGTGTATCGAACCCCATTAAATTCGCTTGTTATCTTTACATTATTGCACTTTACTTTAAATTGATATTTATATTGTGCTATATCCATACTTCAATTAAGTTATCGAATTTACATATTCACTTCTCGTATTATACTTTGCATTTATATGTGTGTATTAAATAAGTTTGAGACTAATTGTCGAAAAAAATTCAAAAATCAATTCACCCCATCTTGGTTAGTTATTCTTAGGTTATCATTATGGAGTTGTGTCATGTGGCTTATGCGGTCCAACACATTTTTAAACAATGGTCTTATGGTTTGTTTGAACTATATATTTTGGGAGAAAATATTTTGTAAGAGTAATGTTTTGAAGAATGTATGATTATAAAGTAGTAAAACATTTTGGATTTTCCTATAAAATTGTTTTATTGAAAAAATACTTGATTCAAAATGAATTTAAGAAAAATGAGTTTTTTTTTTTTAAAAAAAAATGATACTTAAACACGAGCTTAATACCACAAGCTAAATGTTAAAGGATAAAATCACACATCGAATAAAGATAAAAATATAGATCAATTTATAAAGATCTGGGTTACTTCTCTCAATATGGTTGACCTTTAAAATGAAACCCCAAATTTTAACATAACATCATAGCTCATTAAGTTCCAATGACTATTTGATCCAATTAAAACTCAAAAAACTGAGCACACGAATTTTAATATTGATTTGCTCAAACGAGCCAACATCTTGCGGGAGTATGCTAAATGATAAAATTCAACATCAAATAAAGATGAAAATATAGACCAATTTATAAAAAATTTGACTACTCTTAATAAGGTGACTTTTTATGATAGGAGCTCAAATCTTAACACTAAATTTGTGGATTACGCTAGGCCATGAATTTCATTTTACATTGAGCTAGATTCTAAAATAGGGATGGCCACGGAAAACCCTGCCCGTCACTAATCCCATCGAAATTTTTGGAAGGTGGGACAGAGAATAATCTTATGTTTGGCTCCAATTATTTAAAACTCATTTTCAATCACATATTTCATCAATTTTTATCAAAATTTATTAAAAATTAATTTTAGCCAAACTAGGTAGGAGCTAAATCTCCATTTCCCGTCTCGTTTACTAATTAAGTTTCAATTTTTAAATACAATTTAAACCTAAAAAAATAAGAGTTGTCACGTCACATTTTCCAATGGGTCGAATATTTTCCATCCCACTCAGATTGAATAGGACGATAGGGATGAAGTAAGGCATTTTACCGTTCCTACTAGAGGTGTCACGGCCCGCACGAAGATGAACCGGCCTGTAATTCGGCCCATGAACCGAGTGGGCCGCCCGGACCTGAAACCGGTCTAGGTCGATTTAAGGAAAATTAACCGCTGGCCCATGTTTTAAAAAGATTTAAAAAAATTAAAAAAATCGCTTGTGTTTAAAAAAAAAAAAAAAAAAAGCGCCAGCTGCAGGCGCGCTGCAGCCTACAGTCAACGGTCACAAGTCAAATCATGTGACCGTTTGACTGTTTTTTTTTTCGAAAATTGCAATGTAGAGTAACGATTTTTTTTTTTTATAAATTGTGGTATTGTGAAGTGAAAAAATAGCAAACTCTCACAATCTACAAGTTTGAAATCTCTATTTTCTCATTCTCTCTTAATATTTAGTATTTTGTGCTTTCTTTTCATCTTATTATTTCAAAAAAAATTGTTAAAGTGTTATGGATTCTCACGATTTTTCTTCAAGAAATGTCAACTTACATGATAGTTGTTCTCCAATAAATTTGGAAGATGATAATGATTTAAATATTGGATCTTCTCAATAGCGAAGGAATAAAAAACACACATTTGATGTTTGGAAAATCTTTACAGTAGAACCAAACAAAAGAGCAATATGCACTCTTTGCAGAAAGAGTTATGCATGGGTTAAAGGTGAAGGCACGGGCACATTGCGAAAACACAAAGATAAACACATGAATGAAAGAGGGCATTTAGATACTAAACAAGCTCAAATTACTTCTTTTACTAATATTAGTGGAACATTTACTTTTTCTAATTTTTGTTACTCGCAGGATCGAATGAGAGCAGGAATGTCTAAATTTTTTGCAGCAAGCGAGATGCCTTTTACTTTTGCAGAAGATCGATACTTTGAGGAGTTTATGCAAAAGCATGTTAAACCCGCTTATCGGTCTGTAAGTAGAAAAACTGCTCGCTCAGATATCTTGAAATTATTTCATATAATGACTGAAAAATTTAAAACTGAATTTAACAACTTTGATGGAGTTATGTGTTTTACATCTGATTGTTGGTCTGGACGTAATCACAATGTTTATGCATGTGTCACTGCATATTTTATTGATAATAATTGGTTATTTAACAAAAGAATTATTGCTTTTCGCTTACTTGAATATCCCCATAATGGAATAAATTTGTGCGAGAATTTATTACAGGTTTTTAATGAATTTAATGTATTGAGCAAATTATTTAGCATTAGTTTTGATAATGCTAGTGCAAATACTGCATACATTGAGCTTTTGAAAAGGACACTTAATCCATCATTTGACTCTAAACTATTTCACATGAGATGTGTTTGTCATATATATAATTTAGTAGTGCAAGAAGGTTTAAAATTAATAACACCACAAATATAGAAAATTAAAGAAGCTATTAACTACATTACTTGTACAATTGAGGACAAGTTTCAAAAATATTACGAAAATATGCCAATGATTTTTTCCAATTGCAGCTGTAATGGATCCTCATGTTAAATTTTTTGGAGTTCAGTGTGCTATGGACCAACTTTTTGAAACTTTATCTTTCAAATATAAGTATTACAAATTGGGAAATAGAATGTTTTATTAATGAAATGTACAATAGTTATGTTATGAAATATGGTAATAATGAAAATGTTCTTTCTAATACGAGTTCTACTACAGTTTCTAAAGGTAAAAGTTCTTTCTTTTCTTTAATAGCCAAAAAACGCAATGTGTCTTTTATTTCATCTACTAGTTCATTTTCAAATGAGAATGTTACACTAGCTGAATTAGAAATATATTATCAATTTGATTACTACAGTTTAATTCCACAAGACGAGGTTGACAACTTAAATATTTTATAATGGTGGAAGTTAAATGAACAGTCATATTCAATATTATAAAAAATGACCCGAGATCTACTAACAGTTGCAGTCTCAACAGTGGCATCGGAGTCTGTTTTTAGCACAGGTAACAGAGTGCTAGATGAAAAAAGATCAAGACTTAAAGAATATATTTTAGAAGTTCTCATCTGCATGAACGACTGGTTATTTGCATATAGAAGAATGCAAAATAAAGTTGCTAACGATATTGCTCAAGACTTTAAAAATCTTATCATAGATGAATAGAATTTGATTTGTAATGATGAAATTATAGTAAAGTATGTGTCAACCTAGTTGGGATGTACTTTAACTATAAGTTTATAAATAGTTAAAAACTGTTTAATTTGTCAAGTTAGGCAAAATATTGTTCGAAAAATTGTAAGTTTTTATGTTATTGATGTAAAATTTATCGAAAAATAAATCAATGTAAAATTTATTTTTATATAACTTTTATTGATTTTTACTCTAATTATAAATTGTATTTTTTACCATTTATTTTATAAGTGTCAAAAAAAAAAAAAAGGCCGAGCGGCCCGAACCAATGACCTAGCCCATGCGGGCTTTGCGGTCCGGGTCAGGTTACACTTTTCCCGGCCCGATCCGCCCCACCCGAAAAGCTCTGCGTGGGAGGTTTTTTTATAAGCGGGCTGTGCGGGGCTTTTTAGTACGCGGGATGGTCCGGTCCAGCCCGCCCGTTTTAACATGTCTAGTTCCTACTTTGAAAACTCCTAAATATTTAGGGGCCGTTCTCTTCGTGTTTCAATTTTGTGTTTTGAGTTTTGAATTCGTTTTATATTTTGTGTTTTGAGTGTCTGTTTTGAAATTTCTAAAAATGCGTTCTTTTGGTCATTTTGAAAAACTGTTTCTGAAAATAGAAAACGTGAAAATGCATTTACTTTAAAATTTTGAAAAAATGTTAGTTTGCAACCCCTATTCATAACTCATTTAATTACCACCACCACCCATATCTCAACCCCTCAACTCTGCCAACTGCCACTGCGAAATGGAAGTTGAAGTAAAGCTCCGTCTACAAGATTCCACTTCCCACCAGCACCTATCCACCATCCTCTCCCGCCACCACCGCAAGACCCATTTCCAGGAAAACGTCTTTTTCGACGGCACCAATGCTGAGCTCTCCTCCAACCTCGCTGTACTCCGCCTCAGCTTCTGCGACCTCGATTCCCACTCCATCCTCTCCATCAAAGTCAGTCGCATCGAGGAGCAAGAAAAACCCATTGACCCTGTAATTGCTCGCCAATGCGTGGTTAAACCCTGGAGGCTGTTGCTCATCAGCTCATCGGATATAATCCGAAGAGTGAAGGAAGAATACAATGTTAAGGATAATGGACTTGTGTGTTTAGAGGGATTCAGGAATGTGAGAGCAATATATGAATGGAATTGACTGAAATTGGAACTTGATGAAACTCATTATGGATTCGGTGAAAGCTCCGAGCCTGAAGTTGTTAAGAATTTGCTCGAGGAATTGTTGAATAGCGTTTTCCTGCATATTCCATACCAATTTTACAGGTGGGAATATAGTTTTCCTACCAATTTTACAGGTGGGAAAAGAGTTTTCTCACAATAGGGTTTTAGTTAGGGCATGTTGGTTTTTAGAAACAAGGAGATTGAGGAGGGGGGATGGAGGGTTTGGGGCGGAAGACGGCGGCAAAGGGGAGGATGCAGAGGAGAAATGAGATGGCTGAAAGGAGGATGCAGATGAGAGAGTGGCAGTAAAAAAAAAATCTTCTATAGTGAATTATAGTGAAATGGAATCGAACTCACGACCTGTAAGAAATCTGAGCCTCTCCCAACTAAGCTGGCACACTGTTTTTTTAAAAAAAAAAAAAGCATTTTCCGTGTTTTTGAAGGATTTCGGCAATTTGAATTGAAAATGCCAAAACGACTTTTTCATCATTTTCCGTTTTGTTTGTAAAATTTAAACTCATTTTCAGAAACTTGTTTTCGGAAACGCAAAAGAGAACGCATTTTCACTGTTTTCAAAAATCGAAAACAGAAAACGACTTGAAAACGCCAAAGAGAACGGCAACTTAGCTGTTGTTTTAATTTTGATTCCTTGAGAATTATTTCTTCCTCACACTTATTTCAATCACATATTAATTTATATAAAAAAATTTCACCTTTTTTTTTGTAATATTTTAATACTTTTAACCACAAATTTACTAAGTCCCTATTTGATGTGGAATAAAATTTTATAAAAATTTAAAGTCAAAATCAATAATTAGTTTTAATCATAAACGATTTGGAATTCTTTTAATCACATATTCCATAGACTTTTATCAAATTTTATTAAAAAATTTATTTTAATCCAAATCAGGAACTAAAAAACATTTGAAAAGATCAAACAATCCTCAATGTGAAAATCACAAGTATTTTAATTGTATGAGAAAAAAAATGTTCACACAAGAAAAAAGAAGGGGGTAGCTATTTACAATTGTTATATATTAATTCCGCTCTTTATTCATTCATATTAGAATATTATTTTAATCCATGTTAAATTTTAATATTATTCTTATTAAATTCATTTATCTATTCTTGCAAATAAATAAGTAAAGAAATCCTATTCAAACCCCAAACCTGCATGAAGGAAACTAGGAACGAATAAAATTAAGTATAAAGATTCAAACCTAATTTTTACTAGAATTGAACAATGTTACGGAGAATCAAGATAGAAACAAGAACCTGGAGAGGAGAAAATGGAACTAATTTCAGAAAGTTGAAGTGCAATTACTGATTTTTATTTTTCAATTTGGAGCCCTTTCGGATTATTTATAATAGTGCCGGGAAAATGATTTTTAATTTGGAGCCCTCTGTTATTTTATGAATTGCTATGCTAGAAAATGATTGTCCAGTGTCTAGTTTGATGTAAATTTCTGAATTAACTGTTGGAGTACCATCAAAAGGATTCTGCTAAGTGTATACTGGGTGTACAAAACCCCTCAGGGAGGTTCACAATTTTTTAATGGACGCAAGCAAGGGTGGAGCCAGCCCGTCGAAACCCAATTTTTTTTTTTTTTTTGAAACATTATCTATTAAAATGAGGGAAGTTGATACTTTGTGACGAAGGAAGGAAACAAAGAAACATAAATTAATGTACATTAGTTGAAGACTTAAAAGATGGGAATGCCTTCATGGAGATATGTCGTAATCGATAATTATTTTCTGGACACTTACAATTCTACTGGTTCAAACTTCAAAATTAGAAGTTAAGACTTAGGCACATATGCATAATGCATTTTAATTTTTAGCATTCTCGTTCATTTAATATTTGTAAGCGGGTTTAAAGTATTGTTTTCACCTACAATAAAATGTCTCTCACACAGACACCATAACACTTAGAGAACCTAAAATATCAATACACCAAAAAAAATGCACATTATAAAATTCACGAAAGACCTTTTCAAATACAAAATGGCAAATACCAAAAAATAAATATTAAAAAAATTGTCAAAATGGGGGGGGGGGGGGGGGGCCGGGTCCCCTTAGGACCCCCTCCCCTAGACGCACGTCCCCCCTTGTTATTTTATGAATTGCTATACTAGAAAATGATTTTCAAGTATCCAGTTTTCTATAGGTTTTTGAACTAGCTGTTGGAGCACTATCAAAAGGGTTTTGCTAAGTGTACATTGGGTGTACAAAGCCCCTTACAATAGGGGGCTCACAATTTTTTTATTGGACGCAGACTCACTTATTAAAAGGAAGTGTCAATCCTGGTATACAAATAACAACACCTTATCAAAATTTACAATCACAAATTTGTAATCATACCTGTTAACACAAACTCCATGCGTGCATTAACTTCAAATCGATGAAACTCGTGCACATGATTGTTGGTCAATGGTGGTGCGTACATCAAAGAGGGAAAAAGGAATGACAATATATTAGTGGATAAATTTAGAATAATATATTTTTATTTAATTTTATTATATGCAAAAATTGTATGAGATTAAAAATATAATAAACTTATGTGGACATGAATAGCTGCTCCAAAAAGAAGCGGAAACCATTATTCAATATTCAGATAAGGAAAACGAACACACATTTCTTTGGTTTACGGAGCAGAACTAATAAGCAATTCCTAATTCCTTTTGTGGTTTTTTTCAATCTTTTGAGTTTCTATTCTTCTTTCATTCCAAAGATAACAATTTTTAAGCAATTTTTCCTTGCACTAGAAAACGTGCAAAATAGTCCATTTCATTAATCTCTCCCAAGAATTCTTAATTCCAATTCCAGCAGGGTACTCTAGATAAATCTTGAATTAGTCCCTGATTGTGTGCTGTATAAAGAAAACAAAGCTTTTTTGAACCAGCAAGTGACTGCAGCTCTTGTTGTAACAAAATTTCAAGGTGATTCTCCATATACATTAATACCCACTTTCCTTTGAAGGTTATTAATAATTTGTTCCTTGGTGAATCTAGCCTGGAATTTTCCGTTCTGTTTCATATTATGTTTTCCAAGTTGCCATAGTTTGTGAGATTTGTAACTGTTTCATGCTCACCACATGTTTGATCAAAGTTCTCAGTGTAATATATACTAGCGTGTGATGAATTTTTCCAGTGAATTCAGTTGACTCACTGCGTGCAAGTGTCCTTGAGTGCAAAACCTTTCAATGAATTTCAATATTTTCCCAATGATGAATCATGAATTGTATGTAGTAATTGTTTTTCACATTCCAAGGTGTTGACCCCAAAAAATAGACCAATGTAGCCAACAGAAAATTAGAAATTCATGTCTTTGTAAGCCAAATTGCAATATACTCAAATCAAATTACTAATTATATTGATGAATTAATGAAGAGAATGATTCGAAGTATCTACCAAGTTGTAATGTAATTATTTGGTTGATAAAAGGGGGTTGGCGTAAGGAGTAAAGCATAGAGAATCAAGGTTCACTTTGAGAGTATAAACTTGCACCACCTTAAAAATGATACTAAGTGTCACTTTTATAGTAGAAGATAGTGATTAAGAGTCGTTAGATGAGAGAGCACGTGGCCTCATCTGCACAGCTGGGTCCTCTTGTCATAGCCATTAATCAATCATTCATTGGCCATTTTGTTATTAATGCTGTGACGGCTTAGCAACCCTAGATCTGATATGTAAGACTAGACTTGACTTGTTTGATTGAATAGAACTACATATTTAGTAAGTTGTCACATCACCCACTTGATACAAGATCTAGTATGAAGATCTAGTATGACAGCTCTTGTACTTTAATTTGTTAAGGCACATCCCGCGATTTACCTCCTCCACGATGCTCTAGGGACGGGGCGGTGGGGGGCCCTCAAGGTTGGGGTTCAACATTTAGTATGAAGATCTTCTCTAATACGCCTTTACCTATCTCGTGTCATCCATTGAGGCACAGCTCTTCACGTGGGTTCGGCTAATAGAGGTTCGGCTAAATTTTCATATGGGCAAAATGATGTGGAGTGCGAGTCTAGATTCAGTTGCTGTGTAGTTCACTAGGCCATGCTTAGGACTTTGTTAGAAGAGGCGTAACAATAGTCCTCCAAGTCCAGGTATGATTATTTATATAATGTGTGGACTTTCTAGTTTAAAAGAAGAAAAGTTCGGTAGTTGAAACTCGCGGTGAGGCAGAGGGATCGATGGCGGGGCTCCGGAAGTAAATGGTGAGACTATTCGGGAAGAGACAGTCTTTGATAAGCTGAATTGAACTTGTGCAAGACCCTTTATATAACGGAGGGCCCATTCAGGAAGAGGCAGCCGTTGATAAGGCTGAATTGAACTTGGGCGAGACCCTTTATATAAGGGAGAGTCCACTTGAGAAGAGCAACTGTTGATAAGGCTGAATTGAACTTGGGCGAGGCCCTTTATATACGGAAGAGCCCATTTGGGAAAAGGCAGCCGTTGATAAGGCTGAACTGAACTTGGGCGAAGCCCTTTATATACGGGAGAGTCTATCGGGAAGAGGCAGCTGTTGATAAGGCTGGATTGAACTTGGGTGTGACCCCATATATAAGGGAAAGCCCATTCGGGAAGAGGCAGCCGTTGATATGGCTGAATTGAACTTGGGCGATGCCCTTTATATAAGGGAGAGCCCATACGGGAAGAGGTCTTCCTCCGTGGTGTTTGATCCATCCATAGAAGGGATTAATCCTCTAAGGTAAAAAGTAGTGGCTCTTTGTGAGATACATTACACATATCTTTGATGAGGCTATTTTACCTCATTGTAAGGGAATAACTCTTCTTTGCAAGGGCTTCCTCCATGGTGTTTGATCCATCCATGGAATGGGTTAATCATCTAAGATAACAAGTTGTGGCTCTTTGTGAGATACATCACACTTGTCCTTGATGAGACTATTTTACCTCATTGCAAGGGAATAACTCTTCCTTGCAAGGGCTTCCTCCATGGTGTTTGATCCATCCATGGAAGGGGTTAATTCTCTAAGGTAACAACTTGTGGCTCTTTGTAAGATACATCGCACTTGTCCTTGATGAGGCTATTTTACCTCATTGCAAGGGAAAAACTCTTCCTTGCAAGGGCTTCCTTCATGGTGTTTAATCTATCCATGGAAGGGGTTTTATACAGTCGAAGCACCGATACATAGTCAAGATGAAGCTTTGCATGGTTAAGGCATCGATGCATAGATGAGATGAGGCCTTGTATTACGGAGTTCCATATTTCAGAACAAGGCCTATTAATTCATCAAATATGACCCCATTTTTAGAGGTCTTTCCTTCTTTAGGAGTTATTATTCATAGCTCCTTCTTTAGGGGCTTTCCTTTTTCAGGGGTTCTTTTATTCATGACATCTTCAAATGCCACATCTTTTTTAGGGTCTTCATTTTGTGGGATCGTTGATGCATAGGTGAAGCTAAAAATTGCCTTTAAGTCCTTCAATAATTTCATGATCAGATCCCTTAACTTTTCATCTTCTATATTTTGGTCCCCATATCGACTTGATAAATTGCATCTAAAGTCCTTCAACTTTTGACACCCCTACACTTTAGTCCCCAAGGTTACTTTTTTGTTCACTTTTAGTCACTTTCTCTTCTTTTACATTGTTCTCCTTCAATTTGGGGATATTTACTTATCACATGTGGGGGCATTTATGCATAGGTTAGGAAGATGTGTTGCATGGCGGAAGCGCTGTTGAATAGGCCAATATGAGGCCTCTACACTTGAAAAAATCATGGTTGTAGAGTTGGAGTATTCCTATAGGACGAAGCCTCTAAAAATAGATGAGTCATTTGTGTAGAGGCGAAGTCCCATGTTTCAGGGATGAGGCCTCTTAATTCTTCAAACTTGTCCCCTTCTTTAAGGGTTCTCCTTCATAGCCTCTTCTTTAGAGGCCTCCTATTGTCTATTTCCACCGTGTGTTGGTTGGTTGCTGGAACTCATAGTGTTTTTTAGATACTTCTAGGCGATGGTTCTTTCTTCAAGAACCAAACCTTTCTTCAAGGCTCTTTTCCCAGATGGCTTTTACCACAAGGATGCTCGTGGTTATGGTATCAAAGATTCCTACGGACGCCGTCAATCTGTTGACTCAAAAAAATGGACCAATGACGTAGCCAATAGAAAATTAGAAATTCACGTCTTTGTAAGCCAAATTGCAATATACTCAAATCAAATTACTAATTATATTGATGAATTAATGAAGAGAATGATTCGAAGTGTCTAACAAGTTGTAATGTGATTATTTGGTTGATAAAAGGGGGTCGACGTAAGGAGTAAAGCAGAAAGAATCAAGGTTCACTTTGAGAGTATAAACTTGCACCACCTTAAAAATGATACTAAGTGTCGCTTTTATAGTAGAAGAAAGATGATGATTAATAGTCGTTAGATGAGAGGGCACGTGGCCTCATCCGCACAACTGTGACCTCTTATTATAGCCATCAATCAATCATTCATAGGCCATTTTGTTATTAATGCTGTCACGGCTTGACAGTCTTAGATCTGACATGTAAGACTAGACTGGCTTGTTTGATTGAGTAGAACTATATATTTAGTGAGTTGTCACATCACCCACTTGATACAAGATCTTGTATGAAGATCTTCTCTAATACGTCTCTACATATCTCATGTCATTCATTGGGGCACAGCTCTTCATGGGGGTTCGGCCAATAAGGGTTCGGCTAAATTTTCATATGGGCAGAATGATGTGGAGTGCAAGTCTAGATTCACTTGCTGTGTAGTTCACTTGGCCATGCTTAGGACTTCGTTGGAAGAGGCGTAACAGAAGGGGTAGTGTTTTTCTTAATTATCTGTTTGCATGGTTTCTCTTGATCTCTGGAATAGTTCTTGTTGGAATGCGGTTAATCTTCTGGATTATGAACTTTCAACTTTTGATTTCAAGAACTAAGTGCTTTAAATCTTCAATTCAAAACTAATGTGTGGGCACCTACTTTTAGTTAAACGAAAAACCAATCATATTAGTTGTCAACAATTTATTTATGATCAAAATATAAGTTAGGGAAAATTGTAGCCGAGGTACCAAACCTTTCAGTTAGTTGCAAATTTTGCACAAACCTTTCATTTGTATCACTCACGGTATCAAACCATTAAAAAAATCGCAGCCCAAGTTCAAAATAACGGTTTCCGTTAGTTTGACCCAAAAATCGTCAAATGACCCAAAAATTAAAAATCTAATAATTTCTCCAAATTAGGTGAGAGCATTTTGGACAATACATTTCCATATTACATCAAAAATTTAAAAAACAAAAAAAAAACCACAACCCCCATCCCCATCTCCTTCTATTCACACCCCAAAACAAAAGCCTAAACTCCCATCCCATCCCGTCCCAACCACCACTGATCTCCACCGGCGCTCCACCTGAGCCTGGAACAGAAGCCACCGGAGTCTCGTCTTTCTCGGAGTTCACTTTCCGACCTTAAAACAGCCGCTAATAACTTCAGCCTTGAATTTATTGTCTCCGAAAGCAGCGAAAAGGCGCTAAATATTGTTTATAAAGGTCGCCTCCAGAACCGCCGGTGGATTTGGCCAAACCCTAAACAATTTGCGGTATTATATTATCACAACAACGGTATATATGTGTATATATTCATGATCTAGTTCTTAATACTTCGAGGGCTTTGTGTCTGATAAAAACAATTCAGCTCGATGTTTTTTTTGGGTTGTAGGATGAGGCATGGGGAGCAGGGAAATTGAGGCACCGAAGGCTGGCTAAATTGATAGGTTATTGTTGTGACGGTGATGAGAGGTTGCTGATTGAGGGAGCTGCTGCTTAAGGTGGTGGTGGTGGTGGTTGCGGTGCCGGATTTTGAGACAGCATTGGGTGACGTTGAAGTTGTGGTGCAGGATGTGGCGACCGACTGCTGGGAGGTGGTTGTTTTGTTTTTGGGTGTTATGGTTGGGGAAGAAGGAGATGGGGGGGGTTGTGGTTTTGTTTTTGTTTTTTAAATTTTTTATATAATAGGGAAATTTATTATGTTCAAAATGCCATTACCTTATTTGGAGAAAATTATTAGATTTTTAATTTCTGGGTCAACTGACGATTTTTGGGGTCAAACTAACAGAAACCGTTATTTTGGACTTGGGCTGCGATTTTTTAAAGGTTTGATACTGTGAGTGGTACAAATGAAAGGTTTGGGTAAAATCTGCAACTAACTGAAATGTTTGGTATCTCAGTTGCAATTTTCCCTATAAGTTATATTATGCCCCTGTTTGATCCACATTATTTTTTTCATTCTCATTTTTCTACTCATTTTCAACCACACATTCTTCAATAAAATAATATTTTTCATCACATCAATAATTTTTCCTTTTTTTTTCAACCACATATTCCCCATTATATCAACAAAAAAATGCATTCTTTTAGAAAATAATGTGCATCAAACAGGGGCTATATTTTTGCTTCTCCACGCAATCATCCAACTTATATTATCACAAATGATTATTGACATTTTTATTCGCATGTTCAATATGAAATAATGAAATAACAATAATTAAATAATATATTTCATTTACCATAGAACATATTATTTTACAATAGCAAACTATACTATATGGGCACACAACCTAACAGTTGTTTCCTCTGTCACTATACATAAGAGATGTATCATTTCTTAATAGCAACCAAGAAAAAGCTTCTCGGTTTTCATAGGATGTATCTAAACTAGACTCTAATTTTCTGAAGACTAGCTTCTGTACCCTCATTCTTAAAAGTCTCCTCTTAGGATTCCATGGAAAGCACTTCCAACATGTTGAATAACAAGCTTCAATGTTCTGGCACTATATCTTCAACTGCTGCATCACTCACCTAAATCTTCATCTTATAATCTGCTCTCCAGTTTTATACTAGTGCCAACTGTAACCTGGCAATACTGCTAATCTGTTTGCGATCAAGAGGCTGGATTGTCGACACGGTTCATGAACTTGGGGCGGAAAATTAATCTTGCAACCTTTATTACCCTCTTCTTTATAGTTTCATAAGCCATCTCCTTAGGCAAGGTATCATCATTTGTGTTAAGTATATACTGTGAACCCACATTGATGTCATGATGATTACAATATTGTTGACTCACAGTGCACTTGTAGCGAATCAGTTACTCTACCATCATCCAGGATTTGAAGGAACACGTTAAATACATCAAAATGAGCATTTTCTATAATGACCCAAGTCTCTTACCCAAGCCATTAACTTACGTACTGTTCACTTTGGGTGGGCATATGCCCATTTATCCCCTCAAGGCTTTCTATCGTGTCCCCTAAGATTCAAACCCCAAGACCTCTCCCCAATGAGAGACTTAAGTTGAATCCTGATATATCTAATTGATACTAGGATTCAACTTAAATCTTTCATTAGGCAGAGGTCTTGAGTTCGAATCCTGGGACGCGATAGAAAATCGTGAGGGGTAAGTGGGCTAAAGCGGACAGTTGTAACGACTCAAGTCTCTATACCCAAATCGTTAGCTTACGTACTGCCCGCTTTAGGTGGGCATATGCCCACTTACCTCCTCAGGGCTTTCTATCGCGTCCCATGATTCGAACCTAAAACATCTGCCTAATGATAGATTTAAGTTGAATCCTGGTACCAATTGTGAGGGGTAAGTGGGCATAACTCAAAGTGGAGACGTATTAAGCTAACGGCTTGGGTATAGAGACCCGGGTCATTACATTTTCATTCCTATCAAACATAATAACTGCAGATGGCCACCTCTGAAAAATAATGTGAACTGCCCTCCTTCATATTCAACGAAACCTTGGGGCTCCAATCAATTGTGGGACTGCATGTTTTTCCATGTACTAGCTTATATCGATCGGTACAAGAGCTTTTTCGGTGTTGAACGTAAAGGAAGGAATTGCCTTTGCTAGCTCCATCTTTTCAACAACTACAGGACCAATGAACATGAAGCTAGCAGTAGGACGATGGGGATCTGATGCATAGTGAAGCAATAAAGATTCAACGCACGCCTAAAGATCCGTTGATTCTGCAAATATTGGATGTTCAGTGAGTCTAAGATCGTTGATTCTTCACAAAGAACGTCGAAATTCGACAATTATATTAGAAATTTCTCAATTTTATTAATAATCAAATTCAACCGAAAATAACGACAACCTACGAAGTTTTTAAATAGCAATTCTGAGACAAAAAAAAAACTCTGAATCTAATGAAGAAGAAAAACTTCTTAATTAAAGAACATAGGACAAAATAAAATGTTATAGTAAGTATTGATTCTGCGAGAGATATGCTCACTCTATCAGGATCTGAAAGCTTTCCCGGGATCTTTGAATAGCCTCTGCTACAGATCTTACTGCAGGATCTTGACCAACCACACATGTCCATGTAACTCTTCCTCCAAATGCAACAGCTTCTCCTCTCCAATCATTGTACTTTGGAAACAAGAATACGTGTCCATTTACTAACAATCTTGGCAATATCTCTACCAGTATTCTTCTCTATGCCTGGACTTTCCAGACTTCTACAGTTTCAAGTTGACGCTGCAGAAAATTTAGGCTCCCATACTTCAACTCAGCAGCACGGTTGAGATAATACTCCTCAACTTGCTGGATCTCTACATTTACTCTGTTAATCTCTTCCTTGATAGAATGGATGCCAGTCATGACAGTTTTTTCATGCTCCCACTGCTCATTCAGCTCATCTTGTCCCTGCTTCAAGAGAGACAATTCTGCCTCAAGGCGATTTAGCCTATCTTTTGATGCTTTATCAATGTCATTGGTAAGAGTTAGCCTTTCCATCTCAAGTTTCCAAACAGCAGCATGGTTAATTTCATCAAGGGCGGTTGGTTTTGAAGTAGTCTCCATTTTCAGTTTAGCTGCTGCTTTGTCAACAAGCTCAATAGCTTTGTCAGGTAGGAAACGTCCACTGATGTAGTGGTTCGATAGAATTGGAGCTTCAACAAGGGCACTGTCTGAAATGCAGACTCCAGCAGCTCGTACTTTTCACGCAGTCCACTGAGAATAGAGATGGTATCTTCCACTGAAGGTTGATCTTTCTCAATATACTTATGATATTCATCCAGAGTGGTTGCACCAATGCATCTCCACCACCAAGCATAGGCTTCAAGAGTTTGCCAGCTTCTGTTGCACCACAGGTAGCACCTGCACCAACCACTGTGGATCTCATCAATAAAAGGATTATCTGGCCACCCGAATCAGTAACTTCTTGAACGCATGCACCACTGGTAGCACCTGTACCATACTCTTTCTTGAACTCCTTGGCTCGCTGTATACGCCCTTCTAGAACTCTCCCTAACATTGTTCCAGCATCTCATCTCATCTCTCTAATTATTTTTGGACAATCCTCATATCACCTTGAATTCTCCAGCCCTTAGTCCACCACCATTAGTAATGTCTAGAATTATTAAGTCGGTTAATAACCTACTTCACGACCTATAATATGAGATTTTGGTGCATGTATTCTATGTATGAGTGGAGTGATTAGAGATTGTGAACATATAGAGAGTGTATTTGGGCACCGTGAGATTTAGTGCTGTGAAGTGAGTGCGCTTTCATAAAATATTAAATTGGGGTGAGGAATTAGTGTCTCTGTTACCCAATTAAAATTGCACAGGTGATTTTTTTTTAATAAAATATTTTCTGTGAGTTTAAACTCAATGTCTTCTGTATTGAAATGCTTACATACCACAATCTGCTTAGGTACTGAAGAATCTCACTTAAAGCTTTTACAAATATTGCACACATGCCGACTCATTTCCTTGAATCTTGCAGGGACCATTTATGACAAGGCCTTCATGTCAATTTATAAACGAATTTCATGACAGTAGGATTTTACTTTGTGAATTTCACTGAGTGATAAAACTAAAAATTCTCCCCTTCTACCAGGGATGCTCTTTCATGTGCCTTATCTCTGTCCTAAAACCTCGCCCCTTTTCCCCCTCTTCTCCAAAACCTCAAAATCACTCTTTCTCCATCGTAAACCATTTTCATACCTCCACCACTACCATTCCCCCGTGAAGAATATTTCCAAAAGCCAACACAGAAAGCCTCTTTCCATGACCAAAATGACAACCCAATTGTCCACCTCAGCAGCTCTCCTTCAAAATCCCAGAAATTCAGTCCCCCAAAAATCAAAGAAAAAAACCCTATACGAGGCCCCAGAAAGTGTACTCCGCCACAAGCTCAACCAGTGCTCAAAACACGGTGATTTTTGCAAGGCCATTCACCTTTACAATGAGGCAAGGACGAGTAATATTCAACTCAATGTACATCATTATAATGTATTGCTTTATTTATGTTCTCCAAATGATGATGGTAGTAGGCAGGATGCGGATAATTTTGTAGGTTTGGAAAAGGGCTTTGAGATTTTTAAACAAATGCGGTTGGATAAAGTGGAGCCAAATGAAGCTACATTTACCAATGCTTCTAGATTAGCGGCAGCTAAAAAGGACCCAGAAATGGCTTTTGAGTTGGTTAAGGAAATGAAGAATCATGGAATAGTTCCAAAGTTGAGGTCCTATGGGCCGGCATTGTTTGAGTTTTGTGAGAAGGCAATGGCTGATAAGGCGTATGAGGTGGATGCCCACATGGTGGATAACAAAGTCTCAGCTGAAGAGCCTGAGCTTTCAGCACTTTTGAGGGTTAGTTCTGATGTCAAAAGGGAGGAGAAAGTGTATGAGATGGTTCATAGGCTGAGAGCCACTGTGAGGCAGGTGTCTGAGGAGACTGCAAGTGTGGTGGAGGATTGGTTTAGGTCAGAGACGGCGTCGAAGGTTGGAGCAGAGAATTGGAATGTAGAAAAGGTGAAGGAAGCAGCTGTGAAAGGAGGGGGTGGATGGCATGGGCAAGGGTGGTTGGGGAAAGGGAAATGGAGAGTGGCGAGGATCCATATGGATGAGACGGGGGTCTGCCAATTGTGTAGAGAGAAGCTTGTTTGTATAGATATTGATCCCATCGAGACGCAGAATTTTGCAAAATCTTTGGCAAAATTGGCTAGCGAAAGAGAAGCTAAAGCTTGCTTTTCGCATTTTCAGGTATGGAACTTGTTCATTTTTTTTTTTCCTATTGCTAAGGATGATTTTTATGTGTACATATATATAAAGATTTGGTCTTCGGTACTTGTATAATTTGGGTTCTGTTTAATATATTTGCCCAGTTAGTCATGATTTTGTCATCTGGAATATTGTTTCTTCTATCTTGTTCTAGAATTGAAAATTAGTTATGATAAAAATCTTCTGGCAGTTGGCATGTCTTAAACTTCATTGGTAAATCTTGAAACTGCAGTGGAAATGACTGGTACCATTTTCAATTCGGAGAAATTCATATGGTAGACATCGGAACAGGAGCAATCAATCCAAAGGCTTAAAATTGTTTCTTTGAATACCTTTTCTATTGTCTTCTACTCTTTCCAGATGGCCTCTAATTTATAATGAACATTTTACACCCATTTGATGCCAATAAATAAATTTGGTGAAAAGTTGTTTTTGATATGACATTTTATTTTTCTGCTCAGAACAGATGGCCAAGATTCGTTGTCGTCAAACCATGTCTTTGAAGTAAAGGGAAGATTCAGTTACTCTTTTTGAAAATTGAACACTATTTTTGAACGTCCAGAGAGGCAAATTGAAGTATTCAATAATAAATGGAGTATGCGCGTGTTTGCGTGTGTATACACATTTATTTATGGAAGCAGACTAGCTTGATAAATTCAGCTGCATTATCTGTAGGAAAGAATTGTGATGGTGCTCAATTATTGAATTATCATGGGAACAAAGGACAAGAAAACCATTGAGAATTTTGAGTATTGATCACAGCCAAATTTTAGTAAAACTGAGGGGAGATATATAGACTTTCTAACTTCTGTAACAAAGGATTGCATGTTACAGAGCCACATGCATAAAGCTGGACGATGAGATTGTAAGATGTTGCAATCTGAAGCTTTAAAAGTCATTTTGTCATCAGAATCATGTCCAGCATATTTTTTTATAGCAACTGTTTTCATCAGAAAGTCATGCCTGCAATTGTGACTGCATTAATTGAAAATACATTTATAGTATTGGTCAGTTCAATATCTTTTTTATGCTTCAGGCGTTTCATATTAAAAAGAGATTGTTAGTCTAAAGCAAATGGTGCACTCTTTCAGGAATGGATTCAACGTCATGGTCCATTTGATGCAGTAGTCGATGGTGCTAATGTGGGCCTTATTAATCAGCATAATTTCAGTTTTTCCCAGGTAATGTTAACTTCGGCTTTCCCACTCTGTGCTCTGTGAGTAGCATTCTATCCCCGTTGAACACTAAATTTGAATAAATAAGTGTGTCCTCTCTAACCGTTTAAACTCTTAGACACAGTAGTTCAACATCATGTTTGAGTAGGCAAAGGTCCTGAGTTCAAATTTTGTCACTATCCATTTATGGAAATTTTGCTTATGTTGGGCCTCACGATGAAAATAAGTCTTGCCTAGAGGCAATTTTGAAGGCTAAATATAAATAAATAAATGTGTCCCCTTGCGGACAGCTTAAGCTTTTAGATGAGATGGTTCAACGTCTCCCATCCATCTTTATCTATCTCTTCCACCCTGTATCTCTCGTTTTGCTCCCTTGGGGAAGGGTAGATGGATGAAAATTGAAATCAAAGAAAGGCAGAAGTGAAATGTAGATTAAAGTTATGACTACTGTATATTTGGTAATCTTTAAAGTTTAAACTTGTAAGTGTACAAGAAACATTTATTGGTTACCTTTCTTTGTAGCTCAAGCATGTTGTGTATCACTTGCGTAAACTGAGCCCTTCAGGGAAACTGCCTCTTGTTATTCTGCATAAAGGCCGTGTAACTGGTGGTCCTGCGCAGCACCCTAACAACAAGAAGTTATTGGAAAGTTGGAAGAAGGCTGGGGCACTTTATGTTACCCCTCCTGGTTCGAATGATGATTGGTACTTGTACTTTATTCAATCACCTAATTAGATTTGTTCTTTAAATGCTTAAATATTTCCTGCCTTTTTTTTTTTTTTTTATTTGTTTAGATTTTCTCCATCTATTTTTCCCATGGTCCCTTTGACACCTTTTGTTCCTTGCTCTTCTCTTGGTTGCTCATATGTCATTTAGAACCTCTAAGTTTTTAGCTATGAAGTGTGAATCGCAGTCAAACTGTGCAACCTATGTTTTTCCATTCTGTTTCCGCAGGTATTGGTTGTATGCTGCTGTTAGCTCCAAGTGTTTGATGGTGACAAATGATGAGATGAGAGACCACTTGTTCCAACTGCTAGGCAATAGTTTTTTCCCAAGATGGAAAGAAAAGCATCAGGTATCATTGTTTTGTTTATATTTATGCATTTTATATTTGAACTTGATCGCCAAATAAGAGAAGATTCATTAATAATTATGGTATTCTACTTCGTTGCTGCACTTGATTATTGATTCTTGCAGCAATAGGACTAAATGATGCTTAATGTTTGCCAGTGAGTTGTGAAACTGTCACGTAGAGCATGCGACGCTGTTGGATGGTGGCTAATGATAATGCTACTTGTACACCCAGGTTTACCACCTGGGTGACAGAATGTAGAGGTTGCAACTCTTGATTGGTTGGAAGAATTTTTTTTTTTTTTTTTGTCCACCAACCAATAAAGAGTTGCCACCTCTGCATTATGTCACCCAAGTGATAAACTTGGGTGTACATGTAGGAGAGCTCCTAAATGGATACAATAGTAAATGATATTCAGACACCATAATTCTTAAAAATATTGAGCAGAATGCAATGAGGACATGATATTTGTGAAGTAGATAAATCCAATGTTCGACTCTATTGAGTTGAGCACGTAGGTATTGTTTTGGCACGTCTTTATCTGTGGATAGATTATCTTTTGTATAATGTTATACAGTTCAGATGGGCACTTTAAATACACGTACAACATTTGTCGTTCCCTTGCATGTTGGCAAGTGTTCCTAAGCACCAGGTGACTTGGCATGCTATAATCCATAGTGTCAAAGGCGTTAAATCATTGATAAATACAGCATCTTGTTGGTGTCTATCATCGACTCTTCATGTTTCAGGTCTACTCATGTTACTTGGGATGGGTTGCTATAAACATCTTGTATACTTACACGGTCTATGATGCACAGAAGGCACTAGTTAAAAACCGTTTATGCAATGTAGATTTGTACTTGTGGATTTGAGATCCACATTTCCAACTCCTCCAATCAATTGGGGCCCTAAAAGTAGTTTCATAGATGAAAATGTTCATCTTTTCATTCTTGTGATTCTACTGAAAATTGGCAGGTCCGATTAACGGCTTCCATTGATGGACTCCAGTTCCGCATGCCTCCACCTTATTCAATTGTCATTCAGGTTAGTGACATACCAATAATGTTATATTTGTAAAACAAACTTTGGCATTTTGATGACGTCTCGTGTCTGAATTCTCATTTATGCTTTACAAAACTCATATGTAATGCAGGAGTCTGAACAAGGCAGTTGGCACATTCCAACTGTAATCGGAGACGATCTCGAGACCCCAAGACAATGGATTTGTGCCACAAGAATAAGGGAACTGAACTGAGACAGATAATTTTCTACTTTTAAACTTCATACAGAGGATTAGATGAGCAAGGTGAAGCCTGGGGATAGTAATCTGGTCGATTGAGGATTTGTGTATTGAAAAAGGATATCTGCATTTCCAAGTAATGAGTTGTAAAATCATGTTATTACTTGCGTTTTGTGGAGACATTCTTGGAGTATCCTCCATAGTGGAAGCATGAATTTCCATTTTTTAACATAAATGGGAACAATAATGGGTTTTTAAGGTGAAGCTGAAATTCGGATGGGCAGGCAGAATGAACCCTTCCCCACCCCACCCCCACCCCCAAAACCAACATAAATTATGCTTGTGGTGTTATCTTGTTTTGAAGTGGTGGAGAGTTATACTATCAGTACACATTACTAGACGTACTTTAATAATTCGAATACTATGTTATAATTCCTAGTCCCTACCAAAATACCGTGACGGTATATTCATAACACATTGAACTTATTATTTTTCTTTTCTAATATTATAACATATAAGCATTCCATTACTTTTTAAAGCTTGGGAAAAAAATTGAAAACAAAAATTGTATTGATTTTAAAAATGTAGACTGATTCATGAAACACGATGTAACTTTGAGATTTGACATCAAGATTTTTCCTTGTTTATATTATGTATTTTATTTTATCTTAAAATTTAAATTAAATAATGGATTTATAATCTTACGCTTTATCCCTTTTTCTTTTTGCCCTTTTTAGAAACATTTAATAGACTTGAATGAGCAATTGCGGAGTCAAAAAAAAAAAAATGGGAAAGGAAAATGAGCAATTGGAATAATTTCCCCTTAAAGAACAAGTAAAAAGAAATTCAAACATAATAATCTTACACCATATAATTCACTTATTGGCATTTGGCCCCCATTCATTTTTTTAAAAAATTTCTCCTTAATTTTAATCACACAATCTCCGAAATAAAATAATAATATTACACAAAAATCTAAAAAAATTTAAATACTTTTCAACCATACATTTTTCCATCAATCACTATTCAAAAATTTATAATTATTGTATATTTTGGAATATCAATAGAAGAGATGATGATGTTGAATAATGGACTTGGCTTTAAATAGCCTTACAACTTGAGATAAGAGAAGAAAAAAACGGGATAAGTCCCTTGAATAACAAACACTAAGATCATGGGATTATCCTAAAATAATGTTCAACGGACAAGTCTCCTCTTTCAAACTCTTATATAATTCTCTAAAACTCGGGGATTATTCAACTAAATACAAAATTAATTAAACTATCTATACTTTTACCATCCTCCCCTAAACTGAACACAGTTTACACATGGATTTAATTTAACTTCAAGCAAGTTGCGCATCTTCAAGAAAGTCTCCAGCTTCAATGGTTTGGTAAAAATATCTGCTACCTGCTCCCGGCTTTGACAATGAACCAGCTCCACCACACCATCTTTAGTAAGATCACGAAGAAAATGAATCTGATGTCTATATGTTTGCCCCTTCCATGTAGCACATGATTCTTTGATAATTTTATAGTAGAGTTGTTGTCACAAAATATCTTAGTAGCCTCCCTCTGTGTACATCATAATGCTTCAAGTATTCTCCTCATCCAAACAGCTTGACAAGCACAAAAGGTTGCGGCTATGAACTCAGCTTCATTTGTTGATAATGTGACAACAGGTTGTTTTTTCAAGGACCAAGCAACAAAAGCAGAACTCGTTATAAAAGCATATCCAGATGTAATCTTTTGGTCCTCTAAATCTCCACCATAATCACTATCACTAAATCCCATCAGACTTGATTATGAATTTTTCTGATAAAACGGGCCATAATCTACAGTTCCTTTTAAGTATCTCAAAACCCTTTTTGATGCCTGAAAGTGAAGCTCCGTAGGTGACTCCATAAATATACTAATCAAGCTTACCACGAACATTAAATCAGGTCATGTGGCGGTTAGGTACATCAAGCTTCCTACTATTTGCTTAAAATATGTACCGTCAACCAGGGACGTAGCCAGGTTTTGAAGTTGGGGGGGGCGAAAATACGGGGGGTGGAGGGAGGCAGGCCCCCCTACCGGGGGTTCGAGGGCGGAACCCCCGAAATTTTTTTTTTTAACTAAGAGAATTGAAAACGACGATTTTGAGTACCAAAATAGTACTGAAATTCAATGTTCGATTCAATCACTACTGACTATCCTACTACTTAATTCTTAAATTCAAATATTCAATAACTAACAATTACACAAACTAATAGCAACTACTCTACTTAATTCTTAAATTCAAATATTCAAGAACAACTAAACATGCATTATGCATAAATCAGGTTGGGAATTGAGTTTTAATTAGTTGGGCTTGAGAATTGGGAACTTAGGTTTTGCATTGGATTTGGGCTATTGATTTATTTAAGTAACTATTGGATCTTTTGTTTAGATCTAAGATTTTTGTATGTCGAATTTTAAAATGTAAGTTATTTACTCAATATTTATTAATGGAAAAAAATAAAAAATTTCAAAATTTTTGGGGCGAGAAAAAATCTTGGGGGGGCGAAATTGAAAAATACATTACAAATTAACTAGAAATAGTGTACCACGGACAATGTTGGGGGGGTTGCCCCCCCCTAGCTCCGTCTCTGCCGTCAACATTTGTGCCATTAACATCTCTAGTCAGCTTAGTTCCTGGAACAATGGGATTCTGAACTGTATTGCAATCATTTATCTGAAATCTAACAAGTACTTCATCATCATACTTCTTTGTCCAACAAAAATACAATCAAGTGTTTGTTTAACCTCCATGCCTAAGAAATAATGCATTTTTCCCATAACTGTCATCTCAAACTCTACCATCATAGACTTCTTAAATTCAAGAAACATTGTCTCATCATTTCCAGTATATATGAGATTATCTACATAGAGACAAACTATTAAAATTTTACCTCCTTTTTCATGATTGATAAATAGTGCATGCTCATAAGGACACTTCTCGAAACCCAACTTTGTGAAGTAGGACTCAATACGGCTGTACCAAACTCTAGGAGCTTTTTCGAGAATTACATCTTCTATTCTTCTCCTATCTTGACATAGTCCTCTTTACATATGTCAAGATAGGAGAAGAATTACATCTTCTATTGGTGAGGAGCTCCTAGAATTACATTCTTCAAAAAAGCTCCTCACCAATGTAAGTAGGACTCTAAGAGGACATATGTCAAGATAGGAGAAGAATTACATCTTCTATTCTTCAAAAATTACATCTCCGTTGACTATGATTCTTTTAGTAACTGGATTATACAACCTATAAACCTTAGACTCCTCACCAATCCCAAGCATAACACATGGCACACTTTTGTCTTCAAGTTTGCTTCTTAGCTTATCATTAACATGAGCATAAGCTAAGCAACCAAACACTTTGAAATGAGCAACTCCTGGTTTTTTCCCACTCCAAGCTTCTTCTAAAGTCATATCCTTCACATCAAATTTTGGATATCTATTCAAGATATGAACACTCCAATTCACAGCTTCAGGCCAAAAAGTCTTAGGCACTTTTGTTCTTGTGAGCATGCAACGTACCATATTCATAATGGTACGATTTTTCCTTTCTGAAATCCCATTTTGCTGCGGGGTGCAATCTGTTGTTAACTGCCTACGTACACCATTTTCTTCACAAAAGGTAGTGAACTCATGTGAAGTGGATTCTCCTCCGCGATCACTATGAAATGCTTTAATAAATACCCCGGCTTCTTTCTCAACCATAATTTTAAACTTCTTCAAGACAGTTATAGCCTCAGATTTTTCTAATAAGAAATACATCGAAGTTTTCCTACTAAAATCATCTGTAAAAGTTATGAAGTACCTCTTGCCACTGTTGGAGATAGAATTAATAAGTCCACATATGTCAGAGTGAACTAGTTGAAGAATTTTTTATGACTTCCAGGTGCTTTGTTGAGGAAATGACTCACGGTGTTGCTTTCCAATCATGCATTCTTCACAAATCTTTAAGGAAGCTTGCAGCCTTGGTAATCCAGTACCATTTACTTCTATTGTAAAGTTTTGAAACCATTGAAACTTTGATGTCCATACTTGTAATGCCACAGCCAGCTTGTATCCTCTTGAGTGGTAGATTTGAAGAACTTAGGATCACTAGATGAAGTCTTTGTTTGCAGTGGAAACATTCTGTTTGGAGCCATCTCAGCTTGAAACAGTAAACCTTTCTCGGGATGATGGATTTGACACACATTCTTTTGAATAAGAATGGCAAATCCCTTTTCTTACAATTTACCAAGGCTAATCAGATTGCTCTTCAATTCGGGTACATAGAAAACTCCAGAGATGCAGTATTCCACCCCATTTACTTCAATGTTGATGTCTCATTTCCCTTTAACACATAGGCTAGAGTTGTTTCCTAGCTTTACATCCTCTCTGAAGCTTTCATCAAGTTGCACAAAAAGCTCATTGTCCCCACTCGTGTGATTACTACATCCGGAATCAAAATACCACAACTTGTCAACAGTATCTTCTTGCATATTCACATAAGCCATAATAACATTTCTTCTTCAACTTAAGCAAAATTTGCTCTGTTACTTTTCTCTTTTTAGGGCACTCATATTGAAAATGCCCAAATTCATGACAATGATAACATTCAACATCAGAGTTATCAAATGCACCATGTCTCTCTCTTCCTCTCCCACGACCTCTATAGCTTCCATAACCCCTTCCTCTCCCTGGTGAGTTGTTTTCTTGACTCACTTTCAGCACTTGTTCCTCCATTACATGGCCAATAATTCTTTGTTCATGCACAATCAGGCTGTTTTGCAATTCATCAATGGAAATGTCATCTATCTCGTTGGATTCCTCAATGGAACAAACCACATAATCAAATTTTGGTGTCATAGATCTCAGAATCTTTTCAATTACCACCACATCATCCATCTTTTCTCCATGGATTCTCATCTCGTTGGCTACTGTAAGCACTCTTGCAAAGTAGTCATTGACTGATTCTTCCACCTTCATGCGAAGCATCTCAAACTCTTTACGAATAGCCTACAACTGTGCACATTTGACTCTAGTCGTGCCTTGATACTTCTTTTTCATCGAATCCCATATGTCTTTTTCTGTGTCCTTTTCAAGATTGTCTCCAAAATGGCTCAATCTATGGCTTGGAAGAGGTAGTTTTTGGTCTTCAAGTCCTTCAGTTTCTTATCTTCCAGGGCTTTGTTTTGAGCATCACTTAAAACAATTCCTTCAACATACGTTGTGATCCCATTCTCTACCAGATTCCAATATTCTTTAGAGCGCAAGAAATTTTCCATGAACATGGACCAATGATCATAGTGTCTGTCGTATCGTGGGATAGCTGGTTGCACAAAATCACTTCCTTTTCCAGCCATTAACTCTTGCTGCAAGTCAGAAAGCAACTGGTTTGTTGAGTTTTCAGGCCTTAGTGAGGCTCTGATACCATATATTGTATATTCTGGAATATCAATGGAAGAGATGATGATATTGAATAATGGACTTGGCTTTAAATAGCCTTACAACTTGAGACAACAGAAGAAAAAAAAGGGGGATAAGTCCCATGAATAACAAACACTAAGATCATGGGATTCTCCTAAAATAATGTTCAACAGACAAGACTCTTTCAAACTCTTAAATAATTCCCTAAACTCAGGGATTATTCAGCTAAACACAAAATTAATTAAACTACCAATACTTTTAACAATAATTTCCCCAAAATGGGGACCAAACACATGCTAAGCTTTCATCTAACAAAAAAATTAGTCTAGATTTTTATCAAAGTCAAAATCAATAATTAATTATAATAATATATTTTATGGGTTTCACAACTTTTCAATTACATATTCACCAATTTTTATCAAAATCTGATTTTAATTTCCATCAAGCAGCTGTTAAGCTTCTTACAATTAACAATTCACAAATATATCTTTAAAAAAATGACCAACCCACAATCGACCAACGTGCTCTTCTCAAGATTGACTTGAAACAAATCATTTATATTATTTTGAATTTTTCTACTTGTACATAATGAATTACATAATATGATTTGGAAGTAAGAGATTTGATGAAAAGGTTGATTGTGTTTTCAACTGGCAAATTGTAGAGTATCATGTTGCATTATGTAATTCATTATATAAATCTTGATGTACATGTAGTAATATCCTATTATTTTTCCTTCTTTTTATTTACGCAGCCAAGCTATAGATTTTGATACATTGATTTACACCTTGGTTTACAGTCCTACATGTTAACAGATTTATATACCTTGATTTTAAAAACATATTTTTTAATCAATTGTTAGATTTTTGACACAAAAAGCGTCAATTAAAGTGTACATATTTGGATGTACAATTAGTCTTATTTTTATAGAAAAGTTATATATGAAAAGTTGAATAACAATGAAATCCGAATTATTAAAAGACGCTATTTTTTCCTTCTCTGGACATTTCTATTTATTCTTCACTCAAAATAACGATTAACATTGTAACGGACTTCGGGGTCTTTTCTGATTGTGGATGGTATACGGTAATGGTTTATATCATGATGATTACAAATGGCCTCTAGATTTGTAACACTTCTATTCCTCCATTTTTATTTATTTATTTCCATATTCCTTCATGATTTTAGTAGTTTTTGTTTGTTTCTCTGTGTCTGTAATGCCTATGTTCTACGGTTTGATTAAATACCAAAGAATCAGCTTTTATACACATCGTACATATACATCAGGTACCATCGTGAGAGAAATGTGCAATTTTGTATCGTTTACATCAGTTTGTAAATATATTTTATAACAGTAGCATTTTACTCTTTGAGTTGCAGTCGGTGGAAAACTTTTCCACTACATGATGCCAAAGGAAAGATGTTTGGAAAAACGAACATTTCATACATGATGCATGTACTTTTGTGTTTTTATACATCATCATTTTACTCTGTCATGAGTAGATTATACTTCCATGATTAGGACTTTCATAATGTAAACGATATTGGAGCTGAGGACATCAAAAGATCACATTTTCAAGGACCCCAAAGCTGTATGAGTCGGAAGGGCATCTAAATTTAGCGCATGAAAGTAATTACTTTTTTCTTCTCAGAATGTGGGATTTTAGTTAATAACCAAACTGTTACAACTTCAAGCGCATAGGGACTGTCATTTTTTCAGATGGATGAATTGTTGAAGAGCAACACATTTGCAACCCATGCAGTTGCTGCTGCAGGATCTGTGTCACTAGGCACTGCTCTCTGTTACCCTCTGAATACTCTCAAAGTCATTGTACAGGTATGAAGTTTTCAAATAGATTTTGTTTGTCTGCTTAACATACAGGATGCACCCATGCATGGCCCTCAGTATCCTTCTGTCAATAGTAATACTTATATAATTCTATGGACTACCAAAAACAGGTTGGCTCTGGATCTAGGAAACGGTTATCTATGGCTCAGATTCTCGATAGAGTCCGAGTCATCTCAGGATATTCAGGTAGCTTGACAATTGCTAACTTTTTGCAAGGAATAATCAGTGAAGGAGGTAATGTGGAGTTTGAAAACCATTGCAATTTTCTGTTAAGAACCTTGACTTTTGGAATAGCATCACATTATGAGTTACGGAGGGATTTAGTTTTTCATGTCCAATATCTTATCAATGTGCATGCACATATGCATGCAAACATAAAAGGATTGTACAGTTGTCAAAATTATTAAGATTAGATGATCGGAAACTATAATGGCCTGTTTCTTAGGATTTGAGACAAAAGATACAAATAAAAAATAAAGAAGGAAATAACTACTATTGTAAACAAGAAAACTTGATCTGATCAAATTTCAAATATGTATAGATTTTTAAATGATAGTCATGTGGGATATCTAAAAAATTGTACCTCTAACTTAATTGAAGGTATTTCAAAGTATTGCTTCGTATAGTCAAAGTTGAAAGATGGTATCAATGGTTCCTCAAGTATATTATGGATCCTTTGAGAGACAAAATCCCTCGAGGTTTTTATTTCCAATTGTTACTCTAGTCATGCATCCCTATCTGCTTTGTTTGTTAATTTACAATTTCATTTGTGTGAATGCATTAAAATTTTAATGACAAATTGGAAAACATTTTTGATTCTCTAAGTCAACTCAACAGAGTTTTCCTTCGTAAATATTGTAGGTTTATATAGTGGTATTGGTTGGTCGATTACTGGTAGAGCATTGGGCTTGGGAGTTCGCTTTGGTGTTTATGAGATATTGACAGCATTCTACAAAGGTAAACTGTCCTTTATTTTTGTGCATTTTTTGGGTTTATTTTTGGCTTCTCTCTATGAGCTCCTGCTTTCCAGTTAGTCCTGTGCAAGGTGCAGCACTTTATTGTTATTATAAAGACACTACTCTGAAATTGTGTATAATGTGAAAATGTTTTCAATCAAGAAATTGCTATTTACTGAAAGATGTGGAGTGGGTGATGAGATGGGTGCCTAAGAATAACTCTTAGACAAAGACTTGTAAGGAAGATTGACTGGATACTTATCTTTATTTTTCACCCAAAAAGTATCTAGTTGGAATGAGGGTAAAGTAGTAACAGCCGAGTTTTCAAACCTGATTGTTGAAAGTGAAAGGGAGGTTCAGCAATTTACAGTGCTTGGGTACAATCTTTCGTGAGAGTCAAAGTCAAAGCTACTGTCTACAAATAATCATCATTTTCTGCAAGTGATCCTAGTTATATCATTATGGAGTTTGCATGGTTATTTGCGACTCTAGGGCTGCCAGAATTATCCCTTGAAGAATAAGCAAGCATTTGTCATGTACATATAAGTAGAAATGTTAATATGATTTGCACCAATATTTAAGATTTCCGGAGAAGTATCCTTCAGCATTTATTCATCGCTTACTTGTTTCACCTGTGGAGAGAAAAGATTAATGTGGCCAATCCCAAATTTGATCGTGAGTAAGGCTTAATTTGTTGATGTTGTTGTTTACATATTTTGTCACTTGCTAGTTGAAATAGCAACAAAATTAATTTTATTAGGCAAAAAAAAAAAAAAAAAATTGAAATGATTTGGGCACCGAAAAAAATGCTGCAAACTGAGTCGAGCACTGTAAAAATAATGGAAGTAGTTTCCAATGAAGCGTACGACTTGAAGTTTGTTGTGTATGAAGGACAAAATTAATCATGATGTTAGATAAGTGTGCTAAGATCAACTGAATGTGCTTGTTGGTATTCGATAGTGGCTATTGAAGCTTGTCTGTAACTGGATGCTGCAGAGGCTGTTTTTGTCTTCGAGAAGCATGCACATGCTCTTCTCTAATGTACTTATGTTTGTTTGAAAGAAACAGATGATATCTTAATGTTGTGGAATGATGGTCTGCCACTTCATGCTTCTGTTTTTTTAAGCACTCATTGGTCCATACTGGAACTAATGAATTGCTCTGCTTATTCCTTATCAGACGGCCGTGAAGACGACTATGTGCATGTCTCTAAAGCTCTAGTGGCAGGATTTGTTGCTGGCAGTGTGGAGTCTCTTGTAAGCTCTCCATTTGAACTTATCAAACTCCGTGCCCAGGTGGCTTCTGCTTCGCGCATTCCCCACCATCCATCCGTTGCTGAAATGAATAATGTTCCTCCTTTAATTGCAAGATTACTGCCTGGATATTCACTGGACATGAAGGCAATAAGTAACTCGGTTGGCCTTTTGTCCACCTTGATAACTAAACATGCCAATACAATAGATTCATTAAAAGAATATCCATGGATGATGACAGGATCTGGGAGGCCTCCACCTGTCAGTAATGTTAGAAGGCCAGCAGATGTCATCAGTTTGGAAGGATGGGGTGCTCTATGGAGAGGCCTTAGACCTGGATTAGTCAGAGATTCCATTTTTGGTGGCATATTTTTTTCAAGCTGGCAATTTTTTCACAGAGCGATGCTGGAATGGAAAGAAGTTGGAATGGATCCCATACCCAGGTTTTTCATTTCTCCGTCTTTATTCAAGATGTTAACTGTTGACTCAACTCAGATTTAGCAGGAAAGACTAAAGAGTACCTTCAGTACAATTTGATTTTATTCCTGGTGCACTTAAATTTTGGAACGTGAAATGTCCTGCATAAATCAATTGGTCATAAATGTCAAGACAAAGGACTAAGTTCCAGAGAAGAAATTTTGTCTGATAAGACTAAATTCTTCTGTTTGTTCGTTGATAGTTCTTAACAGACAAAAATAACTCAATGTAAGACGATGTTCTTCTAGTGATTTGCAGATCGTGGTTACCTGTAGTTCACAATTCCTTGCTGTACTTGTTCACATGAAACGAAGTGATTCGAGTATGGGAAAAAAAATGATTTTGCCTTGTATAATTCCCTCAAGGAACAATATAGTGTGATCTCGAGTCGTCTGCCCTAACATCTGACACATTACGTATTATGAAAATAATCATTTCCATTCCCGTTCACAATCATCAAATCTCAACATTTCAAGAACCAGGCCACCAGATTCAGTTCTTTTAGGTTTATAGTGTACTTTCTTCAATTCTGTTTTAACTCTAGCACGAAAGCTTTGGTTAGCGGAAGTGGAAGATAATAGAACTCTATTGAAGCCAAAAGGCAGTAAGATTTATGAAATGATAAAATATAATTATATTGCCTCCATTTTTTTGTGCAAGGTTACAGTTATTGCAGTTCGTGACTTGTATTACCTGTTTAATGAGTTTCTTAGACGGTAAGTGCAAATTGAATTTAAAAGGTCTGCTTGATTTCCTTAATTTTTATTTACGTAATAGTAAAATTGTCTTCAGGTTCGATGAAGAAATTGGTCCATTGTCTCCGGTAACTGTTAGTCTAGCAGCTGGAGTTTCTGGTTTAGTAGCTGCAGCTGCCTCTCATAGTTTAGACACTGCCAAAAGTTGATCACAATGCACTGTGCTCCCTAAGGTATGGTGCCATACCAAGAGAAGAATTTGGTCCACGAGTAATTTTGGTTTATGAAGTAAACTTCAAACCTACACGAGTCTTCAATGATTCTTTGGGTTATCGGTTCTTAGTGAATGACAACATTTGACATTTTCATTCACAATGACAGTATGACGTGTTTTTGTGAAAATCTATGACAATGACAGTTATTATGAATTTTATATTTTCCTTGAATTCCTTTTTGCCTGCAGCTATACATGGTCATTGCCCATTTCATAACATAATCACTTTTGTATTGTTTTTCTTCAGTGTGTATCCATGGAGAGAAAATACCTTAGATGGAATAGACCAGGAAAGAGATTTGAGAGACTTACCGGCAGACCCTGCAGATAGGAATTTACTGATGAATGGAATATGGTTGCGGATGGCTCGTTCTGGACTTGCCTCGTTTGTGGTTGTAGGAACTTACTTCTTGGCAGTTGATCACCTTGTTGCGCCATGAATATTTTTAACGGAACGTAAGATAGCTTTATTTTTTCATATGAAACGAAAGGTCGTTTCTGACTATTCATCTCTGTGTCTTCTTTCTTGTATTCGTAGCAGGAAATCCTCGAGTGCTGCTACTGGTTCAGTTATACAATTTGTCATCTTGAAGAGTTCATCATGTTAGTGTGTGCAAGTTAAGATTAGCTAAAAAATTTAAGTTTTGTTGGTAAAAAATAATTTTGAAAATCATGATGGGTAAATAAGTTTGGAAAATGATATATGTACATAAATTTTGTTTACATAATGTTTACAGATACTCAATATTGTCCAAAAATAATGGAGTCCACCCTCATGTGTGTGTCTGTAAGCTTTCTGTATATATTTTTTTGTATGTAAGTGTAGTAACACTCAGTAAGTTTTGACTTACAAGATATGTATCAGATTATGTCAAGTCTTCAAATTTTGCACTCTCTTTTCACTATATGCATATTGGAGAATAGACATCAGCCTTTGTAAGCTAAATTTTGACCAAATTATCTCGGTTCATTTTGTTCTTTCTGAGTCATTCGTTTGCTATTGATTGCCAAACAAATGCTTAGTTATGAAGGTATAATTTTAATTACACCATATTAATGAATTCATATAAAAATGACAACCGGACGGGTCAAGGTCATGGTGGCCATTAGATTCCTTGGGGTTAAAAATTCAAAAGGCCAGTGAACTTTGTAAAATATTATTCACTGACCATTAAACTTTAAAAGTTTTTCGAATGGTCAATCTTGACCATTAAACTTTAATTTTTTTTCGAGTGGTCAACGAACTTAATAAATCTTTATTCCATTTGCCATTAACCTTTAAAAGTTACTTCATATGATTGTCGAATTTATCAAATCGTTATCTCATTATCACTCAATAACTCACCATTAGAAAATTATACGGACTCGTAGAAAATGAAAACACTGATATGGAATAGTTGACAACAAATCAACCAAAACCGTGCTTTCATCTATTAAAATCATTTATAAAATACGATTGAATTTTAACCTTTGTTTTCTTTTGTTTATCTGTAATTTCATTTAGTATTATTTTTATTACATTTTCTAGTTATTTCTATAAGCGTATGTTTGGTTTATTTTTTGTCAACTAACGACAATTTCATTTGCCAAGTTAGTGAGTCCGTCAATTTTCTCTAGGTGAATGGAATAACAATTTGATAAGTTCTGTAATCATTCGAAAAAATAAAAAAATTTAATGATCAATAAGATAAGAATTCAATAAGGTCATGTTTGATTTGACTTTCTTTTCCACGGAAGATGAAAATTAAATTCAATTTCCACATTTTTGCATATTTAATTGACTAAATTTTTCATGGAATTGATTTTCCACATTTCTTGATTTTTGAGGAAAAGCTTTTCTCATGGGTTTGGTGAGAAATAAAGCCAAACGTTTCCAAAAGATTCAAAATTTCAATATTTTTCAGGTGAAAAATTATATCAATCAAACACAATTAAATGACATTCCCAGTAAAATAAATTCTAGACAATTCAATTTCCTGAAACTCATTTTCTTTTCACTCAATTTCATTCTTCCAATCAAATGGACCATAGTGAATTGACCAACCAAAAAACTTTCAAAAATTTAGTGACCAGTGAAAAACATGAAACAAGGTTCAATGGCCATTTAAATCCCCATCCCCCCGTTTTACAGGGCTAACAAGATTAAAAAAAAAAAAACGTTTACTACCCCGTTTAATTGTTATTTAGCCCCTGTTTGGAGCTCATTCTTCCACCAAAAGTATACATTATTTGACCGTTAAACTCCAAATTCAACCACCATTTTTGACCGTTTGTCTCACAAGTGAGTCCCACTTTCTCAACCAACGATCATTTTTTTTTTCTACTTTGGAAAGAATGAGCTCCAAACTATTTTTCAAGAGCGACTTAAATAGAAAAATAAAAAAATAAATTATAATATAATAAAAAATTAGGAGCTTAATTCAGAAAAATTGGGCGGGATCATGTCCCCACCCCCACCCCATTTAGCATTCGAGGCAGGGCTAGAACGAGGAATTTGGCTTGAAGAATATTTTAGAATTAGGACTTTATGAGACTCAAATTATCATAGCAATGTATTGGGGAGGTCAGGTTGTACCTCTAGATCTCTAATGTTGTCAGTTACTTGTTTGCTCGAATGCACAAACGCACTTAACATGGCTATGGTAACTCTCCTATTATACACTTGACGATCAATTTAGAATGTCTCGACTGTACACTGTTTTCTTTAACATCCACGAGCATAACAAACAATTCCCAGTGTTTGATCAAACAACGTAGTTTTACAAGTAGCAGCACACATTGCAACAACATAAGAAACTCCACTAGACAATTTCACACCCAATTTTCTATTCACAATTATAAAAAATTAAGCTGCACGAAGGCAATGGCAAGTTTCTTTGGTATGTACAACAAAGTTGCCAAATGTTAGCGTTCAAGACTCGTTTGCAGAGAAAAGAAAAGGGCTAAATTCAGAGGACCTTCAGAACTGCTTTGCTCGAAGTATGCACTCCCATTGCAGCAAGTCTCAGAGCAGCTCGACTCTTGTACAAACTGCAAAGTGAAAGATCCAGTGAGCACGTCATCACATCATGAAGCCGGAAAACTTGGATTCCCATAAGGTATCTTTCCTCAATTTTCATATCAATTCCAGTCACATCAAATGTAATAACTCAAATGATCAAAATTTAACAGAACTTGAATGTCAGATTTGATAACCAAGAACTAACAGCTTGATACTCGATGAATTACGGAGGGTAACAAAATTTCAAAAAATGTAAATATGTACGGGTCAAATTCAAACTAATGAGTGACAGAAGGATCTCATTTTTTAGTCAGGACATCGTTACATGTTCCATACATGTTTTCTTTCTTCTTCATCGTTTTTTATCCTCGGATTTTCTTCATTGACGCTGTTATCTTAATGTGTAGCTCTTTAATGACCTCTACTAAGCAAGTTTTTATATTTTATTAATGCATAACACATTTAATAGTGGTTGATATCCAAAAAGCTGTGATATTAGGCTATTAGCATTGCGTAGTGTATTAACAGTTAAGATTTTGTGTTTAGTAACTGCTGGCACTTCCATTCCTAGATGAGCAAGTTTTGTTGATTTAAGTTAGTTTGTGTGCAGCAGCCTGAATTTGCAACATTTTAACCTTGACAAAAAAACCAGTATATTATGGTCAAGAACTTACCCCGTTATAGCAAGTCCCCACATGCCCAGTGTATAAAACATCATCCCAGCGTGCCAAATGTTTAATGCCTTCTCCACCTTATTTATGCCTCCCAATGCTTTAGTCAGGGCTACAGGTACATATTTCAGGTGAGATTGCAACTAGTTAATGGAATACAAATCACACAAAACAGATGCAACAATTGATGCAAGGAAAAACTAGCTTGAAGAAAAAGAAGTTCCCAATTTGGGTTGGGGTTGTGAGGTTTCCATGTGTGAGGGTTGGGGGCTTCTACACAATTTCTAAGGGCAAACCAGTAACGAGACTGCGCCTATGTTTGGCTCATGTTTATAAACATTGAAACACTTTATATCCACACATTTCATAAGACCCACGATACTACCCGCCTATTCACCACTCATTTCTATCCATTTTTATTAGAAAAACCATTTATAAACAAGCTTTTTATCCTCTCACTGATCCAAGAGATACACGACAAGGTATCTGACTAAGCAAAGCAAAGCATACTTTTGTCCATTTGTTTATTTAAGCGTGTCAGATAAAGAAAAGCGAACACTTTAAACAGAAAAGTTTTAATTTGCTTTACAAGTCACTGAGACATTGATTTCGAATAGATCTTCCTGCAGCCTGCTGCACCAAAACTCTTTAAGCTAGAAAATGTAATTTTCTTTCTACAATTGGTAAATACTTCTCCGATGAAAAATCTTCACTATAATTTACCTGAATCCCTTCTTTACAGCAAAGAATCAATAGTTTGCTAGCTTCGAAAAGTTTGATGTATAAAACTGTAGCATGTTTAAAATCATATAACTGAAAATTCAGGAACAAGCATCGTAGTGTTAGAGTACATAAATGATATTCTAGTTGAGTTCATGCTTTATCAGGTTAGAACTTCTAAGTCGTAACCCTTCATCTTTTAACCTGATGCATTATTCAGAATAGATTTGATAGAGCAAAATATTGAACTTTACAATCTATTACTTAATTTCTTGATATTTGCTGTTTCAGGACTCGATAATTTTATCTTTCCTGTGTTGCACCATGTTGTTGCTGAGACATAATCGAAGATAACAAAATCTAACAACTAGTGAAAACCAAAACTACATTTCTTGGCATCATGGACTACTTTTGAATTGAACAAGAATGTGTTCGCTAACCTGTTTATAGAAGTTACACGAAGCAACCTTTTGAGAAGTATAGTTATCCCACCAAATATCTAATTCATCTATATCATATTTGCCATCATTATCTCAGTCTCACATAAATTTTAACATCCTTTGCTATTTCATCATATCCTCATTTTTATACATAGCACAGTATTCAGTCATAACAATCATTTAAATAGCTTTAAGTATACAATAAGACGTTGGGATATATAAGCATTTGTTTGAGAAGAATTTAGAAATGGATTAATTTATAAATAGATAAAAATGAGTGGCGGATAAGTGGATAGTACTTGTGGGACTACTGGAATGTGTGGTTGAAAACGAAGTATAACCATTTATAAATTATTATAATTTTTTCCAAAAGGAGGCTAAATCAGCAACAAGGTTTTCTCATCAAGGAACAATCTATATCATCTGTCCCATTTTGACATGTTCCATCTCCTCCTCAAATTCCTCATTCAAAAACTTGGCATCATTTCATATTTCAGATATTGAGGTATACTGTTTTTCTCTCCAAAACCTAGAGCAAATAGGTCATTCATATTGTGTGATGTAACAAAATAAATTACCCTCATCAGGCCATCAAACTGTTCTGGTAACACAGGATACTTTTTTGAATAGGTCCATTGCTTCTTGAGTGGATATTATCCTTAAAAAGTCTATATCAATTCATCCGTCTTAACTGAGAAGATATTGTTACAGCACAAATATGTAGTAGCACAAGTACGTCTATAAGTAATCCAGTTAGGTTCATGCTTTGTCAGGTTAGAACTTGTAAGTTGTAGCCCTCCTCTTAAATTGGTGCATTATTCAAGATAGATATAATAAAGCAAATGGATAAACTTTAAAATCTTTTACTTATTTCTTGATCTTTGCTCTTTTTCTGGACCCCAATGCTGTTGACAAAACATATTCGAAGATAATAATCTAACAACTAATAAAAACCAAAACTACACTTTCTAAGGGTTCAAGGACTGCTTTTGAAAAGCACGTGCATGTTCACCTAGGATATAAGACTTCAGGAGAGAGAGGAAAGGGGAGAGAATCGAGAGAAATTAGAAGGAGAATTATGAATTTATTCAACAATCAAATCTAACAATTATAATGCTTAAGCCCTCTTTATATAAGGTTTCAAATAACCTAGTTTAAGTAGGAAAACAAAAGAAAACCCTTTTACAGAAATTGCACAAGGCACCCTTTTAAGAAGTATGGTTATCCAATCAAATCTTCAATTCAGTTATCTCATATTAGACATCATTAGTTTGGTGTCGTGTAAATTTCAATAAACTTTGGCATTTCACTGTATCATCATTTTTCTAGATCAGCATTGTGTTCCCTTACGACAATCATTGGAACGGTTTTAGGTATACAATAAGATGCTGGGATCAATAAATCAGCAACAAGTTTTTCTAATCAAAGGGCAAATTATATCATCTTTTGCCATTTTAACATATTCCATCTCGTCAAGTTCCTCATTCAAAAACTAAGCTTATACATATACTATTTTTCTTTCCAAAACCTAGGGCAAACGGGTTGTTCACATTGTCTGGTATAACAAAATAAATGACCCTCACCAGGTCATCAACGTGTTCTCAGTCATGCAGGATTCGTATTTGAATGGATCCATTTTTGTTCATGAGTAGATGTTATCTTTAAAGGTCCACATCATTTAATCAGTATTAGTCAAAAAGATATTGTTACAGCACACATACAGAGAAGGGAAAAGAAAAAGGATTGATTGCTCAGCCATTATAAGCAAAGATGAGAGGGGCAGAAGGAGAAAATTTCTTTTCACCTGTTATGTACAGGCTTCAAGAAATGAAGAAATTCCATGATGGCATCAGGAATGTCTAGTAAAACTAGTAAAGAAAGAAAATGAACTGGAGAACATACCTTTCTGCAGCTGCTCAGGAGTCAATTTCTGCATTATTAGATGCACGAGATAATTAGTCATCGACAATTAGCATCAGAACTAGAAGCTTCATTGTTACTCTACAACCTGAGTTTTCGGGTTAGCCACCAAGCATCTAGCCATGAAATTGGCCACCCCATCCACCACTTGCTCCTCGCTCACAACGACATAATTTTCATTATCAATTCCACTTCGCTCTTCAGTATTGCTCGGAACCATGTCCTCGGTGACCCAAACCCACCAACTCGGCTCTTCCTTACCAACATTAATCAAAGTCTCCACTTTCTTCAAATCTTTATCTGATTACATTTACCAAGAGACGAACAGAAACATCAAATATTAATTTTTTAAATTCCACAATATGTACATGTATATTGCTACATACAGTTTGAAAAAATTATGTCATCCAAGTGCACGACACTGAATGAAAAGTTACTAGGAAAATCATTCGTCTATTTCCAATAATAGACATCGTTTTGGAAAAGTATTTTGCTTCTGCAATTGTACATTGCTCTGGTGTTATTTATATCAAATATAAACATATCAATCAATTAGCCCGTGTATATGAAATTTTGAAATTAACAACCTGAGGGCTCGTTGAACGGAAACTTGCATGCAGGACCCTCCACAGATTTCTGCCGGAGATTCTCTAGTTGATCGAGGAAGCTTCCAGAATTCACAACAGCTAAAAGACGCTCGTGCAACTGCAATTAACTCAATACAGATTTTATACAATTTAAAACAAAAACCACCAACGTCCTTATTAGCTTTTCCCCAGAATTGTAAATAAATAGAAACGACAAGAGAAGAGGGTAAAACTGTAAAATACTGTACATCAGGAGGGCAATTCTGTAATAAAGAAGGTTCTGTGGACATGCTTTGAAAAAGGATCAGATTTTGTTGAAGTAAATTCCGGAGGCGTTGATTTTCGGAGCACAAGGATTCGAATTCCAAATCTTCTTTGCCCGGCGGCGATGGCAGAAAAAGAGGCGTTTCTCGGTGGTTGTGGTGGTGGTGGGTTTCTATGGCGGTCCAGGCCACGTCGGCCACCTCCAACACCGTCTTCGCCACCTCCATGGACGCGCGATTCGGCATTATCTTTACGCCTGACGATTGTTTCTTATTTGTAATTTTTTATGCTGCCTAATGTGTAATCAATAGAATAATTACCAAAGGCAGGGGATCTAGGCTGTCAATTTCAATTTTCAGGTAAATAAATAAATTTGGATTATCTAAAGATGGAATAGATGAAATCCACAAAGGTATAGTTTAGGGTTGTATTCAAATTTAGTCAGTGTTTGACCACCATTAAAATAAAATACGTTTTTTTTTTCTCATATTCATTTGGGAAATTACAAAAAAATCAAGCGTTAAGTTTCAGGTTTTTAAAAATCAGGCTTACACTTTATTTAATAAAAAATCAGATTTTAATTTCACAATTAATATTTAATAACAATATTTTAAATTAAATTAATCTATATACCCAACATACCACTTACCCCACCAAATTTCAATCCCTAATTCCCAAACTCGTCACTCTCTTCCATCTCATCTCTTTCGTCCCTTTTCTCTTTGCCCCACATCTTACCGGAGGTATCATCGCCCAGCACTCACGTCACCATGGCACACACGTCGTCGAGAGGAGCAACAACAAACGAATGGCAGAGAAGCGGCGCTCCACGTGGTGGATATGCGACGGTGAGTGTAATGGAGAGGCGACGAACCTTACTGGTGATGGCGGTCCGGCGCGCAAGAGCCCACACGCTTGTGGATTTGGTGGATCTGTTGTGGATTTCATCTTTTGGTAAAATCTGTTGTGGTAGTGTGTGTGCGCGGTGTGGGTCTTCGATGTAGGTGGAGCTACTGTGTGTAGGGGGCAGCAATGTGCGGTTGCGTGCGTGCGGCAGATCTGTGAGTGTGGGAGGGGGCCGTGGCAGGCGGATCTGTGTGTGTGTCTATGTCATGGCAGGTGCGAACGTCGACAGTTTGAGTTCAATTTTCGTCATGTCGTGTGTTTTGCGGTTGGTTAGTTTGTGTTTGTGTGGTGGCTGTCCGTGTGATGATGTTTTGATGGGACGGACAATATTGCTGGTGTTGTGCAGGGAGTGACGGTGGTGATTGTTGTTGGTGTTATTGTTGGAGGTGATTGTGACTGTGGTGATGACGGTAGGTATGGGACTAAGTGTCTGTGACCAACTATTTGATCGTTCTGTGACCTGTGACCAAGTATTGGTGGGGTGCTGTGATTGAGGGAGGGTGTTTGTGACCAACTATACGGTTCTCTGTGACCAACTATTAAACCGTGACTTTAAAATTCGATAATCTGTGACCAACTAATTTGGAATACATGACTTCTATTATCTATAATTTTTTTAACTTGTGATCAATTCAAAATATGTGATCTATAGTTTTGTTTATTGGTGACCATTAAAGTCAATTGTGACTCATAAATATGATCAATGACCAACAAACATATGATCAGCGACCAACAAATTTGGAAATATGTGATCTTTGTTATCTAACAAAATTTAACTTGTGACCGAATTAAAAATTTGTGACATATACTTTTTTTATAAATAACAGGCAGAAATCTGTGACTGACAAATTTTAAAAATTTGTTACCTATAATCGTAGGAATCGAACTTCGCCGGAATTAAGTGGCGCCAAAACGATAGCCGAAGTAGTCGCCGTTGCCGGAACAGTCACCTACCGACGGAGCAGTGGGGGTGGTGGAGGTGGAGGTTTGCAATTCTAAAATTTGAGACCTAATTTTTTATTTTGGGATAGATAAAGCATGAGTTGTGAATTTTTCCCTATTCATTTTTAATCATATGTTCTCACAATAAAGTTCATATTTGTCTTATTTTAAAACAAAATTATTTAATTTTTGTACTTATTTTCAACCACGCATTTACAGAATAAAATATTTTGCACGTAAATTTAAATTTTTTTGCTACTTTTTAACCACGCATTCTCAAAAAACTCACTATCAAATACTCCATTATTTCAAAATAAAATAATGACCATCAAAATATGGATAAAATATTTTATACGTAAGTTAAAAAATATATATTTTTTAATCACACATTCATCAAAACATCATTATTTCAAAACTTATTTTCCTTAAAAGCCTCATTTTAATAATTGTCAAATAGGGGCTTTAAATTTAAAAAAGTTTGCGCCTATCAATGTAGCTTTGAAGTCAAGGGTATTCAGTCCCTATTCAGTACACGTTAAAATTTTTAATTTCATTCTTCTATTCATTTTCAATCACACATTCTTCAATAAAATACTAATATTTTCCATCACATTAATAACTTTTCCTTCTTTTTCAATCACACATTCTCCATCAATCTACTATTTCAAAATACATTCTTTCAGAATAATGTGTCTCAAACACACTCTCAAATTCATTTGGCATGCCTTTTGAGAAATTAAAAGAAGTTTTTGAAATTCAAAAGTTGTTTTTTAATTCGTTTAGTTAATCTTATAAAATGTAGTAAGTAGTAATAAAAAATGTGTATCCATTTTTCATGATCTTTTGCATGAATCAGGAAAATCGTGGTGAATTCTTTGGAAAAATTGTATCTTTCATAATGAAATTTGATAAGTTAGATTTTTGAAGAACCAATTTAATGTGACTTCCTCTCATGGTTCGATTGACATGGTTACTGATTTTGCTTTTGCTTCTTATATATTACACGAGTATGGTTTTCTACAAGAAGTAAAAATAAAAATCATGTCAAACGAACTCTCAATATAAAATAAAAAGTTCTTAAAATTACGATGGATTTAATCACAATTCTTTAAAAGTAATTGGCATTCAAGTTGTCGATGACTTTAAAACCTTTTATAAAAGCATGTAGAGATACAAATTTTAACAAAAAATGCAAAAATAAAATCTAAAAAATTTGCAATCATTTACTTCCCAAATCCTACGAGATTTACACAAAAGAATAAAAACTTTATTATTATTTTTTATTTTTTTGGTCCTTTCAATATTTCTTCTAGGATTCGTTTGATTGCAAGTGTGAAAAATTGGTGGAAAGAAAATGAATTCCCGAAAAAATAATTGTCCAGAACTTGTTTTCTCGGAAATTGTTAATTAAGTGTGTTTTATTGGTATAATTTTAATCTTTTTGTTCACGTTTGGCTTCATTTTACATGAAAATTGTTTATTAAAGTGATTTTTTTTCACAATTTGTTACCATTGTCAAAAAGTAAAAAGTAAAAAATAAAAAAAAAGTTTGCTCAAAAACTATTTTTTTAATCAAAATTTAGTATTCGTTTGGTTTCGTTTTATATGAAAATCGTCAATTAAAGTGATTTTTTTTTTTACAGCTGGTTATGAAATTTATTTCCATTATCGAAAAAGAAATGGCCAAAAAACTGGAATTCATTTTCCCACCAAAAAGGTGAGAAACCCTAAAAAGAAGGAAAAATGGCGCGTGGGTGGGTTGGGGGAAAAAAATTCCTTGAAAAATTTGTGCCATCAAACAGCATAAAAGTGAGAAGTGAGAAAATATTTTTCATTTTTCATGAAAAATTTAACAAATCAGATAGGGCCATACATATTTCCTTTTACGAACTTTAGAGACGTAATTAAAAAATAATATTTTCTCTCTTTTCTACCGGTTTATTGGTTATCTTTTCATTTTTCTCTCTATTTTTTCATCATTTTCTATATTTTCTATGAAAAAATCAAATCAGTTTATAATTAAATTTTCTATTGTCTCTTTCAATTTATAATCATATTTCATATAGTCTCTTCTTTTTTATCCAATTTTTTATATAAAAAATCAATTTCTACTAAAATTTGACCAAAAAAAAAAAAAGAATAACTTATAATGAAAATTTAAAGATACTGATCGTTTATTTACTTTTAAAGGAATTGCAAATTAATAATATTTTATGTTCTTTTAAAAAAAATAGGGGAATGGTGTGACAACCATCCACATCCTATGCCCTTGTTTAGTTCCCATTATTTTTAAAATAAATTTTTATTTCTCTTATTTTCAATAACACATTTTTTAATAAAATAATATTACACGTAAATTCAAAATATTTTCTTATTCTTTAACAAACATTTTCCATCAAAATATTATTTCAAAATACGTTTTAGGGAAAAAAAATTAAAAGTCAAATGAACTGTATAAAAGTCTTTCAGACATTTTTTTAATTCCATACAAATCTATAAAAGTCGATAGAATTCCATGAAATCCACAAATTTTAGTTGCTTGAAAATTCTATTAAAATCTAAGTTATATACGCCCATAATTGAGATCAAATTGATAGTCAATGAATTAATTAAATAAATAAATATAAGTGGTAAAATTAAGTCCCTATATGTCATCAATTTTTTCAATTCTTTTTTTCTTAAACTCATTTTCAACCATATATTTACACAATAAAATATTTTACATATAAAATTAAAACATTTTTCTACTTTTTAACTGCATATTCTCCAAAAAAATCATTATTTCAAAACTCATTTTCTTTTTTAAAAAAAAATCTTTTTGATGGCTACCAAACAGAGACCGAGAGATGGTAAAAGTAATGATGATAAAATTCTCATATCAGATTGTCCCATCTCGAAATAGGTCACAATGTAATAAGATACAATTGTGTCATAATTTATTCATTCATTCAAATAAAAATACAAAACAAAACTTCTCCTACATCATCTACATGTAAATCATAATATAACTCATTATATACAAGTAACATTATTCTTATTACCCCTGTATAAAGTTCAATATATGAAAGGTGGTTGTTGTTGTAGCCCCAGCCCAATGCTCAATTGCAAGTTTAACCCCCATAACCCGTTCCACAATCACGTAAGTAGAAATTAAACTCATACATGATTTCTTTTCTCAATTCAAATATCAGTTGATAATTCAACATTGTAATAGTAATGATAATATTATAAATTAAATTAATTTATATACCCATCCCACCCCCACTATATCACCGCTGATTTCACTCCCAAGCCATCTACACCAACAACTCCGATCTCCAGCACCTATCGGTGGAGAGAAGAGGGTCACTTGACCCTCCAACTTTTGGGGATTTTTTTTTTTGTGGCAAAATTACAACGAATCTAACATTTTCTCTCGCAATGCTCTCTTACCCCGATTACCAAAATTCTAATTCTTCAAAACTTGTCTATAGTTTCTCCACAATTATCACATATATAATAAATCTTCACTTTCCAATCAAATTTCCAACTAACCTAAATTTGCATTTTTCTAATAACAATTGCTCTAACATTGATGCAAAGTGACATTACGACTCTACCGACCTAATATTCCACTGCAATTCTAGCACCACCTTCACTCGCTAGACCTCGAAACACAGTCAACTTAAGTTATTTAACCTTGAAAATTGAAAGGTAACCAATAGGGAGATGACTGTAACTTATAATTTCAAATCTTTATTTTTAAAATAAAATTCAACATGATAGAGAAAATGAGTTTGAATTCCATTTATAATTTATTTTCATTTTATCCGATTTATGTTCTGGAATAACTTTTAGATTTTGTATATTGAATTTGTGTCAAATTGATTTGAAATGTGTTTGGAATTATTTATGTTATATGGAATGGTTTTAAAATTGTATATATAGAATGACCTAGTGAAAATTATTCTGAACTGAGTTGGTGAACATTCTAATTGTACACATATTACATCATTAATAATATATGAAAATGCATACATCTTCAAAATGATATATTGATGGTCTTATGTGAAAACTTTTAAAGTGGAAAATATGAGTTTAAAATAGGAGAAATTGCAGCAAAGGTCCCTAACCTTTCACTTTTTGTAGACTTTAACCATAACTTTCAGTTTGTGCCAACGGTGGTCCCAAACCTTAGAGAAATTAGCGATTGGGGTCCAAATAGATGGATTTGACCATTAGTTGACAAAAAAAAGAGTAGACTTTGACTAATTTTAACTCAATTGAAATGAGTAAAATGACAACTTTAAAATTATCACATTAAATAAACAAACAAAAAAATCGATAAACCTGTAAAAAAAAATAAAAAACCCAAAAACAAAATTAAAAATGATCTTCTTCCCCACCCCACTCCCACCTTAAAAATCAATGACCCCCACGACCACTCACCATCGACAACACCCTAGCATCAGTCTTAGAGCATCTCCAAGATACTTTTTAAATATGAGATGTTCTCTATTTTAAAGAATCAACATTTAAAATCATGCTCCAAAAGACTCTTTAAATTAACATTTTAATTTAGAGAGTGTGTTTGACTCTCCAATTTTGAAGAGTCAAACCCACTCTCTATAATTAAACGCATTCAAAAAAATTTCAATTTTCAGCCCCTGTTTGACACACATTATTTTTTTCATTCTCATTATTTTACTCATTTTCAATCATACATTTTTCAATAAAATAATATTTTTCATTATATCAATAACTTTTTTCTTCCTTTTCAACCACATATTCTTCATCACATTACTTCAAAAAAATACATTCTCTCATTTTAATGTGCACCAAACACACTCTCAGGGTAGGAAATCAATAAAATAATATAAAGAAAAACTAGTTAAAGTAAAAGATAAAGAAAAATAATAAATATTTGTTGGGAGTAATAAAATAAAGTATTAAATATAAAGAGTTTGTTGGAGTATTTCAAAATTTTAACTCTTTAAATTTATAAATGCTCTCCAAATGATAGAATATACTATTTAAAAATAGAGAGACTCTTGGAGATACTCTTAGCTAACTAAAAACAACACCATTGCCCCGAAAATCTTGAAATTCTATTCCAATACTTTTTCCCACTATCTGGACGAAAAAAAATTACGTTTTCCAACAAACCCATCAGGGAAATCATCGAGAAAAACTAACACATAAGAACGGTCCAAAGAAAAGAGTGTGAAATCGACGTTTGTTAATTGATGAAGTATACTGTAAGTTGACAGGCAGTCATTTTAGCACAACCAAGTCAAATACTGAGTCTGTGTCGGTGTCGGGGTGAGATTCTAGAAAGGCTTCTGGTGAAGAAATGCAACATTTTACGGTGGTGGTGGCTGATTTTTTAATATAAATACAAAATCCACACTGTCAGTACTTCATTTTTTGTATCAAATATTAGTTCAATCTGAGGCCAAAGTATTTACCTTTCGAAGAAATAATAAACTCCAAGTGATTTTCTAGGGTTTTTAATCATAGCTTATACAATCCAAGATACTGAAAACATTTGGTTAGATCTTTGTTTGTCGGCGATGGCGTTGAAGGTGACTGACGATCACGGCGGCGACTACAGTTGATTTTCAAAGACGGGTTAGGAAGGGGGGTAGAGTAGGGTGGGATCAGGGACGTGCTTACGGTTTACGGAGCTTGAGGCGAACTTCAAAATTTGAGTCCCTGAGTCATAGCAGACAATCTTCTTTTTCTTTTAAAAGAGTATTACGGAACAAAGTTTGTTAACTTAAATTTAACAATAAAGCAACAAATAAAACTAATATATTCAAAATATTTATTTTGCAATCAAATAACAATACGAAGATGTTCTAACCAATCACTCAAATATAACTCGTCTTGCAGTTTTCGAGACAAAAATATCAATCAGTTTTGTATATACAATCAATCAGCAAATACATGAAATGAGTACCTACACATAATGTAGTCGTTGCACAATTATATAAATGAAGAATATGTGGTCTCAAAATAATGCGAAAAGTTAACCTTGTCCACCAACACATAAAGATTAATGCACTTAGGCAGATACAACAAATGTGTAGGGATGACAACTTAATTTCAAGGCAATATGGGGTTAATTTACACACCAGAAAGATGAAAAATCTTGCATTAGCAAAACATTTACACGATACAAAATTTAAGCAAAAAAAAATCAAGGAATTTGCAAATAAAGCGGAAGATGATATATTTCAGTGAATTAACATACACTGAATATAGAGACGGTGATCTTTGTAAAGCTGCAACTACAATTGATTCTTTTCCAATCAATCTTGTTCATCAGGAGGAACAAGGGTAGAGCTTATCTTCCCATAAGCTTTATTTTTAAGGAACCCAAAATAATTTTTGTTTTTATTTTTTCTGTAAAGATCATCATCACATCATGGACAATGTGAACATAAAATTGTTATGTTCACCCATTAAAATCCAGACCACCTGTAGAGGTACAGTGCTGTGACTATTCTAGTAAATAACATAGCAAGTTATGCACGGACATTCAATAGTAGAGCTACAAGATGCTTATTGTTGATCTGAAAATGTATGCAAGAATTAATTCAATTACACAACTAATATTCTAAAGAAGGTTAACAATATAGGATACACAATTAATCTGAGTTAAGACTTACTGCTTAGAAAAGGGGGAAAGTGGGGAAACTCCATGTTATAAGAAACAAAGTTAAAAACATTTCGGACAAGACTTTACCAAATATGATTGTTGCACTTGTTAAGAGGTCAGAGAAGATAGCATTGGCGCAAACAACTTTTAGCATGCACACAAGAAAACCTAAATTAACCCATCTGTATGCACCAAACAAAATTAAACATAGCAAAGAATCAAGCATAAAAGACAGTATTTTGCCGTAAGCTAAGCACAAGTACATGTTATTAAATAGTCCATTTGTATGAACCAGAAAAAAATTAAACCTAGTGAAATGAATTTCAAATTTACCTAGCAAGGAAAAAGAGGAAAACCCAAAAAGGATTTTACCTCTGAGAAAATTATGGTGTCATCTGAAAATTCGGAGGCAACGCCATCGTGGCTGGAATTGCCGCGTGAGATCACGACATTGATTTTGCACAAATTGGGAACAATAGAGATACTAACAAGCGCACATAAAGTGTATACTACCTGGCGGAGAGTGTGCCAGGATGTGATTTCACGCTGGACGTAGTCACGCAGGGAAGGGCTGAAGGTGGAGGTGGAGGTGGAGCAGTGGAAGAAAAGGAACACGGAAGTGAAGACTGAAGTTGAAGTCGAAGTCGTTTTAGGTTAATTTTAAAATTAAAAAAAAAAAAACCAAAAAACTGGGCCCTCAAAAATTCTGGGCCTAAGGTGGAGGCCTCTTGAGCCTCCCCTCAGGTCCGGCTCTGGGTGGGATGGGGTGGCATGGTGTGGCAAAGAAGAATATAACTTTTTTGTTTCTTTTCTTGTTTACTAGTTTTTGCACCGTGCAACGCACGGGTTGTATTTTATTTAAGGTAATATAAGCATCTTGAATGCTAAGATTAAAGGAGAGATTCTACTACAAAATTTTCATAAACACTGATGTTAAGGGTAAATTTGGAACTAAAAATATTTAATGCAATTCTACCACATAAAATCACCCAACGTTAAAAAGGGATATGAGAACGACCAAAAATGGTATTAGGATGGAGACATATTTAAGCTTAATCCAATAATCTCCATTTATCAATAAAAAAGAGAATATTTTCTCCAACTCATCCCTTGACCTTACCTACAATTAAGAAACTTATTGCGAAAAATATGACAGAATTTGCATTCATTGTTATGTAGGTCTGGTGCAATCGACTCTGGAGCTAGAGGTTGTTGAGAAAAATCCCGCATGCAGATAATATTAGAACATATGTACATGATATAGGATAAGCTATTCTTTTGCTATGATCAGTGCGTTTAGTACGAAGTCATTGTTGCCGCTCTCTTTGCCTTTGAGTTTATTGTTGGCAATGGGAGAGAAGTTGCAAACTGTAAGGTATCTCTCAATTTTGTACCAAGGTTATAAGAATGATTTTTTTTGTAGGTCTCAACAAAGGGATTTATTCTTTTTGTGAGCTCAACGAATAGATTTTTGTTAAAAAAAATCATGAAAGTCGATAGGGAATTGATGCATTGAATTTGGATTTGATGTTGTGTGCAAAATGTGTAGGAAAAGTTGTCGTTTGCCTTTTGGACTCCGTCAAGAGCAAAGTAGGGATATAAAGTTAACGATTGAGGGTATATGTACAGTAGACGATGGTCTACCTAAGAAGAAATCAAATATTCAGAAGCAACATGGTAAAAAGAAAAAAAGAATTTTTTTTTTTGCTAGTTTATAATTAAACAACAACACATATTCGTTATGAAGGTGGAGTATGGGAAGATAGAGTAAACAAAACTTTTAAAAGCGTACGAGGAGATATTGCCCATCGTCTCATGGGATGCCACCGCGGGGATGACCTGCCCGGTCAGGTCACGGGAATAGCGCCCTCGTGGGGGCTCGAGGACAACGCTTCCGAAAGGAATTTTGATTTTAAGGAATTTTTAATGTTTTTGAATTAAATTATTAATAAGTGAAATTATATTTATAATTTGTGTAAAATGTAAATAAGTAGATTTTTTTGACAAAAAATAAGAAATTGAAAAAAAGGGTGTCTCCGCATTCCGCATGTCTCCGCACAATGCGGAGATACGGGAACTTAAAAAGAAAAAAGAAAAAAAACTGAAGACTGTATTAAAAAAAAAAAATACTCCGCACCATGTGCAGAATGCTCCACGTCTTCATTTTTTTACGTACATGTACAACACTGAAATCATCAACCTCATTAAATTTAAATTAGAATCTAATCGCAAAATAAACAGCATAAAGACTGGAAGATTTAACCAGCATAAACTTACCAGTATCCATCATACGACTGAAACTTCTCCCAACTTGCCCGGCACTACGACGATCATCACACTGTATAAGACATGCATAGGCAAATCTAATTCTGTTATATAAACTATAGTAGATTTTTTCTTCAAAAAAATTGTTGCTATCCAATATTTATTCTAAAACCTGGTTAGAGATAACCTGAATTAATATGCTTTGAAATTTATTCTTAAACATGGGCAACACAATTGTATTTAAATACTAAACATGCAAAAGTAATAGAAATAAAATTAACTTTTACATAACTACTTACAGTAAAATGGAGTAAATGTTAAGAGAAAATCTCAAATTTCTGTGCTAGAAGGCCAAACTTCAAGATTTCTTATTTGTACAAGCTGGAGATGACGATGATGGAGTGAAATAAATTTTCGTTGCTATTTACTTTTCCAATACATGAAGGAAGATATTTTAAAAATATCAACCGACTACAAAAACATTTATGGAGAATTGAAGTATTCCGAAGTCAATAAATACGGCTAATTTTTTGTCCACGTATGGAATAGTAACCTGTGAGTGGAAAATCCAAATGAATAGTAATCCTAAAACCTTCTCTTTTAAGAGAGAGTATATTTTTTATTTTTTGGTTTTCTTTTTTGTTTTCCAGATTTTTTTATTTAATGCGGTAATTTTAAAATTACCATTTTACCCCTTTCAATTTAGCTAAAATTAGTCAAAATCTACTTTTCTTGATCAATTAACAGTAAAATGGATGGTTTCCATCCATTCGAACCCAAACTGCTAATTTCTCAAAGGGTTGGGACAACCTTTGGCACAAACTGAAGATTATGATAAAGTCTACAAAAAAATAAAAAGTTAGGGACCGTTGTTGCAATTTTCCTTTAATATAATGTGATCAGTGTTATGTATCATATGTTGCGTGTTCAATGTTTTAACATGTTAACGCAGGAAAAGATAATATTAAACAACTCAATTCACATATTAAGCAAGTGTTTGGTATACAATAAAATTTTCATTTTCATTCTTCTACTTATTTTCAACCACACATTCTTCAATAAATTAATATTTTTCATCACATCAATATATTTTCCTTTTTTTCAACCACACATTCTCCATCAATTTACTATTCCAGAATACATTTTTTCAAAATAATGTGACTCAAACACACCCTAAAAATTAAAGATTATTGGTACGATCATCCCTGTTGAAAAAATTGTTTTATATGATTTAGCCCCTGTTTGATATGGATTAAAATAAAAATTATAATCTAAGTCAAAATCAACAATTAATTTTAAACACATATTTTATGGGTCTTGTAACTTTTTAGCCACACGTTTTATCGACTTTTATCAAATTTTAATAAAAACTTGATTTTAATCCCCCATCAAACAGTGACTTAATAATAGTTTCATTACAATAATTGTCATTTGTCACGCGAGTATAATTAAAGATTACTTGATTAGCACTTAGGTTTATGTTGTACTTGGAAGACCCCAAACGACTACTAAGAAAATGGAGCTTTGCTATTTGCATACCGAAGTTGACATCCTGTTATACAACCCCATCCTACAATATTTTTATTGAGTGTGAGCCAACCCTGACTGTACATCGGGGTTGCGTGAGCTCCCTACTTGTGAGGGGGTTGTACATCGACCTCGATGCACAGGTAGCAAAACCCAAGAAAAATGTCCTCAAGATGCTCCAAGTCCCTTGACTCGTAGACAAACCTTGGACAATAGAAGTAGGCTCAATAGTTCTTGTGCATGACATTTTATATAGGGAAAACACTTGTTATATGTCAAAAAATACAATGACACCAATTACTCACTTTGTGAAATTGAGAATGAAATTGCTACGTCTACCTCTCTCAACAAAATCCTTTATTGTCATGTGGAATGACATGTAACTAAAATAATTTTCTTCTTTTCAATATACGTACACGTACCGATAAAGTTGTTCGCATTGACTTCATCGCCAAAGTCAACGTGTGAGAAGCCCTGAAGCATATAACTCTTTTAAGTTCTTAGATACGGATTATTTAACATGATGTGAAAAATATGTTTATTTAACCTATTTGCTCTCTAAAATTTAGATTGTCTTTTGGAAACAATGGTAACAAAATAATATCTACTATCCACATTCATTTTTCGCTTTTGAGTTGCATTTTAAAGTAGTCGACTACATACGGGAATACTTATTTTTACATGCACGAGTACACCATACGAGTAATGGAAATTAGCATTACTTGTGGGGTTCTTTCATACCAATATCTTATTCATTCAACGGTAGAAAAGAAAAGAGAATCTTACTTCTAACCAAATTTAGTTATTAATAGTTTTTCACAATCCATAAGCTATACCTATAGATTACTTTCTCCAAATTTAAAAACATAAACGATTCCGCTACGTGTACAGAAAGCACTTGATAGAAAAATTTCAGATGATGTGTCATGGTGAGCTGTCGCGCACTATCTGTCCAAAATTTTAAAAAGGAAGAAGAGAAAAGGTTCTTTTGGACACTGGAATTTCTCCTTCCTCCTCTTCCCCACACCCACCTTCCCGTCACCAAATAGAAACCATGAAAAACCCCTTGGCCATTTTTTGTCGCACCGAAGAATCAAATGATTTTGTCCTTGTAAGATTACAGATTTCAAAAGCCCGTTATTCCTATCGACTTCGCCGTCGGTTTGGTCATCATCTCCGACAGTGATCGAGGTCTTCATGCTACCGTTACTACCGAATCTATAGCGCACTTGTACTAGGTAAGATTTGTGGGTTTTTGAACTAATTATTTATGGGTTTTCCACCATTTAAGATTTTTTGGATTTTAGCACTGGTATTTTAGCACGATCTCAACTTATTTTGGTCACTTTTACATAACTTACACTGTTTTGAATCTAAAATTCACTTATTTTCGATATAAAAATAGGTTTCATCTCAGATTCTCACGTTTTTCACCTACTTTATTTTGTCTGCGTCTTCTTGTTTCTTATAATATTGTTCTTTTTACCCTTAGAATCTTGCTTTACTTTGATTTTGAAAATAATCCTCATGAAAGTACTCGAAAACTGACTCATGCTAAAGTAGATTATCGCAGAAAACCGATTTTTTCCGCCCGCTTTGGCTTATGCTAAACATTTTTTTATATGAGGAAAGACCCTGACAATACCAAGGGCCAGAATAAATGGAATAGAAACATAATTATATTGCAAACTTGTTTTAATTTTTGGCAATAATATGTGATTGCTTAATGTTGATGGGTGCATCTTACTTTGCATTTGCATCTTACAATTGGCAGTGGAATTGGAATTGGAATTGGGTGAATTGCCCCACATTTGAATAAGAAACTTTACAGTTTTTCATTTTTCCTATTCTACTGAAAAGTAAGAAACAACAATGGAGGCGAATTGAATATGAGGGCATTCAGTGAGTGTGTGCATATTCTAAGTTGTGGCCACATAGGATGATTGGGGATGATTGGTTAAGCAGTCTTTTTGGCAACAATATGTGATTGCTTAATGTTGATGGGTGCATCTTACTTTGCATTTACATCTTACAATTGGCATTGAAAGTAGAATTGGGTGAATTACCCTATGCACTATGAATTTGATTCTGAACTTGCAATACATGCTCATTGTGTTAGGGCAGTATGCATATTAACATTATCGGATGTTCTTGTTTATGTAGGGATGAAAGGCAAGAACTACGGTATATGTCATAGATGTAGAAGCACTGACTACTTCTTCGAATAATGCCACAGAAAACTTGATTGTCCATAGTGTGTAGATGGAATCCAAAAATGATTTAAGGTTGAAAAGGAAGGCAACAACAAAGGACAAATATTCAAAACTTGCAGTAATGACTGCGAATTTTTTGATTGGGTAAAACGGAATAAGAAGACGGTGAGTCGAGTACCACTAAGGAAGGAAAGAAGTCGCTTGTAAACGAGGACGTCCACGGGTTGCCAAGCATGTTGGATAGTCTAGCTCGTATAGCCGAGAAAAGAAACATCGAGATTTTGTTGAATGTGACATTACGTAAGGGCAAAGAGCCATTGGAAGATAACGGAAAGGGAAGGGGTCGGCGTGATGCACTTATATTTCGTGAAATCACTTTTTCCCATTATGTTGTAATGTTCCTAATATCATAATTGACTGGTAAAAACTTCTTGTAACTTATGTTGGGTTGGTGTATCAAAAACCCAAAATTGATGGGGGTGGTTTGTACCCTGTTTCTGCTAAAAAAGTGTAACTTATTTTCATATATGTCAAGTCTTCACCTACATTATCGTATTTTGCACTTGATGACATTTGAACTACAAGATCAGAATGCTCTGGTTTTGTCTAATGTGTGGAGACCAGAGACTTCAAACCTTAATTCCAACACTAATTGAGCACACATGAATCATTGATGGTCTATGCACTATCCAATTTCCACTGACCTGTGTACTCAACTGACTCCAAAAGTTGAAGAGCTTATACATAAACACACCTAGGATTATAGAATTTTTAACCTCGATCCAGCTACAAGCAATGCTTTTCTTATTTTTAACCTCAATCTAGCTACAAGCAATGTTTTACTTCAGTTTCCTCTCCAACAATAGCTTTCTTAGCTTCGCAACTCCTCCGACTTTCCCGTTTGAGCATAAAGATTTGGTAGAATCACATAATGGCCGGCCTCATTCGGTTCAAGCTCAATCAATCTCTCTAATTCTAGTTTTCCCAACTCCACATTTCCATGGATCTTACATGAATTAAGAAAAACATCCTAAACACCAGAATCTGGTGTCACATTCATCTCCACTATCAAGCATATGCATCGTTCAAACATTACAATGACTAAGGAGATCAACCATGTAGGTATAATGCTGAATGGTAGGTTCTATACCATAATTTCTTATCATCATGTCAAAATACACATTCCCTTCATTTAACAGTCCTCCATGGTTACAAGCAGATAGAACCCCAACAAAGGTAATATGATCAAGCTGAGATTCAACCTTCATCCGCTTAAATAAAGAAAATGCTTCATAAGCATGGCCATGCATTGCATATCCAGTTATCATTGCATTCTAAGAAACAGGCATCTTCTCTTCTAGTCCCTCAAATAATATCCTCGCGATCCCTATATTTCCACTATTTGCATACATATCCACAAGGGCAGTCTTCACCCTGTCATTGAATTCAAATCCATGTCTACAACTATAACAGTGTAGTTCCCGCCTCTGTATAGTTGCCACTACATTAGCACAAGCCGATATAACTGATTATGCCCAAAGAATAACGCAGTAGTTGTAGTGCACTTTTATGGTGTCGTATCTATAGTGAGATAAAAAATGCTTAAAGGATCAAGAAGAGTGAATTATTCTCTTCAATGTGTGGTGAAATTAAATATTGGACGGTGAAATTAGAATCAATAATTTGAGGTAGTGAAGCGTCGCGATTTTTTCAATCGGATCGAATCAATCACATCAATTATTCCATTTTTATAACACAATTATAGGCTTTCATTTCAACACTCTAATAGGAAGATATGTCGTTTAAACCCAATTTAATTTTAACGTGATCCTAATGGTTATTCTTCTTATTGCAACGTTCTCACTTGGTTTATCAAAATTAGATTCAAGATCGACTACATACTAAAACATAAAATAGTAGAAAATCACATCAATAAACTTAAATAATTGAGATTAAAACCTAAGTAATTATTTCAATCAATCCATAGGGAGAACATAACTAATTATATGACCAATTTAATAAATATCAAGCTAATCTCAAAATTAATTCACGATGAGAAGAATAAATCATTAAATCAATTTACTTTCAAATGGAGTCTAGTTTCCATATAACACTTACGCATACATGTATTGGAATAAGATCAGAAAAGCGGCTTTATAATTTATCTTAAAGTAGTAAACGATCCACCAATAACATTTATGATATTATAATTCAACAAATATTTCAATTCATCGATAGAAAAAGCATAACTGAATCTATGATTAATTTAATAAAAGTTAAATCAATTTCATTACAAATTCATGAAAAGAAACTATAAATTCTAGAGTTATTGAACAAGAAAATACCAAAATATGTGAATAGATGTGAAATCACCAATTCTGGAAGAGTTCCTCCTTAGCTTCACAAAGGTTTTAATTCTTCATGAATTTCTTGAGCCAAAATCAATGAAAGAATGATGAAATATGAAGAATTATGCATTCTGGAACGTTTTGGGATCCTTTAGGGTTAAGGCCACAATAAGTTACTATAAGTGATTGAGTCGTAGAAGGAAATCGGAAATTTCATCACGGAAATGACCCATGCGGCCGTAAGGTATAAACCTATGCGGCTGCATGGAATAAAGAATTGCTACACTTGAATTCTCGGTAGATAACCATGTGGCCGCAAGGTTTTATAACCATGCAGCCGCATGGTTATTATTTACTTGCCAGACAGATTTCAGTATTTTAGTTGTATCTTCCTCTCTCGATGTTTGATTGAGGCGATTTAAGATGTGTTGGAAAGCTAACTCAAAGGGATACAACTTTGCTTTAGATACTATCTTCGAATTCCATCATTTTCCATGTCAAAAATTATCTCAATATGATGCTAAAAATCGGTGTAAAACTTCTCAGCTTGATAGTTGATATGTGATAATGTCTTGGATATATTTCATTCATTTGACTCATTTCTTCATCCTATTGACCTCTAACACTCTCGAATTCTCATCACAAGGTTAAAAATAAGTTTAAATTATTTACACTTTAGTCCCTGAACTTTTGTTTTTCCCATTTTGGTCATTTTTCACTTGTTTCTCCTTATTTCAGCTATATTCATCACTTTGTCCTACAAAACACAAATTACATAGAATTAAGCTATATTTCAACCTATTAATGAACAATTTTCCATGTTTTGACTGTGAAATAAGTGTGTAAAAACACACTTATCAATAGTCGTCACTAATGTTGCTTCAGTAAGTCTAAACCCGGCTAACGCCATCTCACCATTGAAATACAAGCTTGCAATTGAAAACGCATTATCACTAAACCACCAAAGCACTTGCCATTAAAAGATAAGGAGGACACATCGACCAATACAATGAAATCACAATTCACTAATCAATGTTATGCCTTAGTCAGAGACTTTTGCAATCAATATGTTAAATCTTTCAAGTACATATAAATTTCATAGTTCATATGCATCATCCAAATAAGAAACTAAAAAATCAGCCTCTTAATTTCGCCCTTGAAAAATCAAACAATCATGCTCCATCTTTTGCAAACTCTCAATTTGGAATACACGGTTCATATGTCGGCACCACTATCTCGAGGGATATGTGGATAGTTGTATGTCGCCGAACGACCTATCATACTATATGAACATAAGTTCGCGCACACAAACTAATCATAGTCAAATGTAAAGATTTTAACATATGTACACCTTGGGAGCTAAATATGAGATTCGATGCCGTTGGAGGGATGAAGTTAGCTGTTGGAAACGCTTGCGTGAAGGTATGACTTTCTGCGTCGTCCTACAACAAACCACAACATTGTTAAGAACATAGTTCAAATGAAATAGCATAATAATCTAAGTATACTGACCAACAATAGTTGCGAATAAGAAATTGGTGTTTTGTATAAAATATTGTTGAGATGCTTGGACCGGGTGCAACGGCGGTGTATTCATTTGGCTGGACATTGTTCTCCTAGATCCTTTAGTTGCATTCGACGTAGCCTGTACGTATAGACAAGTTACATAGTTATTATAAAAGGAATAATGCTTAAGTTGAAATAAGAGGACTCCAATGGGCCTTTTTGCGAAGCTTCTTAGGCGTGCCCTTTTGTCTAATTAATAGAGGATCTCTTACATTCCCTGTGGCATTGATTTTAGATTGATTACCCTGAGAGGCTATCTGAGTAGTGTCTTGTGAAACAACATTACTCCCACTACCTGACTTCATTGTAATCGAATTTTTATTTTGATTAGTTATCCACTCCTCGATCGAAAGGTAGCACACTTCATCGTCAATCGCCAGGTTTGCAACCTCGACAAAAGCCTGACACATGTCGTCGTATCTCAACTGTTCAGGACTACTAGCCAACCCATCGTAGTTCATTGCGACCCGGGTGTGTGCTCTATAGACATCTCGCCTCCACCTCCGTAGTATGTGCATATCCGATAGTAATGTGACGTCATTACGGATCAAGACTACAATAGTATGTTGGTACAGAATTCCCCGAAATTCAAACAAGTGGCAATCGCAAACAACTTCACAATTGTCTCTTTGGAATGAGACGAAAAACTTTTTCATCTTCTGACGATCATCGTACATGACTAGCTCACATAGTTCGTACATTGTCCCTGAAGTTGCCTCCGTGGTAGATATGATGTCGCAATAAACCTTCCCTATGAGCTTGACTTGAACTTCCATAAACTTGAAAATGGTGTAATATTTATGATATTGCTTCTCCATTTCGAACATTGTAGTACAAGGTACCATTTGCGAGTATGACTTGAAGTAGGCCTGGAAATCCTTCTCAACCTTATTTCTCAGTGCCCGCTCATATTGTTCAACAAATTGCTTTAAAGAGGTCTTTGACTGCACATACCCATCGAAGAATGCATTGATATTCTCACTTTGCCGAGTTGTAGTCAAACATTCATGACAACTAATCATTACCATGCAACCCGTACGTGTCAATCATGACCCTCCAACCATCTTCAAATTCTTCTACGAACTGTGATTCATGCGCTAACCCATGTATAGTCGAAAAAATGGAAACCTTATCAACGTGATATCCAAACTTTTCTGGCAACTTCTTAAGAATATACCACAAACACCACCTAGGAAAAACAATCTGAATTACATTTTGTATAGCCTTATCTTGATCTGTAATGATTCCATGAAGAGTTTTTACATACATGCACTGAAGCTACGTCCTAAACAACCACACAAAAGTATTGGTGTCCTCATTGGACAACAAACCACAACCGAGAAGTATTGATTGTCCATGATGATTAATGCCAACAAAAGGGACGAAAACTCTCCCAAACTTGCTTCATTGCCTGTCCTCAAACAAATTCATAACTTACTTCCAAGTAGCACATGGTTCAACAACTTTGATGTATCTCAGGATTGGAACTTAGTAAGAGCACATGAACAATTACAGCCATCGATAATCAAATCAATCTCCATATGTTATATGCAAAACTCGAAGTATGTATGTGTAAATTCATACCAACATATTAGGATCATGTTTGACTCATACCCAACCCAATGTAGTCAGATTTTTTTTCTCCTCATCGCTCGAGAGATACACATACCCCCAAACTTATAATTTTCACTTAAGTATCCCGAGGTGTGTTCTAATGTTGAGTCTATTCACATCTATTCATTCCCCTCTCTTAGCTTAGATAGATCTTACTATTACAAGTCACACTTCAATAAGTAAGAGCTCTCCTATTTTTTTGATTTTTTCAACCTTTTAGATGAAACTGAGTTAGTTGCCTCGCGTTAGAGATATAGTTTTGTCAACCGAGTGTTTGGGGCTAATCAATGCATTTCATATACAAGAGTATGTATATAATTCATCAATAGATAGATAGATACCATTTTTCTCTTTTCTTTTATATAACATATTTCCTTTGCTTTCTATATAACCCCTGTAGCGAGCTTTAGGCCGATGACTCCCAAGTCAGATGACCATAGGGCACCATGTTTTAAACCCTTACAGGCTTAATCACTCGAGTTATATAGGCTCGAACAAATGCCGTTGTTTACTCAATGATTGGTGCAATACCCCTTATTTTTTAGACATCCAATTTCAAAAACTACAACCTAACTTGAAACTTTCACTTCGTTTTCATCCCATTGGTTTAAGACAATCCACACATAACATCATGCATAGAACCTCTACTCGTCTCAATGTTCCCTTGCAACAGTTCAATCACATCTAAACTCTTCTAAAAAATTGGTCATGGTTTAGCACAAAAGAGGGTTTTTGGGTATAATTTCTATGGTCAACTATCTCTAAGCAATGAGTCAAATCAGTAGCCCAGTATGCAAGCATGAGTGTCGTGCGCAAAATAAATCAAGTTTCACATTAACATGTATCGATCAAGATAATAATGCACGATTTTCATCATTCATGACCCGTACATAGTCAAATATCTAATATCATAGTCAGCAGAGTTGTTAAACCCACACAAGCACACAAAATTGTAAACTACTACTAACAATGCAACAGTAAAACTTAGAACAAATAACAAATGAAATTTTTTTTTTCACATAATCACACAAACGTATATAGAACATTGTCTCACCCCCAAACGTATATAGAGCATTGTCCTCAATGTTTAAAGAATAATAGAATGCAAACTTAGCAGTGCATAAAATTAAGGACAAATTCATAGAAGATAGAGAACAAAAGGTAAGAAATACTCCCCTGATTGATGGAGATGCGAAGGTGAAGATGGTGGAAGAAAAAGAAGTATGGATTATGCATAGGCTCTTTGATTACCTGTAGAGACGATGAAAAAGTAATCTTATTAAAAATTATTAAAAAAAAAGAACTTGAAGAAAAAATTACCAATCGAATGCATAAAGTAAAATGAATAAAAGGTCAAAAATGATGGGTTACCTCCCATCCAGCGCTAATTTATAGTCTATTACTCGACTATTCCTTGTTAGTCTGTTAAGGTATGTTGAATATAGCCTTGGAGGTCCTTATTAGCTTCTTCAATGACATTTTCTTTCTTACTCCAGCGTTCCTCCAAACCTTAACCTTTTCTTTATCCGCATCGTCTGCTTTTCCCTCATCAACTGCCTCGAACTCAAAAATGTAGACTGTTTGCTTCTCATGATTTTCTTTGGTTTAAAAATGCACATTTTGGTCATCAACAGTGTTTGAAAAGTTTTGAAACACAATTTTGTCATGCACCACTTCCTCTACCATATCAATTTGATAGCAACTATCTGACTTGACATGCTCATCCATCATATTGAAAATGCTGAAAGTGATCTGTTCCTCGCCAAATCTCAAATTTAACTGACCATTTTCAACATCTATCAGAGCTCTGCTGGTAGCTAGGAACGGCCTGCCCAAGATAAGTGGAATATTCTTGTCTTCTTCCATATCCAGAATGAGGAAATCTGCTGGGAAAATAAATTTGTCCACCTTGACTAGTACATCTTCAATTATCCCTCTCGGATGTGCAAATGATCGATCAGCTAATTGCAGTGTCATTGTAGTTGCTTTGGCTTCCCCTAGTCTGAGTTTCCTGAAAACAGATAGATGCATTAAATTAATACTTGCACCAAGATCACAAAGAGCTTTTTTAAAATAACATTCACCAATAGTGCAAGGTATAGTAAAACTTCCTGGATCTTTCAGTTTTGGTGGGAGTTTTTTCTGAATTATGGCACTACACTGCTCTGTTAGCATTACTGTCTCATACTCCTCTAGCTTTCGTTTCTTGGATAGAATATCTTTCAGGAACTTGGCGTAGCCAGGCATTTTGAACAGTGCTTCGACAAATGGGATGTTTATATGGAGTTTCGTGAAAACTTCGAGAAATTTCTTGTATTGTTGCTCCCATTGATGCTTCCTCACATTGTGATAATGGAATGGGTGGCTCATAGGGATTTACCGAATTATCTGGCCCTTGTTGTGATTTTTCTAGACTTTCTCTTCATGATGTCTTTTTGGTGTTGTCAACCTGCTTCTCATTCTTTTCTTCAGAAGACTCCACTCGCTCTTCATTTGCACCTGGTCTCTTGACATGTATCTCAGGTAGCTGAACTCCACTTCGTGTAGTAATGGCTTGACATTGCTCCCTAGGATTAACTTCTGTGTTGCTCGGTAATGCACTAGGTACTCTTCCTGTCATATAGAGAGCTAATTGTCCCACTTGAGTCTCTAGATTTTTAAGGGCTGCACCCTGATTTTGGAAGTTTGTTTCAGTCTTCCTCATGAATTGATTTGTGGTTTCCATATATTTATCGGTTTTTTCCATGAACTTTGCAAACATATCCTCCAACTGAGGTTTCTTCTCTTGATGGAATTGACCCTGAGCCCGATGTGGATTCTGATTATGATTATGATTTCCACCCCAAGAGAAGTTTGGTTGATTTCTCCAGCCTGGATTGTATGTTTCAGAATAGGGGTTGTTTTGCTGACGTTGATCCCATTGGGCAAAATCCACCCATTCTAGTCTTTGTGTAAGGATAGGACAGTCGGCTGTGGGATAGGACAGTCGGCTGTGGGATGTTCTGCTCCACATTCTTCACAAACTAATCTCCTGGCCTGTGCTGAGTTCACCGTCTGTGTCATGTTCTCCATCTTGTGAAATAGTGAGTCAATTTTTACAGACAATGCTGAATAGCTATCCACCTCATACACTCTGACTGCCTTCTTTGTGCCTCCTCTATCTGTAGACCACATGGCTGAAGTATTAGCCATTCTTTCAAACAATTCCCAAGCTCCAGCAATTGACCTAGTGCTTATGGAGCCGTTTGACGATGAATCCACCATACTTCTGGACGCCGGAGTTAGTCCCAAATAGAAAAACCTAACTTGTGTTTTCTGATTGAACCCATGTTGAGGACACTTCCGTAACATGCTATTGAATCTGTTCCACGCTTCATCGAATGACTCGGTATCATTTTTGCTGAATATGGATATGTCGTGCCTCATTCTCGCCACCTTGGCTGGTGGGAAGTATTTGGTACATAATTTGTGAGCCAAGTCATTCCAAGTAGTTACACTTGCCACCGGGAGTGAATCGAGCCATTCAAGTGCTTTATCCCGAAGAGTGAGTGAGAATAGCCTAAGTCTGATTGCATCTTCTGATATCCCTTGGTACCTGAAATGTTGACACATATCCAAGAAACATGATAAATGTGTATGTGGATTCTCATTGGTTGTCCCGTAAAATTGATGTCCATTCTGAAAGAGTTAAATGACATTTGTCTTCAGTTGAAAGTTTGGCTGCTCGAATGCTGGGTAGACAATGCTAGATTGACTCTGAATAACAAACGGTGATAAATAATCCCCAAGTAAAGCATCTCCATCATCGTGTGCTTCAGCATTTGCTAAAGCTGCAGGTGCTACAGTCGGTTCCAGTTGTTGATTAGCCATTGTATTTGTTCCTGGTAGTCCTGTCGATAATAGTAGCACTTAACTCAACCCAAGTAAATAAACTAAATGGAAAACAATAAATAACTAAAATTAAAAGTAAGTTCGAATTAGTGTCTAAATAACAAAAATCAAGTTAATACTCAATCCTCGGCAACGGCGCTAAAAACTTGTTCACGAAAATATGTTTCGAATTTAAATCACCGCAAGCGCACGGTTCGTTGACAAGTAATAAAGTGAAAATCCTAGAACTTCGAGTATCGTTCCCACGAGAATTGATTTAACGTGATTATTATTATCTCGACATTAACCGAATTTATTAAATTCAAGATGATTGTTCTAGATTTTATGATTAAACTATGACTAACATATAAATTAAACTAAAATTACGACTAAATGCAAGAGTGATGGTTAAATGCAAAAGTTGGAAGAAGTTAATGTATGAAAAAGCGTACTAGGATCCCGAATCACCAAGTAAGTTCACTTTTAGCTCCTATTTCACAATTTGACGACACGATGAATTGGTTGAAGAATCAATGTTTCTAACTTATTCAATAATCTTTTTCGAGTAGAATTGAACATATTCTAGCATACCATTTGACTATATTTCTATGACAAATGCAATATACAAGAATGCATGACGTTTTGTAAACACTTAGAGATTCACATAAAGCATAGCGGTATATTTCTATCCCCTATCGGACCTTACGATGATTTATACCTTGTAGAATCTATTTCCCTTCTTTCGAATGCATAAAATAAATCACCCAAACTCATACAACTATTGCGCATAAATTGTAGAGATAAGAAAGTGTATATAAATTATTCAACATCCATCAAACGTATTTAAATATCAAATTGCAAAATAGAAATTAAAAGTTCACAATACGAGGTTCATCGTTCACCTAGTACAATTAAAAACCTAGCCTAGCATGGATAAATTAAAATAACAAAGAAAATATTTAGGAGAAGATATCACCCAATTCTTGAATGTAAAGCTTGAAATCTTGGATCTTGGAGTGAAATTCTTTGTCCTTGCCTTCGTTCTTGCTCAAAGAGGTTGTTTTTCTCTCTAAGAAGGTGTAACTCTAGTTTCTGGACGTATTTTAGCTTTTATAGTTGCCCTAGAATCATTACCATAGTGTTGGAGTCGGATAAGGAAACTAGAAAATTCGCGTCGAATTTCTTCCTTGCGGTCGCAAGGACAAATTCCTTGCACCCGCAAGGAGTAATTTTTTTCCCAAGATTTTTCCCTGTCCCCTTGCTTGCGGCCGCATGGAAGATTATACCTTGCGGCCGCAAGGTATAAACAACTATCACATATCTTCATTTTGGTCATCGAACTTCATTTTTCTCTTGTCTTGACCTCTTTTGTTCATTCTTTTCCTCCAATCATCCCATGCATTCCTCAATGTATGATTAAGCTCACGTCCGCTCTTGAGTTGGCCTCGGGTCATCTTTTGATTATTTTCATTTTGATCCCTGAACTTTTGTTTTCCTTCGTTTTGACCCATATTCTCTACTTTTCCTCTAATTTCCACCATAATCTTCATTGTTGCCCTACAAACACAATTCACACAAATTAAGCTCTATTCCGAATGTTTATCGACAATTATTCATGTTTGTAAACCAAAATAAACGTATAAAAAATGCCCTTATCACATATCATACTTATTAGTTAGATACGTGGTATCAAATATGACAACGTTGCCGAACTCCTTGTACGCTTGCCTAGACCTATTATCTGCCCTAAATACATTCTTCGGCCTAGACTCATCCTCTAAACCCATACTGAAGTAGAATCCCGAGCACTAAGCTTGCATCTTGGAAAAGTAGGATTGTATCAATGCTACATCTCCTTCCCCAATCTTTATCGTCTCACATGTTCAATGTAATTTCGACAATTATTTTCCACGCAAGTCGTGTTTTCATATCCACCAGTTTCAACCACTACGGAGTTGAAACTTTTGTGTAAGGAAATTCCGGCCATGTATTCACTTCAAGCTTTCGTTTCACTTGTGAACTTAATTATCGATTACAGCGATACAATCTCGACTTGGAATGACTTGTTTTATGATTATGGTCGAGGTACACTGCGTTGATTCTCCAGATTCCAAAAATATCTGAAGAGGCAGTGATCATAGCTGTACAACCTGTCTGTATCGTTTGTTGGGGCTTCAAAGAATCACTTGTACTGGTGATTCTTCGACCTTCGCGGCTATATGTGATAGTCACATATTTAATTTTCCCATCGTCGCCCTTTTTCGAATTCCATTTCCTAACCGGGAAACCTATATGGTATGCATATACTTTATTGAAGTCCCACAATTCTTTTTCATCATTGAACATCATACCCACCTCCGACACCTTAGATACCATCAGACCATCTTCTCCTAACGTTGCCTCTGGCACTAATATCAAATTGTCCGCAACATTCTTGTCATCATTTCTCTCCACCAACAATTCTTGACCTACGTCTTCCATAGAACTTTGTACTGCAACACAATACGGAAGCTAGTTGAGCAAACTAGTTACAATAATCTCACCACTTTCACATTCTTCACACATAATCAACAACTTCATATAGAGAAGTTACAATATGAACACTTTTCAAGGAAGCTATTACCAATTTTAATATTTTATGGACACTGTAAAAATATTTTACTATGAACACTGTAAAAATATTAATCATTCAGCTCGAATACAATTCGAAGACAAATTATTGGAGCTCAACACTTTTCAAGGAGGTTATTACTGCATGCAAGATTTTCACAGTAAAAAATGAACCAAATAACGGGATACAAAATGTAAGCAATATAACCAAATCACTCGACAAATGGCTCACATGGGTTTCCCGGAGTTCGTGAAGTGCCGACTTCGTCGTCGACGAAGATGGGCAGCTCCATCTTTGTAGCGGGTTCATTTTTCTTCGCCGATAGTGGAAAGGTAGCGCACGCACTTTAGATCGACAAAGCTAGGCAGGGTACAATAACCGAAGAAGGTAGGGAAAATATAGAAGAATGCATGAAAAATGTAGAACAAGAAGATCACTTTACTTGGCAAAATTCAACGAAATTTGGATTAGATTTGAGAAATGGGAGGCATGGGTTTTTTTTCCCTCTTTTATGCACTTCCACCATCAATTTTCCCTCTATTTTAGCACCATTTTTAAGTGGAGAAAAGTCGTCCCCAAAGTCAACGAAATTTGAATTTCTGTATGTCATCTGTCAACTGGCTTCTGTACGAGAAGCTTTTTTCAAACATAAAACGTTACTATTAGAATCGTCAGATTGGATGAGTCGGTCCAAATTTACTAGACTTGCCTGATAAAAAGTCGACTAGACACCTTTGTCTAGTCTGATGATTCGACCAGTTACGAAACAAATACTTTGTGAAAGGGTAATTGGCGCAAAACGTCCCTACCTATGACGGTTGTTGTGGAAAAACGTCCATACGTTCAATTTTTTGGTGCAGAAAGTCCACACCTTTGCATTTTCTTGCGCAAAACGTCATTTTGACCAATTTTTAACATAAATTGACCATTATACAATCTTATATAAATAAAACAAAAAAGAAAGGAAAAGAAAAATAAAGAATAAATTGCAATCTAGTCCAAAACATTTTAAAAAGTGCAAATCAATCCAAAAAAATTATTAAAATATTAAAAATAATCAAAAAATAAAAATAACAACTTTTCTCTCCTATCCCTTTCCTCCACTCCGTCAGCCTCCTCCCACCACCACCGAAATCAGACTACCATACCAGCGCTTCACACCATCTACAATCCCACACAAGCAACAACCCAAAAAACCAAAATATGATCAAAATTTGGCTCCAAAAACAGTGGCTGCTCAAGGTTTGCCTCTAATTTACGGCCATACCGATGATATTCCCGGTCGTCGCCCACCACCATCAGGTTCTCCTCATCAGGGCGACAAATTCCATGGACCAACTTCAACCAAAACAGGTGGTCCCCCTCCATTAGTGCACCAGACGACGTCGAAAATCGATGTTTTTGCTGGCGGAGTCGCGAGCTTCGTGATAGGAGAGTTTTCAAACAAAAATCGAGTGACCTTGAGAGATGATATGGATGAATTGCAGCCATGTACAGTTCGTCCGGATGTGGGGAAGGTGTCAGTAGGTGTCCGCGACCATAAGTGTGAGCACCTGCGTCGGAAATCGCATTCTTCTCAGTTGAGTTCGCTGCTGTCGCGACTAGAAGGAAAGTTTCTGCAAAATTAAGCTGTTGTGGAGTATTTTGTAGCGAATTGTTGGCATGGTTAGGTTCGTCTAGGGATGTGCAGTCAGCTAGGGGTGGGTTCCAACCATGGCGTTGACCAGAATTTTGATTTCCGACAGTTTGCATTTTTTCTAGCAGTTTTTTTTTGCTCAATTTCTGGTGGTCAAATTTTGGAGCCAAATTTTGATCAGATTTTAGTTTTTTGGGTTGTCGCTTGTGTGGGATTGTAGATGGTGTGAGGTGCTGGTATGGTAGTCTGATTTTCGGTGGTAGTGGGAGGAGGCTGACGGAGTGGAGGAGAGGGATAGGAGAGAAAAATTTTTATTTTTATTTTTGATTATTTTTAATATTTTAATAATTTATTTGGATTGATTTGCACTTTTAAAAATGTTTTGGACTAGAATGTAATTTATTCTTTATTTTTCTTTTCTTTTCTTTTTTGTTTTATTTATATAAGAGGGTATAATGGTCATTTTATGTTAAAAATTGGTCAAAAGGACGTTTTGCGTAAGAAAATGTAAAGGTAGGGACGTTCTGCACCAAAAAATCGAACGTATGAACGTTTTCCACAACAATCATTATAGGTAGGGACGTTTTGCGCCAATTACCCATTTGTGAAAATACTCATCTTCTAAAATTCAAAATTCCTAATAAAATAAACACTCCAGTAATGGAGGGAAAAAAAATTTAGCTAAAACAAACGATTGCGAAACTACAGTTTTACCCTCTAACGTCTGCCCTTCTCAAGTACAAACCAAGCAAGTCAATCGTATACCGTACAAAATAAAGCCCTCTCCCAAATCATCAGAATGGAGAGTTTCTCTTTCATCACCCCCCTCTCTATCTGAAGCGCAAACCCCCAAAATCTATAGATACAGCTCTCCTTTTCGTGTTACCTGGCTTCAGTTTTTGCGATATATCGCTGGTAAGACTTTTTCGTTATTTTAATACCTTTTTGTTCACGTATACTTTGTGGGATTGATTTGTGATTTTAATTTTTTAATGTAATTTCATGCGTGTTTTTTTTTTCTTCTTTTGGGCAGGTTTATTGTTTATGGGCGAGATGGAAGATGATTTGAGTTTGAGTGGGGTATCTGTAGAAGGAGAAATGGAGGATGATGATTTACTTGATCTAAATAAAGAACCCATTGAGAAAAAAAGAAAAAGGGTAGAGAATAATTCACCTGGTAATGAAAAGGAGGGGTGTTTTGACGGGTTAAATAACGTCACTGTGAGGATGGGGAGGGTCTTGCGGTCAACGACGATGGCTTTGACCAATGCTGAAAAGCAAGTCATTGAGAAGGAATTAGTTGTGGAGGAAGAAGTGGATTTAGTTGACGAACCTGTTTCCCCTATAAGGAAAAAATTGAAGGGCCGACGAGGGAGACCCCCAAAAATTAAAGTGGATCATTGGGTTTGTGGTTCCAACATTAAAGAGGAAGATGATGAGGCAATGGAGTGGAATAATGTAGAGGAGTGTCGTAAAAGGACTGGCCCAGGTAGGAAAAAAGTAAAGGGTCGGCGTGGAAGACCACCCAAGATTGAAAAGATTTCAGGGGCCATTGGTAAGAAGAAAAAGACAAAGGGTCGACGAGGGAGACCACCCAAAATGGAGAGTGGGATTTCAGAGATAGTTGTAGAGGAGAAAAAGAGTAAGCGGCGTGGAAGACCTCCAAAGATGGACAATAATATTTCTAAGGTAGCTGTTAAGGTGAAAAGGATTAAGGGTCGGCTTGGAAGACCTCCCAAGATAGATAAAAGCATTGCTGTTGGTACTGATGTGAAGGATGGAACTGATGGTGGAGAAAAGAGGCTAAAACACGATTCCAATTATTTGGGAACCAGTGTTGAGAGTGGTGAATCAGGGAAAATTGAGTGTGCAGAAGGAAAGCAGTTGGGACGTAGGGAACAACAGCAATTAGTGAGGGATCAAATAGTTGCTCTACTCAAGAAGGCAGGTTGGACTATTGAGTACAGGCCAAGGCAATCAAAAGACTACAACGATCCTGTATATGTTGGCCGGGATGGAAGAGCATACTGGTCCTGCACCCTGGCTTACAGAGTGCTTAAAAAGAGGATTGAGGATGGAAAAGCAGATGATAAGGAATTTTCTGCATTTAGTCCAATTCCCGAGGAGTTGCTCAGCACACTTTTCAGAGTAAGGAAGGATGAAGGGAAGAAAAAAGGGAAAGGTACTGGAAAGACCAGTAAAGGTATTCCTAAGAAGGCTTTGTCTAAGATTAGAACATTAGGAAAAAGAATCAAGTCAAGATCAAGCAACGGCAAAAGAACACTGTTGGCCCGTAAACCCGGGGAGGGATCAGATGACTATGATCTCTACGATGGGAAGCGCACTTTGCTCTCGTGGATGATTGATTTGGGAACTGTTCCTCCAGATGGCAAGGTGAAGTATAAGCGAGGCAGAAATAAAAAAGTGATGCTCGAGGGAAATATTACAAGAGATGGAATATGCTGTAGTTGTTGCAATAAGATGCACTCAATTTGGGACTTTGAATCTCATGCTAAAAGTGAACCTCGAGATCCATATAAATACATATATTTCGAGTCTGGGAATTCTCTTTTACAATGCCTTATAGACTCGTGGAATAAACAATTGGCAACTGATCACATTGGATTTTTATCTGTGGACGTGGATGGCGATGATCCTAACGATGACACGTGCAACATCTGTGGGGATGGTGGTAACTTGATCTGTTGTGATGGTTGCCCATCAACATTTCATCAAGACTGCTTATGTATTAAAGTATGAACATGCTGCCTTGTTTTCTTACCTTGCACGCTTTTCCAGAGTTAGTCTTTCCTCATTGGCTGTTTGATGTGATTATATTTATGCAGCTAGAGTTAAGTTATCGTTTTCTAATTATGGTTGATCGCACTGGTCCTTTTAGCAATCAAATCAATCAGCATTTAAGAGTTCTATCTGTTTTACTTGGACCCCTTATTAGCCCTGTATACGCTATCTAGAATATATTCATCATTAAAAAATTTTGCTACCAATTTTGTATGTCCTTCTCTAATTATTCTGTAACACTGGAACTAGTTAGAGTCCTTTCACTCACAAGCCATAGCATGAAAGTTTAAAAATGTAGCCTGGTGACATGTAATGATTGTACCCCAGAATTGCCTAGTATGCAGTTTTGCTTGGCTGAGCAATGATCTACTGCATTATAATGATTTCCACTATAACTTACACTTGGGACTTTTGCCACTGTATACAAATTATGGCACAACTTTAACTACTTGATTAGTTGAGCATCTATACGGAAACTTTTTAATAAGCTGATTGAATCTGAATTAGATTATATTCTAAAGGACCAGTGCTCTTTACCCTGGCAAATATTGGCATTTCTTGATCCCCAATTTTTAATTCTAAGTTTTGGTGAAATGCTTACTCTTCATTTTTGGTTTGCAGAAGGTCCCCTCTGGAGATTGGTACTGTGCATTCTGTTCCTGTAAATTCTGTGGAGTGTCTGGTGGAAATGCCTTTTTAACTGATGACAATAGTGATTCAATTGTCTCTGAATTGTTAATGTGCCGTTTGTGTGAGGAAAAATGTATTGATCAATCTTCATTGTCTCCCTTTCCCAATTTCTTGTATACTCCCCCACTCAAAATTTTCCGTATAGCATGTCACAGGTTGCCTTGTACTGATTACGTGCAATCCTTGTGTTTTGCAGTCCATGTTTCTTGTATTGAAGGTAATGATGCTATAGTTTTGGACAACAACAATCCATCCTTTTGTGGGAGGGAATGTCAAAAGGTATATAATGTTAATGCATCCATCTTTAACGGCACTTTGATCGGCTTTTGCTTGCATATTGCTGTTGGAACAACAGTTTGTCGTATCTTTTCTTAAAGATATTTTCAATTTTATGTGCATCTGGTGGAGTGGATGTTATCACAATACGACGTGTGCGGATTCTTGATATTTGGTAGCATCTCGCAATATCAGATAATTTTCAGCGAGGTTTTACCAATTCAAGGCAACTGATAATTACGTAGATTGGCTTACTGCTCTCCTCATGCTATGAAATGTAGGCACAAAGAATTATGATATAAGAAACTTGTTATTTACCTCTCCCATGTAGCAGGAACCTTACAAACCTTTTGCAATCCTTCTCTTGATGTAAAGCCTTAAGAATAGAATGATGTTGATTCCCCTTACAAAAGTGATATTTGCACGTTGAAAGTTCTTAAAGTCTTGAATATTTAGAGGCTATGCATGAAGGTAGGAACTTTTACGGTCTTGAATATTTAAGGGAAATGCACAAGGAGTATATCTTTCTATTTTATCCCATGACCGCGGTCTTGGTTTTTTTGCAGTTAGTTGGATTATATGCCATTCAATTCTAATTTTCCTGAAGCACTTCCCTGAACTGACCCTTTTCTGACTTGAAAAAGATTAAGCCTCTATTTGTTACACATTAAAATTTTCATTTTCATTTTCATTCTTCTACTCATTTTCAACCACATATTCTCCATCAATCTACAATTTCAGAATACATTCTTTCAAACTAACGTGGCTCAAACACACCCTAATAATTTTCTGAGATCTTTCTGAATATGTGCATGTGTACTGCATTAATCAAGTTAAGCTTTATATATTTAGCTCGAGTGATTATTAAACTTACAGCTCCTCCATTTTATTTTGCACTGATTTGATTCAAGTACTTTGGGTCCACAGATTTTTGAGCGCTTGCAGACACTTCTTGGAATTAGACAGGAACTAGAAGAAGAATATTCCTACACTATTCTTCAACGGTGTGATATTAGCCGTGATCCTTCTGTTAGTGGTGATATTTTAGAGGTTGAAAGCAATTCCAAGTTAGCTGTGGCATATTCTGTTATGGATGAATGTTTTTTGCCTATCCTTGATGAGCGAAGTAAAACAAATGTGATTCACAATGTGGTCTACAGCTGTGGGTAAGCACCCTTTGCATGCTTGTTGCACAATATTATATAGTACCGGACAATACAGTAGACTATTTTAGCCTTGTTTCTTTCTTGATATTGTCGAGTAATGTCCAATTCACCTTACCAAACATGCCACATATGTTTGCGTTCGAACTCAGCACATTATATAATTTGTGCTAAAAAATGAAGCATTTAATGAACCTGTGGACAATCATTGATATTCGGTTCAGAGATTCATATCGTATGCATGGGTGATAAATAAATGACATTCTTCTTGCGCAACACCTGCATGAGATAGAGGTTGCTTTCTCTTTGTTTTCCAACTATGTAGCATTGTTATTGTATGCAGTATCATAAAGTGGGATCAAAATCAATATCAAAATCAAGCATCTTGCTGTAGTTTACACTTAGGCTCTCTCTGGGAGCAATAGAAAGTAGAATTTCACCCGTTGTAGCAGCAAAATTCCAGCCGTTGCAGCAAATTATGTGAGATGATGGGCCCCACTTTTCTACATATAACGGTCAAAAAAATCAGTGTTTTGCTGATTTTAATCTTTCCCAGGCAGGGTGTTAATATCAGATTAATTTTTATTTCTAATGAAACTAACAAACATTCTTTCCCAACCATTCCAAATAACTATAAGTGGAAAATTTAATAATGATGCAAGAAATAAATAGAAACTTATGGATAAAATTTGTTCTCTAGATCCTCTAATTATCTAATAATCATGCTGTTGTTTTACAAATTTGCTTCAACTATAGACTTGATTGTAATTCACTTCCCAACCAAATGGGTTTGGATGGGTATAAATGTAAAATATATATGGTTCCATGGATCTGTAGCGGATATGTTTATTCAGATTGGTGAATTTTCATTACCTCACGAACTAAAAGAATGCCCAATAGAAAGGAGAGGGGGATGAAGAAAATATTTGAAGAAGCAAAGTTGTCAAGATCTTTTAGGACATCTCATTTGATGGAGCGAGGAGCTTGGAGAGAGTGAGAGAGGAGAGGATTTCTTGTTATGCAGAGGGATAAAAGTGTCATATACACTGAACAGCTTTGGCAATTGTATTTGTTATATTTTCCGAGGAAAAAAGAGTAATCTATATGTATGAATTTCATTTCAAACAATCTAAAGATATGTATTTTTTATTGCAGACCAAGTGAAACAGATCTTTCATATGTGCTACATGTTGTTCTCAGGTCAAACATTAGACGGCTGAACTTTGGAGGCTTCTACACCATTATTTTGGAGAAAAACGATGAGCTTGTCGCAGCAGCTTCTATAAGGTTATCTATATTTGATCTTTATACTGTTGCCTGAAGAGTATCTACTAATACTTCATTTGCTGAGACAGATGAAACAGTTGACATTGTTCTTTATTAGATAGTGCAATTTATGTGTCCGCTTCATAATTTAATTTCTTACTTAGCCCATGTTTGGTTCAGCTAAAAAGCTGATTAAATTCTAAGTCAAAGTCAACAATTAAATTTTAATAACACATTTCTTGGGATCCACAACTTTTCAACCACACATTACATCAACTTTTATCAAAATCTATTAAAAATTTGATTTTTATCTAAACCGAACTGGGGCTTATTATAATTTCTATTTCTTTTATTTATCAAAATGTAAATATGTTGACCAAGCATGTTTTGAAAACAAAAGGGTAGAAACTTAGTTAATGGTTTCCTTTCTTGGTTGTAATGCCTTGGCCTTTTCTAATAAATTTCTTGCCAATTATTTGGTGATTAGCACGCGTTTTCTGACCTTAATAATTTTCAAGTAGAAGATTTAAGGTACTGATTTTTGAATTATTCAAGTCAAGACACATCTATTCATTGCAAATGATATGAGATAAAGTGAACAAGGACAGGAGTGCTAATAAAATAGAATCATGGGTTGCTATTCATTTGATGATATGAAAAATCTTAGTTTAGGTCTCTGCCTTAATAAAAAGAAAAAGGCCCGATCAAATTTAATTGTTTGACCACCTACAAAGATTCCACATTTATCAGCCCCACAAACAATTTATATTCTCTTGATACATTTCTAAGATGATTCATCTCTCGCGGATTCTTCCCAAACTAAGAAAGAGATCTTACATGCTTTTTTATGTATATAATATAAAATGTCATTTACTCTTCTAATTACTATGTCAAATGAGATCATAAAGTTAAAGAAACACTGAAAAATTGTTTGTAGCCATCCAGGAAATGAAGATGTAGAAAATAAGACTCTAGTATACGAAAGGTTTAGATGGCAAAATTAAAAGCCACAAGCATCTGGGCACTGTGTGGGAGACATGTCCGGCTTAGGAGGATTTGGAAGGCAATATTACATTTCAAGGTTTATTCAACCTTAGTCATATCAGTTGGGGAACTGTTTATCCTTCCCAATATTATCTATCTAAAGTACAATCTTTAATAATACAGTTTCTGAATTCTGAAAATAGTCGTTCAATACTTGTACATTTGGCGACAATTATATGAGATAGAAGATTATTTAAGTCTACATAAAATTAATTTGAGAACATGCAGTCAAACATTGAGTTCTTTTCATTTCACGACACTCAAAATTTTGTGAGTTCAGTTTTGTGCTACCTTTAGGATGCAAATTTTTAATCTGGTTCCTTATCTCGTACACATGATTGTTGTTGGTAAGTTGAATTGAAACACTGTGATTTTAGCAATTGGGATTTTATGATGTCTGAAAATAGAATCCATGGGAGTCAGTTAGCAGAGATGCCCTTCATTGGAACGCGTTATACTTATAGGCGTCAAGGATTGTGCAGACGGCTTCTAACTGCAATTGAAACGGTATATTTTTTAACACTTTCTGATTGATGCATGGTATCTATAGTACCTGTCTCGGGGTTTTATTTTGATACCATCTTCTCAATAAGCTGCTGAGTTTTTTGCCTATATTGTGATGCTGGAGAAGTAATTGAAGCATATTGTAGGCTTATCTATAATCAACAGCAAAAGAGTGTTTTGTTCATAACCATTATTCGTTTAAAAACAATGTTCATGAGATGAATGTAATGGAAGCAAGGATTGTACAATTGATATGTTGTCGTACTAGAATGACCAAGATAAGAAACAAGAATTAGTGGAGATACCACTGAATGGTGATAAATTAGTGAAGGAAACCTTAGCTTGTTGGGACATGCTTTCTATAATATAACGAGACTTGTGTTCATAAGAGCGACGTTCTTGTTATTAAAACGGTCTTTTTTTGTTGTTAAGATTCTAGTTGCTTCGAATCTTTAAACTTGTTTGGGAAGTGTTTATAATAAAAGGTTTAAATAATAAATAGATAGAAATAAGTGGGTTGTGCTTGTGGGTCCTGTGCATAGATAAAAAGTGGCTTGACTGAACATTAACAATTTATAAATATTTGAAACATGGGCTTTGTGTATAGCAGTGAATTGAATGAGTTGCAAAAATGAATTAACGTAGCTAACCCCAAATTTATTTTACTTTACTTTAGTGTTTTTTTTTTTTTTAATCTTTTTTGGTGGGGGGAGGGGGTGTCCTGTGGAATGAGGTTGAGTCTATTAAGATACTTTCATATGGCATCCTTTTATGGTTGTCCTGATGTGTTATTTTGGGAATGATAATTGAATTCTAGTTCTGGTTTGCATCTGGCCTATAGTTGTTTCAAGCAGTTTTATGCTTCATTGTGTTCCAAACTTCTCATCAGGTTCTGCGTGATCTGAACGTTGAGAAAATGGTAATACCTGCAATATCCGAACTAAATGAAACATGGACAAAAAATTTTCACTTTGCACCCTTGGAAGAATCAAAGAGACGAGAGATGAGGACCATGAGTATGTTGGTGTTTCCAGGGACTGATATGTTACAGAAGCCTCTACTGAAGCATCAGGTCGCTGAATGGCAAAGGACTGCTGCAGGTATTTTGCATATATTTACGTGCATTACATGTTTGATAAGCATTATAGGACACAACTGAATGATATAATGAACAAGATTTTGGTTTTCCAAACATGCATGTAGAGTTCAAATCAGTTGCATTTCATTGTTCTTAGTTCCTATTCTCCTTTTAAGATGAGTTGACTGAAGCTCGAACTGAGCATCAAAATATGCAAGTGCCTAATGATGATATTGGTGGTGTAGCTCCTGCACCTGATGTTCCCATTTCCTCAGAGGTCGAAATCCAGAATCTCAATGAACCTGCTGCTATTGAATATCGTGCCAATGTACCTGATTGCTCCAATGATCCATCCGACATTAACATTTGGACTGTTAAAGAATCTCTTAGCCATGAAAATGAAAAGTGTCTTGACCATGTTACCACAGCCAATGATGACAATCCTCTTGCAAATTCAAAAACCTCCACAAGTGATGCTCAGATTGAGACACAGATATCCGTTGAGGAAATCAATAGTTGTTCGAATGGTATTATCCCTGATGGGAAACTCGTGAAATGTAACTAACGAAACGCACATGGACTGGTGAGCTGAAAAAAGCAAGGAGAGTTTACTTTTGTTGTAGATGGGGAGACGAGAGAAACAAGTAATGCTTGGAACTGGATGGCTGTACTATTTGCAACGTTAAGTTTTCTCTTGTACTCCCTTTATTTTTGGATAGTGTATGAATTTGTTTTTAAGACATATTGTCTATAATTAGCGTATTTGGAATGGTAATCGTCTTATTTGAACGTTAAGTTTTTGGTTCGCCGAACGATCATATAGTCTTTTAGTACGTAGTTATTAATCTTAAATCATTTTTTGTGAATATTTATTTCTCATTAAATGGAAGAACTAAAATTGATATAATATTTTAATGAAAAGAATGTAAGATTTAATCCTTTGCTGTTAACTTTTTTGCATTTGTAATAATAAGGTAATATTGCTTCAATTTCCTAATATTATAGTATAAAGGTAAAGAATATGAAAAAAAATGCAAAAATTAAACAAAATGCTACTCAATCGAGCAATGTAAAACATTTAATGAAATTTCAACTAGTTTTATTAAATAATTAAAAACATTTATTTATGTTGATTTGTTAATTATTTGTCAATTGTATTTGAAAAAGTATATATTTAATAATTGCATAAATCTTATAACAACATCATAATGATATTATAAATTCAACTAATAATTCTAAAACATGTAAAAAGAAAATAAATAGTTTTATAAATTTAATACAAGATTAGTAAAATTTGCAGAAGAGATTCAAAATCTTTCAAATATATACAGTTAGGTCCAAACGTCCTAATTTTTAGCACCCCATCCCAAACCTTTTAATATATGCATGTCGAAATGATCCATCGTTAAACTTAATGAAAGTTACCGTATTGGTTTTGGTTTGCTAATGAGTAGACACATTTTTTTTATGAAAAGACTCAAAAGTAATACATTGACATTATGAAGTTCTTATATTGTTTTCAAAGACATTTCGGGTTTTTCTCTTTGTATTTTAATTTTATATTTTGAGTTTTGAATTTATTTTGGGTTTTGTGTTTTGAGTGTCCCTTTTGAGATCGTTGAAAATGTGTTTTTTTTTTTTTTGGCATTTTGAAAAATTGTTTTAAAAACTACCCAAAACGCATTTTTAAAATTTTGACTTAATTATAACTGAAAATACCCACAACGACAAATATGTCGTTTTTTTTTTTGTAGACTTCTAACTTTATTTTCAAAAATGCGTTTTCAAAAATAGGAAAGAAAACGTATTTTCACTGTTTTGGAAAATCGAAAATAGGAAACGACTTGAAAATGATAAAGAGAACATGGTATTAACAATTTATACTTAATCATTTATTAGTCTCGAAGGTAGTTAAAATTAGAAATATGAGAGATGGTAATATTTTGAACAATTAATCTTTGTCAACCTAAAGTTTTTATCTTTTTAAATATAATTCTTATTAATGCTATGTATGGAGAAGCTGACCGTCCAAAGAAACGGAAACTTGTAGTCAGGATACGCAGATAGAACAGAAGACAGCTGCGAAAGAGGCCAAAAAGTGGATCATTGAGTGTTTTCCTTTGTTTTTTTTCACCAAGGACATGTCCCCTTTTTCATGCACAATTCACGACTCACGAGAATCCATGTTTTGATCCACAAATAGTATCGAGGAAGTGGCTCGAGTTTTTCATTTTCCCCATAAAATTTAATATTTCGTTTGTCTTAACTTAGATAAAGACAACTTTGCCCACTTTAATGTTTTCCTTGTGGACCAATTGATAATATTGCTATGAAAACAACAAGTCTGACGAGTTTAAATTATAAAAAAAATCTTCCATCTCCCACTCCGTCCGATCCTGCCCCGTCAGAGAAGCGAGTCAGGACGGAAAACATAACTCCCACCCCAAACCTGCATATGATCTCCATTCTCTCCCCCCCCCCCATATTTTAAAAAATAAGTGAACGTGGATATTTTAATTCTCCCTCCAAAAAATCTTCAACAAAAAGGACCACCTTTGCCCATCCTGGCTCCTGCCACACCCTGTTGTCATACCTAATCCTTGTTTGGTGGAGATTAAACTTAGATTTTTAGTAGATTTTAATAAAAAATTGGGAAATTTGGCCAAATAACGCCACTAAATAATGATTTTGGAGAAATGGCCTTTGACCACATTGAAATAGAATAAAAAAAATTTAAAATGTTTTAATGGTAAAATGACAAAGCTATCCTTCAAATTATTCACCCAAATTCTTTCATTTCACCTTCTTCTTTCTTCTTCATTTTGAACGATCTTTGTCCATTTTCAGCAGCCACATATGGAGCCCCATTCCACCACTTTTCGGCCATCAAAACCATCGGACTCCACCACCCTCAGCCTCATCTCACTCCCATCTACAACCTCCAACCAACAATTATCCACGAAACCACCATAATTGCGCACTCTTCTTCTACCGGAAAACCTATCTCCGGTGACACCCATGGTCGCACACCACCACCAGTGGATAGCACTCGCCCAGACGACGAACACCATGACTTAACATCGACTAATAATGCACCAATTCGATCTGCTGTTGCTCAAAAAGGTTCACAGGCGCGACGTAAAACGACACTACAGTCGTTATCTGCAACATAAAACGACACTACAGTCGTTATCTGCTGTAATTTGATTTTTTCAACGAAATGACCTCTAATAATGAAAAATAAGCAAAAAATATTGGAGAAATCAACAAAAAGTATTGGCGAAAATACTGGGAGTGAAGGGGGGCGGAGCCTCCAATTTTTTTTTTTAACTAAGAGGATTGAAGACGACGATTTTGCGTACCAAAATAGGCAAGTTAGGTTTACTGACCAAAAAAACAATCAGTTTGTCGACCTATTTAAGTTAGGCGGTCCAATGCTTGACGTCGCTCCGCTGGAAAAGTAGCAAACTATTGGAGAAATCAACAGAACGACAAAAGTATCGTTACTGCTTCGAGAACGACAGAACTGACGTTCTGCAACTAAAATCGATTTTGAAGAGCCACGACATGTCCGAGCCACGATAATGATGAGTTGAACTCATTTAAGTTGCAGGTTGAACACGTCACTTACAACATTAGAAATTTATGCTCATTACTTAATTTAGAGGCAAACGAAAACGACACAACTGTCGTTCTGGCTCTAAAATCAATTTTGAAGAGCCACGACTCGTCCCAACCACGATAATCGATAAACTGAACTCATTTAAGTTGTAGGCTAAACACGCGGCTTACAAAATTCTTGAGATATACCCATTACTTTGTACTTTTCAAATGAATTTAGACTAAGATTTGTGTTCTCACCATTTTATACCTATATTCTCTATCAAAAAATACGGGGGTTGAGCTCCCTCCGGGGGGTTCGGGGGCGGAGCCCCTGAAATTTTTTTTTTAACTAAGAGGATTGAAAACGACAATTTTGAGTACAAAAATAGGTAAGTTAGATTGATTGACCAAAAAGACAATCAGTTTGTCGAACTTTTTAAGTTAGGGGATCCAATGCTTGACATCATTCCGCTAAAAAAGTAGCAAAATATTGGAGAAATTAACAGAACGACAAAAGTGTCGCTACTTCTTTGAGAACGTCTACTAGAACGACAGAATTGTCGTTATATTTGTAAATACAAGTCCAAGAAAATGACACTTGTTGTTCTACCTCTAAGCGACACCTTAAGGTCTTTCCCATGAAAGGTAACAAAATATTGGAAAAATCAAAAGAACGGCACTAGTGTCGTTCTACCTTTAAACATGAGTACGAAGAGCCACAAAAATTGATAATCGTTTAACGGCACAAGTGTCGTTCTGCCTCTAAAATCGATTTTGAAGAGCCGCGACCTGTCCAACCACGATAATGATGAGTTGGACTCATTTAAGTTGCAGGCTTAACACGCCACTTACAACATTCGAGATTTATGCTCATTACTTAATCAAGAGGAAAAAAGAAAACGGCACAATTGTCGTTACTATTTTGAAAACGGCACAAGTGTCGTTCTGCCTCTAAACACAATTTTGAAGAGCCACGACATGTCCGAACCACGATAATCGATAAACTGAACTCATTTAAGTTGCAGGCTAGACACGCCGCTTACGAAATTCTTGAGATATGCTCATTCTTTGTACTTTCAAACGAATATAGACTAAGACTTGTGCTTTCACCGTTTCATACCTTATATTCTATGTCAATTTCACCTCTAGTTGTCATACAATCAATATTTTCGTCCTTCTTAGGTTGGTGGTTCCAAACCTCGATGTCCTTGCCTTGAAAAGTAGTAAAATATTGGAAAAATTAACAGAAAGACACAAGTGTCGCTCTGCCAATAAATACGATTTTGAAGAGCCGCGACCCATCCTAGCCATGATAATCGATAAACGGAACCTATTTAAGTTGCAGGTTGAACACGCCTCTTACAAAATACTTGAGATATGTCCATTCATTGTACTTTCAACCGAATCTAGACTAAGACTTGTGCTTTCACCGTTTCATAACTTATATTCTATATCAATTCCACCGCTAGTTGCCACACAATCAATATTTTCGTCCTTATAAGGTTGGGGGTCCAATCCTTGATGTCATTGCCTTGAAAAGTACCAAAATATTGGAAAAATCAATAGAACGACACAAGTGTCGTTCCAAGACACAAGTGTCGTTCTGCCAATAAATACTATTTTGAAGAGCCGCGACCCATCCTAGCTACGATAATGGATAAACGGAACTCATTTAAGTTGCAGGCTGAACACGCCCCTTACAAAATACTTAAGATATGTCCATTCCTTGTACTTTCAACCGAATCTAGACTAAGACTTGTGCTTTCACCGTTTCATAACTTATATTCTATATCAATTCCACCGCTAGTTGCCACACAATCAATATTTTCGTCCTTCTTAGGTTGGGGGGTCCAATCCTTGATGTCATTGCCTTTAAAAGTAGCAAAATATTGGAAAAATCAATAGAACGACACAAGTGTCGTTCTGCCAATAAATACGAAGCCATGATATTCGATAAACGAAACCCATTTAAGTTGCAGGCTGAACACGCCACTTACAAAATTTTTGAGTTATGCCCATTCCTTGTTCTTTCAACCGAATTTAGACTAAGACATGTGCTTTCACCGTTTCATACCTTATATTCTATATCAATTCTACCGCTAGTTGTTACACAATCAATATTTTCGTTCTTCTTAGGTTGTAGGGTCCAATCCTTGATGTCCTTGCCTTGAAAAGTACCAATAAATATGATTTTGAAGAGTCGCGACCCGTCCGAGCCACGATAATCGATAAACGAGACCCATTTAACATTTATGCTCATTACTTAATCGAGAGGAAAAAGAAAACGACACAACTGTCTACTGCCAATAAAATCGATTTTGAAGAGCCGCGACCCGTCCGAGCCACGATAATGATAAACTGAACTCATTTAAGTTGCAGGCTGAACACGCTCCTTACAACATTCGAGATTTATGCTCATTACTTAATCGATAGGAAAAAGAAAACGACACAACTGTCGTTACTGTTTTGAAAACGACACAAGTGTCGTTCTGCCAATAAAATCGATTTTAAAGAACTGCGACCCGTCTGAGCCACGATAATGATAAACTGAACTCATTTAAGTTGCAGAATGAACATATAATGTTTGTATTGTCATTTTACATGTAAGCTAACGACTGTACTGTCGTTCTGTACTACGTAAAACGACTGGAGTGTCGTTCTGTGCTGTAGACCGTCCAATAGTTACACCCAGTATAGAAATACACCAACTGTGGAAAATTAATCAGCTAAAATATTATTTCATACTATATTCAGCAATAAAAAGATCAATGTACACGAAATTACCAAAAAAAACTTTCTTTTTTCTTCATATATTTAGATATTTCAATGTAGATAATTTAAAAACCAAAATTCTTGTTCAAATACTCAAAATGTAGAAAAATATAGGTGAGTAATACAATAAATAACAAGATTTTGTGAGGGGAAGCAAGCACATGAGATGCCGAGATGGAGAGCTCGTGTTAATTGTATTGGAGACGAATTGAGAAGTTTAATGGATTGAAAAGGTATTTGAATCTTTTGATGATAGGGATATTTTGGACTTTTTATACCATTTATTTATTCTATTTTTTAATGGAGATCATTTTACCAACAAACATTGAGAAAATCCTCTTTGTCCAAATACATTGTTTGACTAAGCTCTTTAACAAAGAGTTCCTAAAAAATTTTAAAATGTGTGGTCAAAATTGTTGTGGGACCCAAAAATATGTGATTAATATCGATCGTTTGATTTTGACTTAAATTAAAATTGAATTTAATCAATACCAAACTAAGGCCTAGAGTCAACTTTAACAATCCAAATAGTACCTAATTTTGAGTTTTGTTTCTTGAATTATTTAATTTCAAAATGGTCACCGAACTTTACAAGTTGTTTTAGGTAGTCATTTCGTGATATGACCCGTTTCGAATCATTTTAGAGAACTTGAAACATGGTTTGCAGCCAACTGCATGACCCACTCTGAATCGTCCTAGTAGACTCGGAATGTGACATGTCCCGATAATTAAAAAATGACTTGCACAACCTTAAGCTCATATCACATTCCAAATCCATTAGTGACTCGGGATGAGTCATGTCATTTGGTATTATTCATCCAACCTTAAGTCATGTTAATGTCTAGTGCGATTTTGATGTTCGCATTGACTCATGGAAAGATCAATAGGTTGGAAATTCATAACCGATTAGAGAGCCTAACATTAAGGAAATACTCCCTATTTTTTTTTTACCGTGAAGATGAAGGAGAGAAACTGAATGAATCATCAGGGTAAAAAGGAAGAAATTTTCTGAGCGAATTTAACGGGAGCAATTATTCGGAAGTACGAAGCCCAATTCACGAGGGGACATTTTTGACCTCTCATTTATGCCTCATTTTCATCATCATAGCCATAGGCTCTGTTTCAGGACTCTGTACCTTTTTAACTTCTGACTGAATGAAAAGCAAATGAAATTAACCAAACTGAATGAAAAGCAAATGAAATTAACCAATAGACTCACCAACTCACAAAATTTTATTTATTTTTCAAAAAAGATCTGTAATTTCATCCAGTTTTGGCGATTCCATTACGAAATGGTGCCAATTTTTGTGTTTAGCTGTATTTTCATTAATACTAACTGAACGTAGTTTTTACTACTTATTGCACAAAGAGACCTGGTATTTTAAGCTTAACTCATCCCGTAATAGATTTTCCAATCGGTCGACCCCAAGATGACTTGTGATAGTTGATCACGACCTATTCTATAGCCAACTCCACTCGACTCATTTTCGGTCGAACAATCATTCTTTCTAGGCTCCAAAGTGATATTTCATCCAAATTTGATTTTAAGATAGAAAACACAAGGGTCCATGGATTTGTTTCTATTACCATTGATAACCAAAGGGCCACAATAAGCCAAAGTTTCTCACTTTCCCGTGACTTGAACCTGCTCAAAAGCTCATAAAAATCATAGCTTTACATCATCAGTGATTCAGTCTCCACATGACTGCATCCATTGCTGTCCTCTTTTGTCACTTTCTCCGTACTCCCCCCTCTTAAACACGGAGTAAAAACTTATAGATTTATATACATATCTCTAGAGGTAAGGCAACGAGGTGGAACCAAAAATGTCTGTGTAAAACAAGGATCCCATTGGAAACAAACATCAAACAGTTGGCGTGCAAACAATAGCAGCTTCAACGGTTATGATTTCGAAGGTGGGTTGGTACCAAATCTGACGCAAATGGAAGAGCTTAACAACGTGTACAACAGAAGTAGTGACAACATTGGTGTGTTGGACTTGGTAATGAAGAAGAGAGTTATGGTGGTGGTAGATCAGTCTTCACATTCCAAACATGCAATGATTTGGGCACTCACACATGTAACTAATAAGGGTGATATTCTTACTCTTCTTCAAATTGTTAGTCCTTGGAAATCTGAGGGTTGTGAGCTTTCCTCTCCTTGTCTTGCTACATCACTTGGATCCCTATGCAAGGCCTGTAAGCCTGAGGTGAGTTTTTTTTGTCTTTTATCAGCTTATGACCTCAGTTTTCTGATGAAAGTGGCAAGTTTCATGTGCAATGGCAATAAAAAAGTTACTTAAAATAACATTTACTTTTAAGCTTAACCAAACGTGGGTTTTGTCCTGGCAATTCTCAGGTTGAAGTGGAAGCACTTGTAATCCAAGGACCAAAGATGGACACAATAATGAGCCAAGTGAAAAAGCTTGAGGTTTCAGTGCTAGTCTTGGGGCTCAACAACTCCCACCCTCCATTACTCAACTGGTGACTACTTACTTCTCTTCCCTCGTATTTGTTCGTCCACACTACATTTTATACATGCATTTGGTACGCTTCACAATATTCATACGTTTTTCTTTTTTCCCCGGCAGTCTTTGCCTGAGAAACAGCACCGAGGAATTTGTGGAAGAGTGCATCGATGTTTTGGAGTGCTTGACAATTGGGGTTCGGAAGCAGACCAAGGGAATTGGTGGATACCTTATTAGCACCAGATGGCATAAAAACTTCTGGCTATTGGCTTAGGACAATTGAACGATCAAAAACTTCTTACCAATCCTTTCACCAAACATGCACACAAGAGTATAAGATGGGGAATAAATTTGTATTGGTCTGTATTTTTCATTAAAGAACATCTTTCTGTAATCTTACCTTCAAATTAGGTGCATAAAAGGATGTCTGGGCTATTTTGGGCCACATGTCATTTCACAAGCTAGGTCCAAAAAGGGTTGAGGCCCAATCCATAAATGCCCATGGGGCTTAATTTTATTTTTTTGTTTTATCATATTGGACCATGCATATTACAGGCAGGCCTAGAACTGGGCCAACAAGTGATGGGCTTTCAGGGTTAAGGGCGTGCAATGCATGATCCATTGTACATCTCTAATTTCGGTTTAAATAAAAATTGACATAATTAAAATGATATGAAAATCACCACCAACGTGTAAAAGTGAATTTTGTTCAGATGCAACGACAGCAAAATAAACTCAATTTGCATTACTGGAAAAGGCTGAACTGGTACTGCACAAGGTAGTCAATTAACGTATATGCTATTATACTATTCAGGCATTTCTATGTGCACAATATTGTATACCAAACATCTCGTCATTTTTTCTTCCTTGCAACAATGGAAGAGGGGAGGGATATCCTCAGAGGCCATGAAAACTGGGAATTAATATTAAGATATTAGATATTGCCAAATCAATGGCATCTTAAGGAGTGCAGCATACACACCTCAAATTACAACTAGATCATGGACTTTTAATGTTCAAAAGTTTGTTATAAGAATAAATGTCTATGACTAAAAAGTAGACTGTAGTAATAGGAAACCAGGGGACAAAAGGAAGAAGTATTGATAGATTTTATCGGTATAACCTGCTCGGTGATTTCGCAACGACGAATACTATTCTCTTTCTATATCATTCATCTATTCAGGTCTTCCCAACTAGCAGACCTCAAGTTCGTGCACGGCCAGCTTGGTTTAAACTTTATCGTCTAATTTTTCATTAACTAAAGGAAGCAACTCCATTTTACCCCTTGGAGTTTGGGGTGTACGAGGGGTCCCCGGTGGTTGTTGTGCAAGCATGTGCCTTACGTACCCGTAGAACGTACATCCAACAAGAGTTATACCACATCCAATGGCATTCATGGCTGAAATTGGGTTCCTAAAGATCAACCATGAACATGTAACAGCAACAGCAACCTGTGATGCATGACAACAATGATTAACATAGACTATACGCAGCAAGGCTTCAACAAAACAGTACTTCTTTATCAGAAGATAGATGCTAAGTGTATGTTTGATACATAGTATTGAATAGGACTAGACAATAGAGTTTCATCAAATATGGGAGCAAATTGATAATCTTCCGTGATAAGTTTATCGTCTTGCTTCTTTTAACCTGAGGTTCTTGCAAGTTTAACCAATTTACACCTACTGTATTTTCAACCAATGATATCTTGAACTATAGTGACCTATATAAATTCAAGATATCTTCGAGCCCGTTTGGCTAAACTTAAAGATAAAGTAGACGCACTTATGAGTAACTTTTAAGCTTAGCATGTTTGACTTTTTTTCTCTGTTCTAAAAAGCGTGCCTAGGAGCGAAGCGTGATGAAGACGCTTCGCCTTGAGCCTAAGCGAAAATTAAGCGGTCAACGATAATGTTGACTGCTTAATGCTCGCTTAGGCGCGCCTCCGCCTCATGCCCAATTTTTCCCCTTTTTTTTAATAAAACCCACATCCCAAACTCTGTAACCAACTATCCCTTCAAATTTCAAAAACTACAGACTCCAGAGAAATGAGAAAACGAAAGAACGCCAAAAAAAAAAAAAAGACGAAAGAACGACTCAAAACCTCTCAATTTCTTCGCACACGGCAACTAATTTAGGTATCAGGCATGTATAGCGTTAGGATGTTATTATGTTTTACATTGTATTTGTAATTTCGGAGCATGTGATTCTCAGTAAATTTTGCTTACAATTCTTCTTTTTCTTTGTGGTTTTCCCGTATTTCCACTTTCCTATGTTTTTGGGCCTTTAGCTTTTGTATATAATTTCAATTATTATTAGTTTGTTAAATGAATAATAAAAATTTGTATTATTTATATTTTTTGTTTATGTAGGAATTATTAAGTAAATACAGTATTTTATAATTTTAGATGTTTAGTATGTATTATTTAAATTATTGAATTTTTTTACAATGATTAAAAATTTAAAATAGTATTAAAAAAAAAAAAACGCATTTTTACGCCTAAGCTTCGCCTAGGCTCGTAAAACTTGAAGCTTGGCCTCCACACGTGACCACGCTTTACGCTTTTTAGAACATTGCTTTTTTTAGAGGTTGTTTTGGGAGGGTTTAACTCAAAAACTTTCTTTCTAAAAGAAAGACTTTATTTTACTTACAAGAAAGAACTTTTACTTTTTTCACACTTGGCCAAACAATGCTTGAAGTATTCTAATCACGTATTATTGATAAATCACGAGACCTACCCCCAACCTTTCCAAATTTATCCAGCCTTCCTAATTTGATAAACTAGTCAATCTCCCCATGGATAGCGTCTAATGTCAACAAGGGGATACAGGACGGTCATCCAAAATATTAATCGGAACACCTTATACTATTCTTGACATAGAGTACGTTTATTTCATAAACTTCCTGATATTTCGCAGACATGAACCAAGTAACAATTGTACTGTAAGCTGAGAAAGTACACTGGATAAACAAAAACAAAATCCTCGACGGCCGACGCTACAATCCACCAATTCCGTCCCATTTTACCACTCCACCTTACCAGTTCTCATTGCCCCTCTTCCTTAACCTATATATCAAATTTTTATCCACCAAAACGACCACTTAATCGTCATGTCCCAGTGCAAAGTCATTGACTTTTGCAATCCCCACTAGAGGAGCACTCCATCATGTTTGGCTAATCTTAAAAAGAAGTAAAAGTTACTTTTAGTTTCCAAACATGTCAGAATAAGTTACTTTTTTCTTACTTTAAGATAAAAATATACTTATTTTACAAATAATGTCAAAATGTGTAACTTGTTTTTGATTTTGATCAATGAGAAAGTTAAATATTTTTTAATTCTTTACTTATAAGAGAACTTTTTAAACTTCGACACTCTTTTCTACTCCCTACTGTTCCTGGAAGTCCTCCCCACCAGTCAAGCTTGTCTCCAAGCTCAGCAAATCATGTAGATGACTCTGCCATCAATTTCCCCACCTACCTTCCATTAAATCCTTCGGCACCATACTTGAATTCATACATGTAACATACCTAATTTCATCGACCCATGATAAATTTTGAAATAGTCTTGGAGAAGTAGAGTTGTGGTAGCAAGGCAGGGATTGGTGTAAGGCAAATTGAGATGAAGACTACAAAGGCGATGAAGGAAATGTAACAGGTTTGGTTTCGAAATAAAAAGAAACCTTCAAATTAGCGGTATCCTATCCCCAAACTCGTTGAATCAAAAAATTGATATTGGAGGGAATTTCCAATATAACTATTTTCCTTGCTTTCTTATCTACATTTGTCTTCCAAGCAAACATACCATTAAAGTGATAGTTCATATTTTGGATCATTAGATTTTTTACTTTTAAATGTTGCTCAAATGTTCTTGGCCAAATTTCTTTTTCCTAACATGACCAACAAACTGTCCTACCTCCCATACAGATCAGAGCATCCCCAACTTCCATAAAAAAATTATCATGAGAAACCCTAATCAGCTGTAAACGTCAATTCAAGAAAATAAGGGTTCCAAAGGTGTAACCCAATGCTCGCACTTAACCGGATTTATAGTTTTAAAACAAACTCAAATACTTAGGAAGTAGTGAAAAGTAGGTAATAGATAATGAAATTCAAGAGATGACATTTGGTATTGATGGATGCGCCATGCTTCATAGAAATTAGAATAAAATTATCATATTACAAAGCCAGATGACAGAGGATTCGTTTATTTGACTTTATAATGAAAGCTCACTTAGATATGAATAAATTTCAGGTACATGATTGTTCATTGACAAGTTACTCATCTATTCAATTAATACAAAAGATTACGCCATGTTTGGGAAGATGGATTAGACGGTACCACATGGTATTGAAGAAGGAAAATAAACTAAAATCTTGTCCATTGTACCGTTTAATAATGCATAGCAAACAACCCTTATTATGTCCATGGTAATGCACGATCTAGAAAGTATAATGACTAAATCATTAGGTCATGAGTTAGGCTCTCACCTTAAGATTTCCAGCAACATTGAAGGTCACTGCGGTAGTGGAGTGAATGACATAGAAGATAGAAAAGTTCAAGCAAAATGCCAGCACTCCAGACCCAAAAATAATAACGAGGGAAGAGAAAAGTGAGGGACATGTCTGAATCCATTCCATAACCCCAGATCCTTCCAGTAGTAAGGCTGGTACAGCCAAAATCATAGTAGCAAAAGGTGCCATATGATACACTGTGTTTATGCTGCAATAAGCATAAGAACCAATAATGAAGTCAATTAAAGGAAACATATAATATAAAAAACTCAGATCTATAAATGGATGTTTTACTAATAAAAAGCTTTCTCAGCGTAGTTTGGATGCTTTTCTTTTCTCATCCGTAGAACCCCAGAGAAAAATTCTATTCATCCCATCCAATTCATTGTGATAACTTCCGATTAATTGTTTGATATACTCAACATCCACAAGCTGATAAAGCGGATAGACTGACTAAATCCCTGATAACAATAATTACAGTTGAAGGTCCGTACGATGCCGAAAATGAGGTTTGCTGGGAAGAATACTCAAAAAGCAACAGTTTCACCAGTAAAGCAACTCATTATAAAGACATTTGTTACAACTGAAATAAATAACTTTCACAAGACTATTCTTAAATGTGCACCCAACAAGAAAGTTTGTGTAATATGAAAGTTCAACTATTCTAGATTTAATTCATGTATTTATATAGATTACAAGAGGTCACTACTAATATGATAATCGATGAAATAGATCTTCTTGTAAGGACAAAAAAGTCAATCCATCATTAGTTAACATGGTTGAGAATTTATGCACCTGAAGAAAACTTAATCAAGTTCTCTTTCTGAAGAAACACGGTAATTTTAATCAAACTCAGGGAAAAATGACAGTTAAAGAATTCGATCCCTTTATTCAGCAACAAATAGAAAAACAGAATTCCATTCTTCGTTTACTCATAATAAAAAAGAAAAAAAAAAAAAAGAGTTAATTTTCTGTGGTTAATATTGTTAATGTTGTCACTTGTACTTTATTTTGTTTTATTTTTTTGGAGGAGTAGAAAGAAAGGGGGACAGAAAGGGAGGAGAAGATGATACCTGTCAAATTTGTAACCATGTAGCAGAGACTCCGCAAGAATGGTTTTTGTTGATGTAGCAAGGCAACCAAACAAAGCAGCACAAAAACCGAACATATTAAAACTAAGCTCTGTGATAGAAGTGAGGAGAATTCCTCCAACAATGGGAACAAGAGAAGCCCAAATTTGCCACTCGAAGTATTTTCTCCAGACTAGCCACTGCAAGATAACTGTTTCAAATGCATCAGAGTCTGATGTACCATTTTCTTGCTGACGTAAAACTGAATGAGAGAGTGCATAATTTAGTTTATTAACACAAATTTAAAACTGCAACTATCAAATGATGCCAAAAGAAAAAAAATTCATCATGTACACTTCAAATAAGATATTATGGTTGACTTTGACTGGTGTCACCCTATCTTCGAATAGCTTGCTGTGAACCAATTCTGAGCGCTCTGAATATACTTAACTCAGAACTCACCTGTTGTTGCCGGGGTAAATGACTTTATAGTTTGCATAAAAGAAACAGGAATATAGCGCAGGCTCACATTCCCCAAGACTATGTTGATGCAAAATACAAAGGACATGGGAAAAATCCTCCTCCAGCGATCTTCAGGATCAACCAGAATGAGTGGCTTAAGCTTCAACACTTTGATTACCAAGTATGCACCAATTGCTGAGCATATAAAGTGTATGCATGACACTGACAATGGATACTTGAAATCCATTTTCTGTTGAAAAAAGGAACTACATAAGTAAAGACAACGATCAAGTACAAAAACATCAATAATAAAGAATAACTAAATAATATTTTCCTGCATTACATTTCTGCAATATCAAGATTCGACATGTGAGCACATTGCTTGCTCTGTTCAGGACCATTTAAGTTTGAATTATGATACAAATTAAACCAAATAAATTTGAACAGAATCATCATCCTTCAACTATTCTAGACCTCAACAGTCAATTTCACTAGTAACTCCAGAGTAGACTCCACAAATAGCTCAGTTTTTTTCAGAGACAGAATTGCACAAGTAAAGACAACAACCACATATCATATCAGCATCAGTGAAAAATATCTAAAAAAATATTTTCCTGAATTACATTTCCACAGATGCTTATGCCTGTGGGGCCCATTTTTGTTGAAAATGAGTTTTGTAATAGTATGTTTTTGGAGAATGTGGTAAAAAGGTAGAAATAGTTTTAAGCTTATGTGCCAAAATATTTTATTGTGAGAATGTGTAATTGAAAATGAATTCGGAAAAAAACGAGTTTTTAAATAATGAGGATCAAATATAAGAAATAAAGTGATCGTTGGACTAAAGAGGAATATCAAGATTCAATATGTAACCATTTGCTTGCTCTTTTGATGGCCATTTAAGTTGAATTATTATACAAACATCAAAAAATGAGTGTGATCAAATCGTCATCCTTTAGATATTCTAGATTTCACCGGTTAGTTTTCATGAGTAAATACAGCATAGACAGCATCTACACTGAAGATTCTTCACTTTTTCATGGTAATATTTGAACCCTATGCAAAAAACTCAACTCAACAAAGTTCGAAGAGGAGTAGTTCAATCCCACTCACTCAAACGAGTCTGAACGCCAAAAAGAGAAAAGGAATGTTAAATATTTGAATTACCAGAATTAATACGGAATAAAAATTAAACATACAAATCAAAACTGATATTATCAAACACAATTAAATTAATAATACAAAAATTATGTTATTATCACATTTGAAGAATTCAAAATTAGAAAATTACCAAAAAAAATCTCCATATGCAGAAAACAACGGCAGCCAGCTCATTCTTCAGTAGATATGCACACACATATTACTAGTGACAGTCTGGGGATCTAAATATACATCGAATTCAATAAATGACTCATTCATCTAGCAAGATTAGGCTTTCTCAAATTTCAAAACAATAACCGCAATGTGAAAGGAAAAGAACCCAAAATTCAAGCTGAAAATGTAATGATTTATACAGATAAACATAAAATTCAAAAAGTGAAACAACATCAAGATCATTAGAAACGAAGAACAAGCAATAATTTATAAAAGAACAGGCATCCAATAAAATAAAAATATATAAAAACTGAAAAACGAACACAAATCACATAAATGTGTACATACAGACCGACCTGAAAGATCCATTTGTTCACGATAATAACAGTGACATTGAAACCCCACCATTGAAGAATGGCTAATATGGATCGAATTACACTCCATTGGCACAAGATACTTTCCTCCATGATTTTTCTCCTTTTTCTTCACCAACCCAGATCACAATTCAATACAATCAACCAATTTTCCTACAAACAAACATCCTAGAAAAAACGAAAATTAAAGAAACCCAGTTGGAGTATTGAAAAAAAGGCTGTTATTATATTGGATGGGAAGGCTGGTGCAACATTTGAAGTGGCGTTGGAAGGCAGTGTGGCGGATTGTGGAGTGCCATTTTGGTGTGAGGTATTCAGAGATAATATTTTGATTTTCCGTTACACTGTGTTTTCTAAACGTAGGCGCGTCACACTGCCTTCACGCCTTTGGGCCTTGGTAATGTTCTTACAAAAGGACTTTGCCACTTTATGTGGACGAATGTAATAGATGCAATGCCATCGTTCAAAATGGATCATGTTATATGTATCGAATTTTTTTTACATAATTTCTTACCTACTGCTCACAATAGAGAGGTGGGAACCATATTTTGGAATTTTTTTTATTCACACGAGGCCCACGTGCATGTGGTGGGGTGGGGGTTAAAAATTCTGTAAAGGGTATTATGTACAAATAAATTTAGAACTTTGCTATAGGTACCCGGGCGTTTACACGCCCGGTTACCTGGCCCCACTGCCCCCCTCACAATAGGGGGGGGGGGGGGGGCAGAATTATTATATTCACGGGTGGGCCCCTCACTTATGTGAGGGCAGGTAACCGGGCGTGTAAACGCCCGGGTACCTTTAGCGTTTTTGATAAATTTATTCATTCAAAATTAGTCGTGTTTAAAATAGTTTAACGATGGAATGTCCCGTGATATTACGTCAAGCTGGCATTATAACATTGTAGCATGATATCATTAAAAAAATCACTCACGGACAAGAGGTAGGGTTAAACTAATCAATCATGTTTCATGTAAAATTATGATTGACAATCATCATTTGACATCATCATATTCATCAATTTTAAAAAAATTCGAAGCCAGATTTTTAAATCAACTGTCCATATTTTATCCATCACACAATGTCAACAAACTTTGCCAGTCATCATTATACAAGTAAATAATAAGTAAGGTTGTACATGTTTATTATTATCCATCTTATAGAAACATAAGATCAAATCAATCAAATAATTAGATTGAAAAAGTTTGATACCGGGAATGATTGAATGGTTAAAAATATAATTTCATTAAAGAAATTTTAAAAGTTATCCAAAGTTCCAATAATAAGTTGATCTCATACATACTTTAAAAATGAGTTAAGTTCCTTTCATTATAGCTACGAATGTCCCATTTTCAATTTTAACAATTGCGTGTGATGAATTTATAGAGGTTATGACTATTTTCATTATTAGATAGATAATTGAGTGTACGAAATGTTTAAAGACTACCTCAAAATTTAAATGTTAAATTGAGGACCAAAAGAACATTTTTTTATTTATTTAATGGGTTGCAATAGTCTGACCACTTTTGAAGTTTGACCCCTCAACCTTGGAATTCTTGGGCCACACTCTTTCTTATTGAGCTCCTCTTAGTAGGGGCGTAAGCGGTCTAGTTTTATCGATTTTTGACAAATTTTCAAACCAAATCGTTTAAATCGATTTGAGAAAAACCTAAACCTAAACCAAACCATTTTGAACGGTTTGAAAAAAACTCAAATCTAAACCTAACGGTTTGATCCGATTTTAAACTGTCGATTTCGCCATATATTTTTTTGTCTGTCTACTTTTATGACATTAATTCCTTGAATTCAATATATATTTATATCTTACTAGCAATACATTTAAAACAAACTAAATATATCTACTACAAATTTAAATACCAACTAAATCAAAGTGAAATCACAATAAATTAAAATATAGTTTTTTATTTGTCATTTTAGGATAAGACGTAAACGATAACGTTACAATACAAGTCTACTAAACTAAATATAAAGCTCAAAAAACATAATGATGTTCAACAAGATCTCGTGATCATCATATCTGAAAAACAGAACTACTGATTAGACAAAGAGAATAACTAATAATAATAATAAATCAATTGTTTATAATATCTAAACATAACAATTACACAAGTTTACCGTTGTATATTGTTACGAATTCAGTTTCTCACATATACTCAAACATCAATTGTTATCACACATGATTCATAGTCTCCATTGTCAAACAAATACATTCGTTACAACATCATAGTATTGTATACTAGATAGATAAGAGAATCTTTAAAAATATGATAATATAAAATATAAACCACCTACTACAACTTTCATTAAATCACCAAATGCTTCAACTTCATCTAAATATTGGCGCAACACTATATGTTCATTTTTGATTTGCAACCAATTCTTTCCACATATACAAGTTTCAATCATCCTTGCACCTAATAAACTCCTAAAGGAATCAAGTATCCGACCTTCAATTGAGAATGCAGACTTAGAAGCAATCGTAGAAATTTGAATTCTAAAGAGGAAAATGATTTTTGATAGATTATGTTAGTCTTGAGATTATTAGATATAAATTAGGATTATTTGATAATAATAATATATATGTAATAAAAAATCATAAATTGACAAAAATACACATAAATGACAAAATTATTGAATTTTACATATTTGGATGAATTAAAAAAAATCATTATTTTTATTATTTTTATTTTTATATATTTTTTCGCCGGTCCAATTTGGTTTTAAACCGCAATTAAAATTCTCAAATCTAAACCAAACCATTTTTGACCGGTTTAATTTGGTTTAAAACCATTTTGTTGACAGGTTCACGTGGCACCAAACCGACGGTTTCGAAAATGCGGTTTCGATTCGATTTTTCGATTTGACAGTTTTTGCTTACAGCCTTACCTCTTAGGTGGAAATTAAAATTAATTTTTTAAATATATTTTAATAAAAAATGATGAAATGTATGATTAAAAAATTATTAATTTTATAAAATATATAATAAAATTAATTTTAAACCCTACCAAAGGGATTGAATATTGAAAAATACTCCTCTGCGTCAAAAACAACTCATAAGACAGAGTAGAAAAATGTTATTTTAAGAAAGAAAAACAATAATGTTTCTTTTTAATTTTCTCATAAGACCTCTAAGCAACTGTACTTGTGCCACGAGTAAAAATGGACGAGAAAAAGTTAATTGCTCCTATGATAAGCAAGGGCGACCTTTAGTCACTTGTTTATGCTGGATACGAGAAAATGATGTAGATTAAAATTAAATTTTAATGAATTTTAATAAACGTTAATGAAATATATGTTTTAAAAGTTGTGTATCTATGAAATATTTGGTTAAAATTGGTCCATATTTGTCCACCATTATAAAGAGAAAACGAGTTTTGGAATAGTGAATTTTTTGAGAATGTGTGGTTAAAAAATAGAAAAATTGGATTTACATACCAAATATTTTATTATGAAAACGTGTGATTGAAAACGTTAATTAGCTCAACAATGGCCTTGAATGTGACCACAAATTTATGTAACATACAAGGTCATCAAAATGTGTACTATGTTGATATGACACAACACAATACGATTGACCGTGCGCTCATGATCATATTCAACCACAATATCTCAAAGTATGCAACAAAAAATATTCCAACGTACCAAATTCTTAGACAACGTTACTTGCAATTACCTAGTTTTCCAGTAAGAAATAAATAAAGTCGTTGACACTTAAAATTCTCTCTTTGCAATAGATTTTAGATTTTGAGCCTCAACACACCAAGAGTATAATGTTTTTCGTAGAGCTGATGTTGCTATTGTATAAGCATTAGCGTATCCCACTCCTGTCCCGGCTAACGAGATCGTTGAGACTTAAGAGACAAGTATTGTGCCTCAAAAAAAATGCACGTGTGCTTAAAGTGCAAAGCCATCTACTTTTCCTTGGGATAGTTTTGTTGAAACAAGAAGCAAAGTGAAGTCAAATTTTGTACCACAAAATGGGGGTGGCACATGTATTGCCGCTAAGGAGTGGTAGATAACTTGGTATGTACATGTTAGATGCAGCTGGGCACATGGAACAAATTTAGAAGTGTTGAAAAATCAGGGTTACATTCCTTGAAAGAGAAGTTTCTTAACTCACTTTGATTTGCACACACGTAAGTTTTTAATAATATACTATGTGTTGCAATCCGATGAGTTGCAATAGATTATAACATGAGAGTCGGTCTATGTGAATTTAGAGAATAATCTTAATATTCAAGGTGATATCTAAATCAATCATGCTGCATGTGCATCTAGCTTAACACCTAGTTGGCATCCATGTGAGTCGACAGAATTCTATACATTGACTTTAGGATTGTTCTACTTGTACATTGGGGATTACATACCGGCACTCCATCCAATAGGGGGCCGCCGGGTGTCCATTATGGACACCCTTATATAGGTCTCAATGTACCTCTAGCATTACTCTTGACTTTAATAACACTTTTTCCAAACGTGGGCGTCAAACAATACGTACACAATGGCTTAATTCTATCAAATTATCAATTGCAAGATATAGAAAAGTGGAGATCACGAAAGATATGATTAAACTCATTGAATAAGTTCTCTTTGAAATAATTGTCTTTTTTTTTGACTTTTTTTTTTAAAAAAATATTTTCTAACAAGAAGAATGTGATTTTTAATTGTAATATTTGGTGGTAAGTCGTTAGCATTTGATCGATAATTTGACTCTAAATAGTATTTTGGTTGTTCAATTGACAATTTAATTCTAGATAGTGATTTGGCTGTAAATAAAATAAAAGAAGTTACTGATACCCCTTGTTGAATCTAAGAGAAGTGGAAGAAAAATGAGAACTCACGTTTGTATGTGTATACATTGTAAGTCTACAAAAAAGTGACACAAACTATTTTTTTTCCCAACTGGTGTTGTTGAGTTGTTCTTGTTAGTTTCACAACTTTAACTTAGTCCCTATTTGGTTGTGATTAAAATTAGATTTTTAGTAGGATTTTGATAAAAGTGGTTGAAAAGTTGTGAATTTAATGACATATGTGGTTAAAAATAATTATTTACTTTGACTTGAGTTAACATCTAGTCCCTACCAAACAGGTCCTTAGTGCGATCATGGTTTGTCAATCCATTTCCTTGAAGGGGCCTAATGGTATCTGATGATGTCTGACCTGATCTCGAGCTATAACGCCCAACCTTAGTCTAATAGTGTTGGGCTATTTCCAAGGTCAGGCCCATAACGAGGTCTGGCCAAATAACTAGTTCGGGTTGAAGAACTCGCTCACGTCCCTTTGACCCTATCACATGTTTTCCAATAATGCTAGTCCTATTTAAACACAAACTCCTACCTTATTACAAATTTAACTCTAACTCAAATTGTACATTTCTAACACAACACAAACACCTTAAATAACTATGAAAAGAACTACAAGAAGTTAAGTCCTTTCAGAATTTCCACCTCTAATATCTATAAATACATAACATAACTTCATTATTTAGATACATTTTTCATAATATTCAAGCATACTTTTTCCTTCACAATTTTCTGATTTAAGCATCGAAGGGATGACGATGACACATTTTGACGCCTTTGTTTCATGTATTGAAGATTGAAGCGGGCAGAGTTCAACCATCCAATTCGAATTCATTCATGTACTAATTTTTGTTAGCATCAATATCCATGGCAACTGTACCCAGTAACAACAAATAGCTGTGGTTATAGTTAATGTGGTCATGAGCTAGAGTAGACCCCATTTAGGATATACATTGCTATTTTTGTAGACAGGCTCTGAGCCCACTTGTGTACGGAAAACACATCGAACTCGTGTTAACATTTTCTTCTAAATTCACTCAAGTCAAATAAATTGGACGATTATTTTGAAATGAAATTTAACTCACGAAAATTACATCAAAAGTATTATATTTTTTAACTCAAAGTTAACGAATATAAACTCGCACTTAAAAGATTTCAATAGAAAAATTAATAACAACATACTTTATAAATTAAGAATTATAAAAAATTTAATCGATGTGTTGACAACATATCGTGTCACTATTTAGGGCCGACCATAGGCCAAAGCCAACTAGGCAATGTCCTAGTCACTCAAGTTGTCGAGATAATTTTTTTCTACTTTATCTTTTGGATTGTAACAAGTCTTTGTTTAAAATATAAATATATTATTTAAATATTTAAGTGCTTTTACGCTTGTACAAAAAATTAAATTTAGGGGTCTAGTGCCTCAAGAATCTCTTGACCGGCCCGTCATTATTATTTTTTTAAATCATAAGTCGACATATTAGACACGTGTTATGTCAACGAACGCTGAGGCAGATTTAGGAGGGTTGTTCAATAGAAAGTGCAAACCGCAAGTGCATGGGTAAAGTTCAAGTAATAAAGTAAACTTTTTGAGTTCGAGTTATTTATTATTCGAGAAATGTTTGTTTTTTATTACAAAACTTTAATCAATTTAACAATGAAAAGAAACACACAATTAAGATTCCGATTTGAAAATAAGAAAAAAATAACTAAAAATTACAAAATAAAAAAACGTAAACACTTGAGAATTTTTTTAAGGAAAACGTGGTTAAAATTCATGATTTCGCTTAACTATCACCTAATTAATTTCTTCATAAGCCAATTAATAAATTACTCATTTATGATGTTAGACCCGATTTTTCAATTTTATTTAATTACATCTCTAGAGCGAAATTAACACTAATTAATTGGTTTAACATACTATATATCCATGTCGATTAAAATCCAATAAATTGCATTCATTTTTTTTGAAAATAACTCAATATATCATCTAAGGTTAGGAGTATATCTGTATGGGAAAAATTCACAACTCAGACTTTATCTTTCACGAAATCAAAAATCAGGCCCCAATGTTTAAATTTACAAAAATCAGGCCCCAATGTTTAAATTTACAAAAATCAGGTTTTTCAACTAATTAATTAATTATATTTTACAATTAATCTATTAAATTAAATATTTAACTGTAATATAATATAATGGACCCACCCTACCCCACTCCACCCCACCTTCACCACCCCCACTGCTCCGGTGATCGGCGACTGTTCTCCAGCAACGCTTAATTCCAACGATTACTCCGGTGACCGGTTCACCGTCGCTTAATTCCGGTGACTGTTCCAATTTCAAAGTCACAGATTATTTCGAGGTCACGGATAAAAAAAATTGAGCTATTCACAATTGACTTCATTGGTCACTGATAAAAAAAAATATAGATCACAAATTTATTTATTTTTACGGAGGTCACAGATTTTTAATTGGTCACAATTTAAAAAATTATTCCACATTTGTTGGTCGTGCGTTATATTTTCAGTCATAGGTTAACGAATTTTAAAGTCACAATCTCAATCCTAATACACCAACAACACTTGGTCACAGGTCACATATCGACCAAATATATGATCAAAGACAATTCGTCCTATTCGCCACACCCGTCCCCAATCCCAATACACTAACAATACTTGGTCACATGTCACAGATCGACCAACTAGTTGGTCACATACATTCTTCGTCGCATCCCTACCGGTGCTGTCATCTCTACCGCCACAACCATCCACCAATAATAACACCAACCACATATCAGCCCAAACCACCACCAACAGATCCTTCACCAACAACAGATCCGCCACCAACATTAGCCACACACACAGATTCACCCCACACCCACAGATCCACCCAATATCAGGCTAGAAACACACCCCACAACCCAAATTTCACAGAACACACGATTGGACAAAAACTGAACTCAATCCGCCAACCTTCGCCAGCATCGCCAACACGACTGCACCCACTACCATCCACACGCATAGCAAAACTCACAATCATTCCATGCACATTACCTATTGTCATCCCCACGCACAGATCTGCGTCCACTACCACCGCCACACCCACCCACTCGTTAAAGCTGCCGAGAGCAGCGTCGACGCTGCCCTCTCACACCGGCGTCGACGCTGCTTCAACGCTGCCAGAGAGCAGCGTCGACACTGCTCACACGCCGACAGCAGTGTTGTGCTGCCTATTAGGTAGGAGGGGGCGGGGGAAAAGGGAGGAGAGAGAGAGAGAGAGAGGGGAAAAAATGATTAGGGTTTTAGAAATGGGATTGAAATATGATGGGGTAGGTGGTATGGTAGGTATATAGATTAATTTAATTTAAAATATTATTTTGAATATTAATTATGAAATTAAAACCTGGTTTTTAGAAAGTTAAAACTAAACAGCTGGTTTTAGGTAATTACCTCATATCTGTATCCCCTACACCGTACACAAAGCTAGAATTTCTATTATTTGGTCTAAAATGCACAATTTTCTCTCGAACGATGTACAAATAATTAAACACGATAATTCATTGGCTACACAAATGAAAATCCATGGTATAAAATCCTCTACAAGGTTTTGGCTAAATTTGTTCACAAGTACGAAGTCCTCTTTTGTCTTGGCAACATTTATCTGCTGATGTTTCGTTCAAAGAGTTAAAGGCAGAAGATGTGCCAAGTGTGAGCAGCTACTGTTTGTGGGTAGGGCCTGATAGGTAACTAACACCTGTGCGGTCAGCGTACCAAATGTCGAAAAAGAAAATAAGAAAAGTGGTATGAAGTGGAAAAGGCCGTTCGTGCCTATACAATCGTTAATGCAGGTTAAGATTTGAGGTTCCATTTTAAAATATCAACTTTATTAAGAGGAGTAGTTCAAACCCTTATAAATTGGTTTATGTTTTCATCTTTATTCAATGTGAGATTTTATTCATTAACATGTCTCTGCAAGATGGTGACTCGTTTGAACAGACCAATCTTGAAATTCGTATGTTCAATTTTTTTGAGTCTTGATCGGATCGAATTGCTCGTTGATCTGCTCAAACGAGTCACTATCTTACAGGAACATGTTAAGGGATAGAATCACACGTCGAATAAAGATGAAAATATAGACCAATTTATAAGGATTTGAGCTATTACTCTTAATAAGGTTGACTTTTTAAGATGAAACTCCAAATCTTAACAATGTGATACCGCCAAAATATGTTAGTTCTTCACAGCTTTCTTTAGGAAGGACTGTATGTGGTCTTGCCATGAGTTATGGCACCATTTTTAGTATTTAATATTCTCTCTTACGTTATTTTCGATCAAATCATATTCGATAAGAAGAAAAACTTGATGCCGATACTTGAATTTTTTACCATTCATTGGCAGGGAAGGATGAACTTTTTGGGCAGTTTTTAGGTGCTTTCGAACAGATCCATTATTTCAAAAGTATGCCTGATGGAAAAGATGACCACATGCAGCTGGATAGAGCAACAAATATATTTCACAATGCTGTAGATGTAATGTGCCATAAACTAACTCTTGGTGCCTTACGGGGGACAATAAAACTCTTTGTGCACATGAATAACATGTATTATTCTGATTAAGTAAAACTATAATTACTGATCTATCACTTGCGTTATTCTATTGTCATTTAACGACAAATTTCTCACCTGTTAAGCATGTATTTAACATCAGGTTCGCATATAAAATGGAAATCCAAACTATCATCTTTGTATGTATTGGATTAGTTTCAGTGATGCCCAATTATTGTGCCATATTTTTCTAATGTTTAGCTCCAGTTAAGTTGGTAACTAGGACCTTTGTTTGGAGAAGCACTCGATTATGGCAATCTCTTAGATTGTTTTTGTGCTTTGGATGAATCTGTTAGATTGTTTTTGATTTCATAAACAATATCATATAAGAGTTTAATTCAATTTATCACTATGTTGCACGAACTCGGAGATGATTTTTCGAAAAAGTAAGGAACGGACACATCGATTTGAATTATTAAAAATTTTAGATTTATATTACATCTTTATTTTTATAGTTCTTAATATAGGACACAACACATGCCAATATGTCATATGAAACACTTGTCCGATGAATGTCCCTTGTATTCTTTGGAAATTTAAAGAATATATGAAACACAGGGCACATTGTCTGTTCTTTTCCTTCTGATGCAATCTTAAGTTTACACTTCATTTTTTTGGTTTTTTTTTTTTTTTTTTTTCTGAAGAGCACAAATACCCTTTTCAAACCTCCCTACCCCAATTCACGTTCTGAAATGATCAATGAAAACTTTTGCATTGTAATAGCTATTCGGATGTCGTACACATGCATTTTTCTTTTTGTACTTGTTATTTAGTTGACTTTCATAGTTCATTTAATCTGGCCGTGAATTTTTCATGTGAACTTTACTATTGAAACTTGAAAGCATTAGAATAGTGCTTGCTGTGATTGGAAAAAATGTTTTGTTATTGACTTTCACAGTTCATTTCATGTGAAATTGGTCGTGAATGATTGGTGTCTGATGGCATTGAATCTTGTTATGGTTATTATTCATGAATAATTCTTGATGAGGTGCAAAAAAATGGTACTAGGAAATGCAAAAATCTGGGTGCGAGAGATATGACCTGAAAAACCTGGCAGAGACATTAAAGTCACGAGGTACTTTGGTTGGTTGCTTGTCTATCCAAAATCCTATTTCCTTCTCCTTTTTCTTTATGTTTTTTTACATTTTACTTACATCGCCACATAACTATGTTGGCATTAGCTGACAACTCTTTCTGTTTATCTGGTAGTTTTACTGTTAATTATTTCCTTGTGCAAATTTCTTCAAACTGAGATGTTGTCATGGTTGTAAATCCATGAATTTTTATCCACAGAAAATTTAAACGCAGCTATTTTGGCAAAATAACCTTTTGCCTCTATATATCATCCTTACTGCGATCTATCAAAGAATGTAAGAATTACACGATTTATGGTAGGTCTATTCATGTTGTTCGAAGTTTTGACTTTTCTTTCTCTCGTTGTGTTAGTACTGGTATTTTATGTATTCCCTTGGGGGCCTATTCTGTTCTACTATTTTGAATCTTTCTTGTCTTAATTTATTTATTTATTTTGGTTGTGTTAATACCGATGGTTATATTATTTCATATTTGCAAATTTGCAGGTAACAAGGCCAGGGGCGGAGCCAGCCCTTTGGATTAGGGGGGTCCCAGAGATGAAGGGGTGGGGGGCTACGGGGGTTCGGGGGCAGCGCCCCCGCAAATTTTTTTTTGGATACGTCATTAACAAAAATTAAATAAATCAAAAAACGTGTAAAAGAAAGTATCAATCTTTAATTTAGCAAAATCATACATTATTACAAGCGTTTCTTCGAAATTCTCATACTTTAATAATGTTGTATAACAACATTGTTGTGTAAAAGCAGCAACATGAAATCCCCTGTTCGTGTTTTCCCAGAAGCCTACAACATAGAAGGCCTGCTCAAGAAATGAGTAAAATGTCTATGATAAAGGAACGTTACAAATGATAAACTACAGCTTCTTTAACAAAATCATGATTCGAAATTTACAGGATACAACTTTGTTAATTTATCAATTATTTCCACTAGATATTTTGATCTATAATTAGGATTAATGTAACAAAATTAGTAGGGTTCTAATCTAAAAAAAAAAAAAATTTAAAAAAATGGGTGGGGGGGGGGGGTCCGGGTCCCCCCTGGGACCCCCCCAGCTCCGCCCCTGAACAAGGCAATGCGGTCTAAACTTTATGATGAGGCTATTGAGCTATATACTTTCGCTATTGCACTACGTGAAGATAATGCTGTTTACTATTGCAATAGGTGCAGGATTGTCACAAATAATATAACTGTGATTCATACATGATGTCAAACCTTGGTGTGTGTTGGTTGTGTCAGAGCTTCTTTCTCTTATAGTTCAGTTTTCCTATGTCGGACTTGTTTTCTTGTATATGTTTTGCTACATGTACATTACAATTTACATATTGGTATATATAATATTCAAGTGACATTTCATCGTCGACGGGTGGAAAAACAATTTTTTCACCTGCCATGATGAAATGACACTTGGATATTATTTACACCATGATGTAAACTTGCAGAATAATTCTTGTATTTTCTTGTACTCACCGTGGTAACATAAGATGGCCTTTTCTTTCTTTTTCTATGACTTTTTGAGTTCTAGATTTCTATACGGAGTTCTACTAAATTGATCGTGCATAAACTTATCAGGGCTGCTGCTTACTCCCAGATGCGCCAATATGCTAAAGCAGTCCAAGATTGTCTCAAATACACTAAGATCAACCCTAATTATAGCAAGGCCTACAGTCGGTTGGGATTTGCTTACTATGCCCCAGGGAAATACAGGGATGCAATCGTCAAAGGATTTATGAAAGGTTTGTTGGTGAATGGTGACCAATTTTGAAAAAAATCATATTGCTTTCAAGCTAGTTCAATAATGTGAAATAATGGTTTTACTTAGAATAGCTGATGTGCAAACATTCTTGTCTCGCATCATTTACGCATTGTGATGCTTGGATTCTTTTGCATTAATGGTTTCGTGTCTTGCATCAGTTCCTTGATGTCTTCTCCCCCTTACCTCCTAATCTTTTCTTCTCTGTAATTCCCATCGTGAGCACCTGGCTTCACCAATTGCTTCTACTCAGTCAGTGTGTATCACTCAGCGATTATTTCCCTAACGTTGTGCCATTGCATTGCAAGACTAGTATCTATATCCGCCTCTCTCGAAAGAAAGATTAACTTCTTATTCCACCATTTAAATTGTTGGCTCTCCACCTTTTGGAGATTTAGTTATTGGCAGAGATTCAATTGGAGACAAATGTTCTCCCAATACATGATGATAGAATTTCATGATGAGTGTGTCAAATGGCTATGCTTGGGCACATGGTTCCTTCATCCCCAGTTAATGTGCCTTTATTACTTAAACACAAATAGAGGCACACTAGAGTAGTGGGGGAGGATAGTTGAAAGGCTTGAAGCGGATACAGAGCAAGAGAGCACCTGAGAAATGTTTTGGTCTACCGGGAGAAGTACAAGAAGAGCAAAAGAGGTCAATTAGGATTTTTCTTGGAATATACAATCATAACATTTATGCTGTAGCTTTCTTACATTTTTTAGACAGGATGCTATTGACTGTACTGAAATTACTTACACCGAAAATGAATACTAAACAAAATTGATTGTCTAGTCTAATGATGGCATTTAAGAATTGAGCTTCCCACAGTTTCGCTGCAACAAAATAGCTCCCATATAAGACAGCAGATTTTGTGCCTCAAATGCAGTTGGACAACAGCATTTGTCTAGCTGCAGAATTCCTTTTCTTCACAATATAATCTATCGGGTTAAAAATGTGGGTGGTTACTGAACTTTTTGGTGAAATCTCACATTGGTCACTGTAATTCACATGTTACAAGTTATTTGTTGGGACTCTAAGTAGAGCTCAGCATGTCTGGAAGTACGGGAAAACGTTCTCACACCTTTCTATCCATATTCAAAACTTCCTCGGGTTTTGACAAGAATAAGAGAACATCAAGGGTCGAGTGCCCCTGCTCCTTCCTCTCTAGGGCTCCTACTGTTGCCCGGATTTTATTACAAATTTGTCATTGAACCTGAACAATGTTACTCTGATCATTCCATTCATATCCTTAAGTTTGAGTAACAGTAAAGTTGACATGGTAGTCTAGTCGTCTAGACAACAGCCTAGTTGACATGTAACCATACTGCCACGTAATTTTTTCATTGGTCATATTAATGGACTTGGATGGAGCAACCAAATTGTCTAAAGTTTTAACTTAATTTTTCAACTTGAAACAATATAAAGTTTCCTGGCTACCATTGTATATAACCCATAATCAATCACTTAAAAACTTCCGTGATCCTATTTTCGTGGACAGGTTTCATATTTCTGAGAATCCTCACGGATCAGGAGGGGGCTTGAGGGGTCCTGCCCCACTACCACCATTTACATCCATGCCATTTAATATTGATGGCCTTCCTGTCGATATCACAAGCATTTTTACTAATATGGCTACCAATTCATTCCAATGAACACATTTTCAAAATGGGCCTGAACGTGATGGTGAGCCTGATGCACCTAACCTGCCGGGAATCAGAATAGGTGGTAACGCTGACGGTGGTGAAATTCCCGATGAGATATCGGATGCTTTAAGGTCCGTGATGGGTATGTTCTCATAAGCAGCACCTCAAAGGAATACACAAGATAACATCAATGGAAGATCTCCTCCAAGCCGAAGTATCTGTTATCGACTGAACAAAATGTGCATTCTTCATCTTGAGTTCATTTTCGCCCTCAACATGTAACGGGGATACAGGTTTTGGTGGTGTTGTCTTATATTTAAAGTGAGCAATATGGGATGGCTGTTTGAAGAGAGAAATTTTACTTTTCTGTATTTAAAAATTCACATTTCACCTGCAGGCAGTTTCTGGATTTGTATGTATTGTTCAAGTGGATAAGCAAATATCACTAGTTTTCTCTTTTTAGTATTGCCCATTCCTTAGTGAAATGTCTTTCTTTTAGGTTAAGAAATAATCTATGCAAATTCTTGCGGTCACCATGTGGCTAGTTGGAGTGGACAAACTACTCGTCAATGAGTGAGATTTGGGCAGGACTAGCCGTCTTTATTTGGATTGAATTGAGCCTAATTGCAAGTTGATGGTTTATATTGCATCTCAGTTTACCTTGCTCTTGTACTCAGTTTCCAAATGGACATTGTGGCAATAAACGAAAAAGACAATAAAGCAGAAATAGTGCCTCCACAAGTTGATTTTCATTCAACTTAGCCCCCGTTAGTCTTCCATTAAATCAGAACATTTTTCTCTTCAAAATCACATATTTAGGCAATAAAATATTTTCTACTTTATAACTACACATTCTTCAAAAATTACTATTTCAAAACTCATTTTCTCCCAAAAACTCTTTTTAATGGAAGATGAACATAGGCTTAGCAAACGTTCCACCAAAAGTAACTAGTTGACTTGGCCTTGTAATCTCAGTCCAACACAACACATTTTCTTGAACTGGGCTGCACCAATCTCACCAACTTTACACATTCAAATGCAATGTGCATAAAATATTTGTAAAAATGTACATTGGTAATGTGAAGTCCTAAAGTTCCAATGCCAACAAGTGGTCATAGTAGGATAAATGTTATCATATGGATGACTATTTAAATACCCAACTAAAATTACACGCCAGTTTAAATTAGTGGACCATGCCTCAATATACATGCATATATACATATATATAGAGAGAGACTGATCAGAACTCTCCCACACACACACTGCAGACATACATTTTCTTCTTGTCTTCTTACTTTATTTCTCTTCCCCATCCATCCCTCCACAGCTGCTTCTGAACTAACAGTAAAATGAATGAATATGGAGATGACAAAACATGGTGCTATATACATCCAAAAGAGGTTGTTATAGGGGTATGTGCACTATGTTTGAATCAAAAGCTTTTAGTTTTAGCTTCAAAGCAATCAAAGTTAAAAGGCAGTGACAGAGTTTATAGTGTCGCATACAGAAAGCCCTCTGTAACACTCTCAAATTTATTTGCTCTGAGTAGTCTGCTCAATAGGCTTGATTTTGGACAGCATAAATCCCAGCCTCACTATAGTTCCTCTACAAGTCAAGAAGGTTAGATTGCACTTCTCTTCTACAGTTAAATTATTTTCATCTTGGTGTGTGTGTGTGTGTGTATTGGTACACATACAAACATATACTACAAGCCTAGGCTTATTACAGCTCTAAGTAGTCAACAAGGTTAGAATAGAGTTCATTTCCTGCTCTTTAATGCCATTTTGCGGACACGCAGGAATATATACATAAATGGCGTGGGAGGTGAATGGATAATAGGGGAAGGAAGTACTGAGTTTTATGTTTCGATAGTTCCAGAAATTTTCTTGTGACATTTGGATTGCATGAACATAGAGTAGAAACGGATAACATAGAGTAGAAACGGATAGTTGCAAGGATTAATTTTGGTGACAATATTGTATCAAGAATTGTTTGTTGATGAAATTTTGGTATGGAAGTCAATATTATATCAAGAAATTAGGATAATTATGTGGAGAAATTTAAATGGCATAAGAAATAGTGTTGAACTGAATGAAACGAAGGGAGTTATGTAGTAAATTTTATTGAAAATAAGACACGATTTGTTGTTCTAGCATAATCTTAAAATATTAATCTCACTAGGGGAGTTAAAAAAAAAACATAATTTTAATACATACAAATTTAGGACATATATGTTCGATACGATGTCGATATTACACAATAATAGATATAGATATTAACTCTATTTTTTTTTCTTATATATAATGCCTATTGCGATACATTCCACATTACCAAACAAGCATTTCGAATAATTAGTCAAGATCTATAAATTAGGAAATTGACCATTTTATGATACAGAAACACAAAATTTGGCAATGAAACCAGTTGCAATAATTTTATATTTTAGTCGCATTTCTTCCTTATTTTTTTATCTCTTTGAAAAATTATGATAAACTGTACATGTAGCATCGAAAAAGCTAGATGAAATCTATTTGCATATTTCGCATATTAGTGACGTCCATTTTTTGGTAACGTCGCACTCTATGAAAAAATAGTTTGGGATTCGACCTCCTCTTATACACTATAAAAATGTGAAAGTTGTGAGTTCAAGCATTGCATGTCTCGAGGAAATTAATAAATACACCAAATCATCTTTCCACTATTCGATATGCGTTCTAACTAGCTTTGGGCATTGTAGATTCCTTCATATCAATGGAGTTTGAAAACAACGGTGTTGCTTCATGGGATAAGGATCCAATCTCCAAAATATCACTTGGTCAGCAATGTGACATGTCTTTGAATTACAACTCGAGCAAGGTCAAGAAGATCAAGAGTGTAGTCGAACACTCAAAACTGCATCCGATGCTGAGGTGGCAAAAGCGGATTGGACATCTATTCCAGCTCATCAGATGGAAGAAGTCAAGTAAAGGCCATGTGAGCAAAAAGTTAAAAGGAGCAAAGATTAAACAAGGATGGATAAGAAGTCTGACAAAAAAGAGGACCAAAGAATAAAGGGACTTTGTACAGAAAAAGACCCTTAAAGCTTTTCCTCCACTACTCACACAATTTATCTGTTGGGCATGGTTCTAAGTGTGAATGTAAAGCAATCATGTACAATTTATATCTACAAATATGCATTTATACATGCGTTCGAGATGCTTCATGCTCTAAAAAAGAAGAAAGATTTGTCGAAAATAGCCAAGTGAGTTGGTCCATTTGCCATTTTCCCATCTCTAAAGTATCTTTCCAATTCCATAGCTCATTCTTTTTGGGGGTCCACACCAAACCTCGTGTTATGTATAAAGATATACTTCGTAAAGTGTTTAAAAAGTGTTCTAGAACAAGAACGAGTTCACTTTAAAGTGAGCAATTTGAAGCTCCAAACATTGTATAAAAAGGATAGTAAACAACATTTTAAATGTATTAGATACTTCTGCAAAAGGAAGAAGACGTAAGCCCATTTTTAGTTGCTCCAAGCAAGGAAACATTAAAGCACAAGGGCCATATTATTCTACAAAATCTTGTCATTTTATTGTCTTTAGGAAGGGGAAAATAACTTACTTTTCTTTCTAGAGCAATTGATTTATTATTAGTTCATGGGGGTAATATATGTTGATTCATTTTGTGTTAAAACTTGAGTTGTTAGCGACGAGACGAATTTATCTATTTAAAACTTTTTCTTCAATCCAAACCGAGTTCATTTTTTCATCATGGCCGGACACATGCAAAATTTCATAAACAGAACAAGATCTAAATTGATAACTTTACTTGCTCTCATCTTATGTGAACCGCATCATCTAAAAGCTTGATCATTTATAAAGAAGATTTGTCTCCCATTATATGGGATAAATTGTCGGGAGAGAAAATCAAATGCTTGATGAGCGTGCGTAATAATAAAATAGTGCATACCCTCCTAAAAAAATATGGAGTATTTTGAAGTGTCCAAAGATTTTTAATCATGGAACTTACTCTTTATCCCCACAAGTGCAGAATGGCTTGCATGTGCAAAGTGACTCATTCATAGGTGTCTTTGTTTTAGTTATGTCATTGCATAGTAAGAAAGAAGCCACTAGGACAATATGTCCCCTATATTGGCTCTACGTAGCCATGGGACAACTTTTATAGGACCACTAAAAGTATGAGAGTATAAGAGGTTTATCAGTTCCTAATTCTGATTTATGAATGCACAACACTAGAAAAAATATAATTTATGGAACTTCTAAAAGTTTTTAGAGGCTAGAACATGGTTGCTTCACTTATTCTATCCTCTATTCTCCGGTTTTATTTTTCTAGTCGATTTTGCATTTAAATTAACCCAAAAAACCCGTAAAATTGTCCACCTAAGGTTTATGCCCTTAGGAGTGCACATTAGTAGTGTTGATAAATGGCACTCAGAGCATGAGTCTTGAGGTGCTTAATGAAGGCCTCTCATGAAGAGCACCCGAGGCTTCAAACAATGACACGCTAATTACTATTCCTAAACAAGATTATTCCATCCCTTCTAAAGCTGTCTCCCAGAAGCATAATACATTGTTCCTAAGAAGAAAACAAAAGCATCCCAAGAATACATTATATTTGCAAAAAAGTTGAGGAGTAAACAACAGTGAGAGAAAGACAAGTAAAGAGTCGGTGAATATGACCAGGCCCCTCAACCCTTTCATCAAGAAAATGTGGCTGGAATAATAAAAGGGAGAAGCTTTTATTACTTTTCATTTCATTACTGGATCCATTTGCAAGCTCAAGTCAAAGTCCAAATACTTTATTGAGGCACATTGGTTTGTCACATGGAAAGGAGACCATCGATACTAGTAGGGTATGTTGGGCACACGGTCATTGATAGCACTACACAGTATAATGGACAATATTTTAACTTCTTTTTAGTAATTAATCTTATTACATGCACTCCAACCAACATACCATACTGGACAGTACTACGTAGCATAGTAGACAATATTTTACTTCGTTTTCGTCTTTAATCATAACTCATATAATTGTGGTCCAATCCAACATATCAAATATGCTGATAAATTTTATTTTTAATAATACCTACCAAGACTTTGGACCAACTGGTAGGCCTCTGAAGAAGATCTTGATTCCTTCCTCTTCCCATTTCCCCTTCGTTTCACTTCAAGCAAGAACAGTCACATGGTATGGTTCTTCATAATCATTCTTTTGAGTATGGACAGCAGCGTTTTCTGTGGTTGATAACAATTCAACGTGATCTTTAAAGTGAGAAAAATAAGAACAAATCCAGGATATTTATTCTAAATACGAGTTATTTACCTAAGAAAACAAGGATATTTATTCTAAATACAAATGCACACCTCAGCCGCCTAACGATTAGCCTTGAGGCATAAGCCTCAGTTGTTGAGTTGAAAGTCTTGACAAAGGTACTCAAGAGGTTAAATGAGAACCTCACGTGAAGCACTCCTCAAGCCATAAGCCTCAAACAATTTTGATGAATGATGAACAGCCAAACTATGTTCTTATTTAATTACGTCGTTTATCATAAATTTGAAGAATATCTTTTAAGTGGTCTGCCAATTGTACCCAATAGGACTCACATTTCATACAGTATCCTGTTCTCTTTTTTCATGACTAATAATATCCATGGTATCGATTTATATGAAAATTCCGACTCACTTAACATGATAAAATCTTTTTTAAGCTAATATAAATGCATATTGAACTAACGACCTATGGCGGCTGGGAAAGGGAGAGAGAGAGAGTTAATATTTGTATTACATTTCATCGTCATGAATACAAATGATTCCATTCACAATGTGCTTCATATACACGCATAATAATATTTCATGGAGCAAAAGGAAGCCAAATAAACATAAGAAATATTTACAACATTCCCAGAAAAAAAATGGCCTAAACTTCCTTCTTATGCAGAACAATCAGATATGTTGCATGGGGAGCTATAAATCATTCATGATATAGCATTAATTTGACTAATAACAATAGAAGGTATTTATGGACTGCGTACGATTGCATATGGTACGAATGCTTCACAGAGACATCACAAGACAGATGGAGTACCCAGTTCTGCAGAAGGTTGCAAAGAACGAATTCTGATATCATATTTTCTCGGATTGGAGATTTCACTGCCAGAGGGTGAACTCGTACCTTTTGGTATAAGAGGATAAGAATAAGCATTACCAATATGGTTACCACATTTGGGGCACAAAAGTTTGGTTTTCCGTCGGAATAAACCCCAAGAGTGCCTGGAAATGAAGTAGGGTACGCAACTGAACTCTTCAACCTGATTGAATTTGTTCTGATCTACAGAGAAAAATGTAATGATCCCCTTCCTTATGGATTTAGAATATTTGGAACCAATAGTTGACATGTTCCTTCTGGACGAGCTCAGGTTTAGATCATATCCACAAGTACCACAGCTGCAAGAACAAATCAAAATGGTAATCATAATCCATAGAAACCATCAGGTTTCATGTAAATTATAAAAAACAAAAGTAAAAGGTAAATAATCAACTGATGGCAAAGGGGACGGGGAATTTTAGAGTTCATTAGGGCATTCAACATTCCTTATAACACTTTAGATCACTATTTCAGGGTCAGAATGATGTATTTTGCCACAATATTATGGAGATGAAGCGTGTCAATACAGGTGATGGTTCTTAATCGCTTGACAGTCCAAAGGAAAGAATAAAAAAAACGAAGACTCGTATTCAAATGAGCTCATTTCATATTGAAAGTCAAAATCTTGTATTATGTAATGCAACGCTACTATTTGTTCCAATGAGATTTTGAGCCACATCAGAACTTCCGTTCTTCTTCTCCTCCTCTCTCAACTCCTGCAACCCAGGCGTTCACCAAAATTGAATAACCATATCGCATTTGTTTACTTATATCCACCTAATCCCACTAATCTTTCGATACCTGTAAACTTAAGTGTGAAAACTCGAAAAGAGTCACTTCAAAGCTGCCCTCAATATGTCCACTGACTACAGCACGAAGAAGTGCTTAACTTTCAAAACTTTTCAGACATGTTTCCACAGGAAACAAATGCAATGATAATTAAACTTCCACAAAACAATACTGATTCCAACCTTCTTCATCTTGGTCATTTGTCCTTCCTTTTCTGAGGGGTCATGTAACTCACAATGCTTACCAAGTTCCTTTTTCAGTTTTTCTTCTTCACCAATGGATCATGTTAGCTTGTAAGAAATTCTTCATTGCAATCAGAAACTTGTATGCCATAGCTGATCCTTTCACCTGTAACTCTTCACGACCAGACTATCTTTTTTTTTTTATTATTATTTACTCGTTTTTCTTTATCTTTTTTGAAGCAAAAAGGGAGAGGGAGAGGGAGATGGAGTAAAGGAGAGTTCTTACCTCTGTTAATTATAGTAAATTTTAGGATTATCTGGATGAAGATTGAGATTAGAATCTATTCATCTAGTCCAGTCTAGAAAAATAACCATGAGTTAATTTTATCAGACTACTATGTGTGCTAGCATTAGTTGCATTTGGCCTACATCTGCCTATATTGTTTTAATTATTTTTGTATAGCTAAATCATTAAAACCTGATCAAGTTATTCGTGTAGAAATGCCTAACCACTGAAAAGTATGGTGCACTGTTCTTATAGTTACTCTTCTCATTTTTTTTATTTTTTTATTTTTGGAACGATCTTCTCATTCTTTTGATAAGTAAAGAAGTAAAGATTTAGCGGAAATGAACAACCTTGTATCAGTCTTTCCTTTTGATTTCATTTCTCATTCTCTTTGAAGAAAACTATTTAGTTCTGAAAAGAAAAAAAAAATGCTACTCATCCCAACTGCTGGTTAGGAAAACCAAAAAGTAGAAAAAGACTAGTTCGCTTTAGATTTCCTTTGTCCAATATTGGACATGAGAATCATTAAAGCAGTATATAAGGGTGGGTTATGTGTTCTGTGCATTTATTTGAGTTACAACTCTTGACAATAGATAAAGCCAACAATAATTGTCTTGGGACTCTGCAACTCACGTTGCATACACGATCTCATAGACTTGAGGCATTATACAACGGTATTACAGAGAGTTCCACTTAGAAGTGCGGAATCTAAGTGCTATGTTTGTGCTTGGATAGAGCCATTTTTAGTTCAATGTTGATTGTCATAATACTGAATTGTACACAATTTCAAAATATGTTAGAAATTGAGGGTAAGAAATTGTGTAACTTGTCAACATGGAATGTGTAGCACTTGAAAGTATAGAATAGGTCTCTCTTGGAAGTCTAATTGAGCACTCCTTTGGGCAGTGAACAAAGCCAACTACTTCATGCGTTTAAACAACACCCATCTTGTATGCTCTAGAGTAGAGGCTCAGGGCTTGACATTTTCATAATAAAAGAATTCAAATCAGAAGGACCTGTTAGAACACCACTAACGATAACAGAACTGGAAAAAACCTTTGTTTTACATTCACCTTCATTTATTCTTCTTTGTTTTCTTGTATTCTGTGGTTTGTCATAACAGAGAAAAACACCATGTACACCAAGAGAAAACCTTCATACCCATTTTTCACAACCCATTACAAGGCTTTCTATAGTTTAACCCCTTTACTTTATCTCAAGAAGCCCAAATCTAATATTATCAATACTTCAACTTCATAATGATGACACAGAAGTTTTTAAATATATATTACTTTCAGTTGTCAAAATCGATTTAAGTTTCCCTGAAATCGTACAATCAAATGCCTTAGATGGGCACTTTCAGCCATAATTATCATTTACAGAATCTTGGATGCATACATAGCAAAACCCAACAACTTGAAGAGAATATAACTTTATGATGCAACCCCCAGTATTTCTTTCATATCAAAGCAGACTTATCCAAGAAGTCTAGTACTTCATCATAGTATTTATCATTATTTTCTTCCAGAGAAAGGATTGATAAATACAAATTATCAAGTGTAATGTTAAATAGGATAAAACACTGTAAACATTTTAAATGCTCAATGGCATTTTAGTTTTCATATATTTATTTATCCATTAAGCCCCCCTTTTGTTCAGCTAAAAAACTGGAATCACGCATTTCATGGCCCACAATTTTTCAACCACATGTTTCATCGATTTCATAACTTTATGATGCAACCCCCAGTATTTCTTTCATATCAAAGCAGACTTATCCAAGAAGTCTAGTACTTCATCATAGTATTTATCATTATTTTCTTCCAAAGAAAGGATTGATAAATACAAATTATCAAGTGTAATGTTAAATAGGATAAAACACTGTAAACATTTTAAATGCTCAATGGCATTTTAGTTTTCATATATTTATTTATTCATTAAGCCCCCCTTTTGTTCAGCTAAAAAACTGGAATCACGCATTTCATGGCCCACAATTTTTCAACCAAATGTTTCATCGATTTTTATCAAAATCTACTAAAAATTATTTTCATCTATTCAAAACAGCGACTAAGTTTTAAGTTTGGCACACATACCCAAGGTCCTTTTGCTATATCAACTTATGAAACAAACTGTTATCTTAGCTAATTCACCGGAAGTTGGACATTGTTTTTCAACACTCTTAGAAACTAAGATACAATAGATAGCGTTAGGATTTGAATCATTCCAAAAAAAAAGCTAATTATGAGCATGTTAGGCTAAAGTCCCAAACATTATTTGGACAACTAACTCTGTCCCTACTTTTAAGTAAAAAAAAATTTGCTTCTGTGAGACTGTAACTCGCCGTTACACAATTACGCAAACAGTATGCATAAATCACTACCGACATTCACACGGACACAACACACGCGTATACATCGTAGAAGAAGAGATGAAGGACCTGTAAGTGACTTCTCTCTTGGAAGAAGCAAAGGAGGAGTACTGTTTGTATGACAAATACCCATTCGGAGTCTCCATATTATAGGGGAGAGTGTATTTCGGACTTTTTTATAGTCCACGGTGGCTGGTCACTGGTGTGGGCTGAGAGTTAATTTAATCAATGGCCAGTGAACTCTGTTATGGTTGCTATTTGTTCATCGATCTTTAAAAAGTTACCCGTTACTCACTGAACTTTGTTATATATTATTGTTTACTGAACGAAATTTAAAAATTTACTCATTACTCACCTAAATTCGAACAAAGTTATTCATCGGTCACTAAATTTTGCTATGCGTAACAATTATGAAAATGATACGGGGTGATTAATGAGTAACTTTATTCAAATTTGGATGAGTAACGAGTGACCTTTTAAATTTCGATGAGCAAGTAGTAACATATAGCAAAGTTCAATGAGTAAAGAGCAACTTTTTGAATTTCGATGAGTAAGTGGTAACATATAACAAAATTTAATCAACATTGATTAAATTAACTCGAGGGCCGAAGGCGGTGGCAGAGGTGTCGATAGTAAAAGATCTTTGAAGACTTTTATTTGATATAGAATGTGCAATATTATGAAATTATATGTGATGCTTCTCAGGATTCCCAGTTCTCATTTCTTTTTCTTCCGTATAATAAAAAAATATTTTAAAAAGAATAAAAAATTAAAATAATAATAATTATATATATAAAAAGTAAATATTTTGTAACTATGGCACTCGTGTTCCGAACTTATCATTTGTTGCACTCATGTTCCCAACTTTTTAAAGTACAAAATTCAAACAAATATTTTTCATTAATTAATAAAATGAAGTGCCATAGTTTAATGTTGGACGTCAGGTGGTTTGGTCAGAATGTTTCAAGAACCAAAACCATCTATTAAACTTCGATCATTTTGTAAATGGTACCGTTCGATTAAATGTAATTTTTGAAACCAAATTGGAATGGGCGTCGGTGATTCAATCCGAGTGTTAAAAGAAGCAAAACCAGCGATTAAACTTAGGTTACTTTGTAAATGGAATAATTCGATTCCATAAAATTTTTGAACAAAGGTGAACAAGCGATTCCGATTAACGCCTACATAGATTAAAAAGGATAGGAATATGAGTGCAATAAATAATAGGTTGAGGACATAAATAGCCCACCTATGAAAAAGTTTAGGACATTCTAAGTGAATTTACCCTTTTTTAAAAGCTTGAACAAACATGGACTTGTGTGTTAAACTATGAAAGAAAAAATCACAACTTTTGACAATCTTGTTAATCATTGCATGAACGACAAAGATAAATTAAAAGATGGTGACTTCAGTGGCTAGAACATGTTCCTCAAAGATCTAAGCAGGAGGGTTATGATGGATATTGGTAAGAATCACTCCATCTCAGTGAACATCCTAAAGAGAGAGGAGTGGACTGTAGACCAACAAATAACATACTTGTTTTAGTTAATGTAGATTGAATTGCTTTAGAGCATCTCTAACCATGCTCGATTTAGATATTCAAAGTTGTCGAAAACTTCTTCAATGGATTGATGCAAAGGAAATGTAGAGTGCATATTTGGCAGAAAATATAAAATTACATCTACATGTGTAATTCACAAGAGACAAAAAGCTACTAACGCGCTTACGCCAAGTTTCTTATATCTTTCCATTGAAGCAGAATTTGAATTTAGATCCATTGAAATGTAAATGAGAATGCAAAAGTGATTTTATAAATGTTAATTTACACTTAATTTTACATCATCATTGACGATACTCTCACATTTATAATTTATGAATACAATGTTGAAAAAAAAAATTAAAAAAAAATTATTGAGAATAAAAGTTAATTCATCAATGTCAATAAGTGCCTACCAAACATATCAATCTATAATGTGTAAAGAAAGTGGAGACTTTAAGGTGGTTTGGTTGGGCCATGACCCTGATTGAATATGATGTTGTCTAATCCCATTTGGGAAAATTAAGTTCACACCCTAAAACTTTTTGGGAATATATATGACACCTAAAACATTTTTAAACTATAATGGTGTACCCATATTTTTCCTTTCAAATTGTCACCTATTTTGTCATGCTTAAGAACTATATTTTGTTTTTTCCATTCCCTACAACCCTATGAGTGGGTTTTTTTTATTTTTTATTTTTTTTTATTTTTTTGCATTAAATGGGATTTTTCGTCCCGTCCCAACTCTCAAAGATCTTCGACATGACGGAGATGGTAATGATTAACCCAATTCTATCCCACTCAGTTGCCTTCCCTAATGCCCTGAGTTATAACTTTTAGATAACACAATGACAATAGCCTATATTGTATTTGAACATTTATGATTCCTAAGATTGATTATGTAATTATAACATTTGATTGAAGATTAACTTGTTACTCGAGTAATATATTAGAGTGTAGTCTTTCGAAATATTATAAATTCAGGTCAGATCGTAAAAAGAGAAATTATAGAACCAATTGCACTTCAACCCCTTTTTGTGCATTTAATTCTACACACATCGATTTTTGAAGCATTTGAGTCTCTTAACAATGAAAAGAATAAACATTTTTTCCACCTAGCAATTAGATATGAAAAAAACAAAACTTTTGTTTCTTAGCGAAGTTATAGGAGGCTCTATGATTGTTTTTCCACTACAGCTTGGATCCCATGTAAAAAGCATTGGTCTCAATTCGAAGTACATAATGACAACATTATCTACCTTCACTGTTTTCGGCTCGTAAATTTGAAAACTGGTATAGAAACCAGTTCAATTACACACTAAAAATTGCATCATTCAAAATAGGATGTGGTAGAGGCGTAGAGCACACCCCTTGATAATTTTATCGTTGTGCCTGGTCTATGAAGGCTCTCAACCAATAAATAGTTCAATGTGTTCATCGATGCTTGATCATGAAAAACTGGGTCAACCAAGAAATGGATGAAGCTACTAGGGGTTAACCCGATTTCTTGGTTGCCATTTTAAAAGAACAAAATGTGCTCGACAAGTATCAATACACTAGCAAGCAATGTATTAAGTTCTCAAGAAAGAAGAGTGATAAGTGCGTTATATACATTTATTTAGTGCACAAATTATGGACAATTGTTAGTAAAATATATCAAAATATGGATTAATTCTATATAAATTATGTTTTGTATGATAACATTGATGAACACAGTGAAATTTAAGGAAAAGAAGCGAAATGACTAAAATAGAAGAAAATCAAAGTTTAGGGGCCAAAGTGTAAAAAGTCGAAAGATACCCGGAAGAAGAAACGAATATGTGAAAGAATCAAAAACCAATTAAGCAAAGGAATGAAGTGTTGAAAGAAGAATAAATGAGAAAAGATATCTACGAGAAAACGGAGTTCGGGAACTAAAATGGAACTTGTGGGTTTTAAGCTAAACTATGAGGTAGCATAGTGTAAATACTATGCGATCGCATGGTTAGATTCAGGGAATTGAAGAAGTGAATTTCGTTGATCTATGCGGTTGAATGGGAGTGTATTATGCGATCACATAGTACATTTTTGAAGCAAAAATTTTGATTTTCTTGTTTAAATAAAACTCTTATGAATCTTGGGGCATTTTTAAAGACCCAGGGTCGTCTAGAACTGGATACCACGCATTGTAACATATTTTAAGAGATTTTAGGAGCATAGAAGAAGATAAGAACACGAAAAATTGATTTCAAAATTCAAAGATTCAATTCAAGTTTTATTTGAGTGATGTATATATATATATATATATATATATATATATATTCTTTCTCATAACATGTTAAACTAGTTTTTTTTTGTGATAGGAGAACGATAAACCATGCAATATGAATTTATAATCCTTAGCACATGTTTGGTGCACATTAAAATTTTCCATTTTTTAATCTTCCACTCATTTTTAACTACACATTTTTCAATAAAATAGTATTTTTCATTACATCAATAATTTTTCATTTTTTTCAATCACACATTCTCCATCAATTTACTATTCCAGAATACATTTTCCTAAAATAATGTGGCTCAAACACACTCTTAGTTTTACATACTTAACATTAAAAACACGTTTTTGAATATTAAATGATTTATATGATTTTCTTTTCTCCATAATTATTGTGAATGGTAGTTGTGTAAATGTGGTGGACTATTTTATGCATTCGAAATAAGAGAAATAAGTTTGACGTATGTAAATTGTCATAGAATTCGATATGAGATAGAAATATATCGTTATACTCTACGTGAATCTTTAAGTGTTCATAAAAATGTATACCCTCTTGTATGTTCGCATCTATCATAGAAATATAGTTGTGTCGTATATGATACTATGTTTAATATTACTCGACAAAGATTGTTAAATAAAATAAGAACATTGATTCGTCAAAATTCAATCGCGTTATCAAAGTGTAGAATTATGGTTAAAAATGATTATTGCTTGGGAATTCTGGATATTCTAGTTCGTTTGCCATTTATTAAACACATTAATTTGCATTTAGAATAATTTACATTTACTTTAATTAATCTATTCATAATTGCATAAATAGTTTATTTTAATTATAATTTTATCATAACAAACACATCATATTATTTTTGTTTCGATTAAGGCCGCGATAGTTAAAATCGAATTAATCAATCTTTGTGAGACAATTCTTAAACTCAAAATCTACTTTATTACTTTTTAATGAACCAAACACTTGCTATAATTTTAATTCAAAATATATTTTCATGAACAAAGAGCCACTGTGAAAATAAGATAGGCTTTTGGATCTTTTTTACAACGAAGAACCATATCTTGATCAGTACAAACTTCCCGTGAATAAGTGCATTTGTCCCAGCTAACTTTAACATACATTATAGAAATCTCAAGAAGCTGTCGGGATTACAATATTTCAAGACAACACCATCCATATAAGAAATACAAATGCCAATCAAACAGAATTTAATCGGCATCTCTAAAACCAATTTTTGTGTCCTGCCTGGAGAAAAATACCCTGCTCTTGCTATCCGTGATGATTCTCAAGGTCAATCCCACTCCTCGTTCGAGAGAGAAATTTAACAAAACCATTTCTAGCCTTCCCACCAGCAGTGAGGTTAGCTGGTGAAGATGCTGGAGATTCCTCATAGTTCCTGTTGATCAATGGAGTAGAATTCTCTCGCACTGTTTTTGCAGGATCTAATTCACATTTGGGAACCAACGTGTTGTTTGAGTGCGTCCTCCATAAATCTCCATTGGTACCAGAAACCAGTGGTCCTCTAGGAAATCCAGGTAGGTTTGCAGTGTCTATCAAGAAATCTTCCAATGTTGCCAAAGATTGAAGCTGTCTTCCGAGAGAAGCGATTGTTTTCTGGCATTCTGCAAGCTTATCAGCAGCTACAGCTAGGTCCTCCTGCAACAAACATAGTTTCGTAACTGATAATTTTGTTTCTTGTTAAACCAACTAGTCTAAAAGTTTAAGTTGTGAGAGAGGAACAAAATTATTATTTAAAACATGGCTTCAAACCCTCCCCCCACCCCCGCGTGCACATCAGATCCATTTTTTCATCAAAGGCCCAATACATGCACAAGTTTCATAAGCGGATAGCAACCAGACTTGAATCTAAGACATTGGTGTACTCTAACATCACTGTGAACCTCCTCATCTAAAAGCTTAAGCTAATAAAGAAATGGTAGACTTATTTAAAATCTTCAACATTTCTTTTTCTGTTTACTCGCGTTAAAATTCTACCTAGCAACAAAACGTGTATTGAAGGTTCAAGAAGCCAACCTGCTTTGGTTTCAATTCACCATTGGAGGTTGTACTATGCTGAATCTCTGTCTCGTGGTTTTTTCTATTTAGTTCATTCTCCAATTCCTGATACTTCAGTTTCATTTCTGTTGATGAATTTCGTTCAATTTCCATTTCTGCCTTTAGGGAATCGATATTCGCTGACATGGTCCGTGCTTCGACTTCCATACCAATTAGTTGAAATTCAAGCAACTCCTTAGCTTCATTCACAGTACCCAGCCCCCTTTGTAGCTCTTCAATCTTCAATTCAGATGCTGCCAGTTGAGCTTCAGATTTATTGAGTGAATCTCGAGTCTCGTCTAAAGCATTCTCCAGTTTCGATTTCTCTGTTTGTATCTTCTCTAACTCTTCCTCTAGTTGAGCTACCCGGCAAGTCATTCTTTCAAGCTCATCATTCAATGATTTCTCAGTCGAAGTGGATTCTCCGGCAGTATCAACGCTTGAAATGCCATTCTTAATTTCTGGTAATGCAGCAAGGCGTTCCATCTCCAGAAAATCATCCATCATATCAATTTCAACAGAACAGGCGGAAAGACTTTTAGGCATGGACTTTTCGTTCTTAAATTGATCAAGCTCTGCTATTAAGGCCGTTGCCCATGAATCTGAGCAACTCTTTTCATGTCCATTTAACTCCATCTCCACATAATTCACCTTGCGAGTATCAACTTCTAAAGTACTCAGCCGTTCCCCACTATCTGAGTGACTATCAGTGAGAGATTCAACAGAGAAAGAAGAAGCCATAATGGACTTCTGATCATTGAATGAGGATGATTTGCGAGCCAATACTTGCAGCCTTCGACACTCAGCTTCAAGCTTAGCAACTTTCTTTATACTCTCTAATTGCAGCTTGCTAGCAGTTTCTGCTGCTTGGGTGCTTAAATCCCTCTCAATGGTCCGAATCTCTAGCCCCTTTGACAGAGAAATGAGTTCTTGCTTAAGAGACAAGTTCTCTTTCTCCATAGCCTTAAGCTTAAGGAGAATATTAGCGTCAATAGAAGCAGAATGTTCAGTTTTGGCAGGTTCTGCTAGGGTCTGGAGCTTAACAATTTGGTTCTCGAGCTCAGATTTTGCAGATTCCCACTCGCTGGTTTTCTCCACCATAGTATCCCTTGCTTGTCTCAGTTGCCTTACACATTCCTTGAGGGCACCATCGAGATGACTGGATCTAACTTCCAGGTTCAGATTCTGCTGAATTGCTGCCTCCAGCTGCTGCTTCAACTCAACAACTTCATTCTCTGCCCTTTCCCAGCCTAATAATCAAATAAAGTAATTAAGGACTAGAAAAGGTTCTGAGTTTAATAAATGGAAAAGATAAGTAAAACACAAAGTGCATGTTCCGCACGCAGTGGACGATACGCTGCTCATGACAATAGACAAGATTTATAACTTGTTAAGAGTGATATGGATTGTATGGGTCTTGGGAATTGCACGGATTATTAGTACAATCCTAATCCCCAGCCTTTCTATCATCGTTACATACATGACAACACAGGAATTCAATGATCTTCCAATTGGTTTCAACCCTAAGTCCCCCTCCCAACGAATATGACTCTGCTGGCGACTCTTAAAAATGCATCACAACACGAATGAAGGCATATGAATACCAGAGGTCTCCTTAAACTTGACCAAATTATACTCAATTTATCTCATGCATTGCCACATTAGTTTGAGATAAGTATAAATATAGTATCAATTTTTGGAGGTAAGGTCTACCCCCTTCCTAAGTTGTACTCGTTTTTATTTTTTTTCGCTAAATAACACACCACTGAGTGTGTCTACAATTTATTAAAAAAAATCATAACTTGTATTCATTTATATAACATATCCACTGCAGTACAATCCGGTATACCAAACATGCCTGAAATGCATCAGAATAATGTTTGTCAGATATATTCCAGTTTGATTTTATACTATTACTGCAAGTAAATTTATTTTTTTCTTTTAAAAAGTTATCCACGAGTAGTCCACCCCCCACTCCCATTGAACTTATTCTTTGCAGGCATTTCTAGGAGACATTATTTTAGAAACTTATTCGTTTTTTGGATGGGTGGTGTTCTACCAGTTTATCTCAAAGGTGAAGCTATTAGAGAGGGGACAAATGTATTTGTTTAAATTTTGTCCTTAAAACACACCCTCAAGTGTAGGCAAATTCATGTTTTCATCAAAGGCCTACACGTGGACAATTTTATAACAAGTGAAAATGCATAAAAACGGGGAAATGAGTAAAAAGTTTCTTAAACAAATTGAAAACTATTACCAGCCACAGCTTCTTCAGCAACCTTGGCATGCTGCTTAACCAAGTCTTCTTTGGCGCTAACATTGACGAGTGCAGCCGATAACTTCTCTGTCAGATTTTTCACATTTTTCTCGACTTTGTCGTCAACAATCGCAGCTTTCGACGTGACTTCGGGTGATTGTGTGTTAAGATTTGAAGAGTCCTTCAATGCATCCTGCTGCTTGAATGTAACAAAATAGAAATCGCAAAAATGCAATATGAAATAAGATACTTTTATCCAACAAAGAGTTTCTTAAAATATGTAATAACATCTAAAACTTTTCATTTATTCTAAAGGCTCATAACCTTTAACATAAAGTTTTACGAACCATTCAAAAGAAAACAAATTGCAGGATATAGAACATGGATCAAAAAACTTCTAGCTGATATTCACTTCCGAGTTGCACTAGAAACAATGGCAAAGAACCAAACAAGAGTTAAAAAAAAAAAAAAAAAAAAATCACTTCCCCATTGGCAACCGTATGAGAATCATACTAAGTTCCATTTATATGTTTCAATACATGATTTTACCTTCTGATATAGAAAATGATTATTTTTACCATTGTCTTTTCTCCTTTCGAAATCAGTAGATAATTGAGATTCAACAAAAATTATTAACTCATACAAACAAGATGAAATAATGGTGGTTCCTGGAAAGGTTACAATAGGAGATTCATAACTTTCATTTACCATTTACACCGTACGATCAACTCAAGGAAAAGAAGTCAGTTATTATGGTTAACCAATTAAGTCCTAATCCCAATTAACAAGAGCTATGGGAAAACAAAAACAAGCAAAGAACACATACACTTATAATGGTTCACTTACAAGGTTACTTCCACTTGCCTGAAGGTTTTCACTATGAAGAAAAAAGATTTCAACGGTGAACTCGTTGCTCTAAATTTGTGTAACTCAGAAAGACCTCATTAAAATACTTTACATATAGCTTAGGAACATTAGGTCGGCATAATAGAAATATGGAATATAAGTCTATTGTATGATTAGGCTTCAAATAGTTCAAACATCAATAATTCCATGGTTGTTTTAGCAATATGCATTAGTTTTATTTTTCACTAGTCAGAAACTTGAAGCTAAAGAGAAGAATTCAATTGCTAATACCATTAACTTGTTGATAATGCAGACTATTATCACACAATTCGATCAAAGCTTTGAAGACGTTTTATACTGAGAAACAGATTGAAATCAAGTCAAAGTTTTTGAAATACAGAAAACGTCAATAGCTCTAAACGAAATTGGTGATCAACTGCAAGTGCACAGTATTAGACCATACTTAATGGTAAGCACAAAAAGGACTAGAATGATACACATTTTGAGGTTAAATGATCATTTACTTGCTCATCAGAGTATCTCTCCGAATGTGAAGATAATGAACCAGAGCTTTCACTTTCACCCGGACTCTTCTCAGAAGATCTCTTCTTCCATAACCATTTCCTCTTTTCCATCTCAATAGCCAATCAAATCTCCCACAAGCTCATAATCATAAAGAAGTATTCAAATCTGCAGATACACCCACAAATTGCATTGAAATAAAACCAAAGCAATAAAGAATAATCCTACATAAATTATATGATTAATCACAATAATCTCCTTTTGAGAGAAAAAAATGTAGCAGATTTATTGAAATCCTGAAGACATGAGTTGGCTCATCTTTGCTTCAAATCCAACCAACTGAGCACATCCAACCACAACAAAACTAATTCTTATTTAAGGAAAAAAAAAACTCACTGTAGAAACAAGACTTTTATAGCTGCTGTAAACTAAGAAACAAAACAAACAACTATGTGTTGGTACGGGGATGAGGTGAAAAAATAAAAGTAACAAATTGGGGGGAGGGGGCAGAAATATCAGAAAACAACTAGGTATAACCAATCGAAGATTCATTCTTTAAAGAAACCAAAAATATCCATATGAAAAAAAAAATGGGAAAACAAAAAGATTTAAATAGAACAGTAGCTAGCAACAGAAATGTACCTGAGATGAAGATTCAAGAATGTCCAACTGAAAAGATCCAATCTTGGAGCCATAAATCCAAACTAATTAGCGGGAATGAGGAAACTCACTCTATTTCCCAAAAGTTATTATTTTCATACGTAAAATTTTGTTTTTCTTGGGTTTTTAGAGTTCCCAATAAAAAAATCCAGCTAATTCAAGATCTGTAGAATGCCGGGACAACAACCCACAAATTTTATCTCCGAGATAATTTTGGAGCATCGAGTATTGAGACGCGCATGTGAGGTTTGAATGAACACTGATGAAAAAGCTGACTTTTTCAGCTTTTCTCTGTGTACTTTTTAAATACTATTGTTTTTACTTATTCATAATTTTTTGAAATTAATCTGGTGTTATTCCCGCCCACGAATCCCAATCATTGATCAAGTTTTGCTGTGCATTCCTTATTTTCCTTTAGAGCTTGTTTGATATTGCTTAAATTCAATTAAAATTGAAAATATAATCGTTATTGGGTCTCACTCGTCTAATAAAAGTCAACAATAACAACTAATTTTTCTATTTTAATTTGATTTTAATCACTACCGAACACGCCCTTAATGTCTGTTTGACAAGGTCGTGGGCTTTGTTTGATCTTTATTTTTCTTAAAATATATTTTTCTCTCTTTTCTTTTTAATCACAAATTTTTCAATAAAATAATGTTACACGCAATTCAAAAAAATATTCCTTCATTTTTAACTACGCGTTCTCCATCAATCTACTGTTACAAAATGCATTCTACCTAAAAAAGGGTTCAAGCATTCCCTAATTTATTTTAGGATTTGTTACAGAAGTTAAATATTTCACTGGTCTCAAACTTTAATATGTCACGACTTACTCATTGAATTTTACAGTGCTTCCTACTTGCCGCTAAACTTTATGCTTGTGTACTTCATTACTCATAGGACGGGTTCCCTTTTTTCTCTTCGCCTATATGTATAACGAAAATAATACGTGGTACTTAACTCTGTCAATGAGATGTGTGGATGACGGGTCACAAAATATATTTAAAAAAAAAGGAAAAAAAATTCTCAATTGGAGACGACCCTAAACCCCAAATCGGCTACAGCTAAGACTCCATCAAGCACGACTGCTGCTACGACTACAAGGCGTTTGGGCAAGAGGCCATCGTGAGAGAAAATCCGTTGGCTAGAGCTGCAAAGATTGCTAGAAATAACCAGAAACTTCTCTCTTTCCAATAGCTGAAGGGCGAGAAGTAATGAAAATGGAAAATAGGACAATTCCAATATTCATAGCCGTGTTCGGTAGAGATTAAAATCCAATTAAAATTGAAAATATAGACGTTATTAGATCTCACTCGTCTAATAAAAGTCAACAATAATGACTAATTTTTCAATTTTAATCTCTGCCAAACATATTCAGTGCTCAAGAATAATTCAATTCTCAAGAACATTTTTTCTTTTGGTAAGCCCGCCTTCAGTGCTAGAATTTTCCACGGAAGAATCAAAATGGAAAAAAAAGATTGATGTACATGCGTTCGTATCATGCACGCAAATGAAATCCGGATGGAAATGAAGATTCCAATTGATAATTCTGAGAACGTTTGAAATTGTATCAATCTTTTGTTTATGGTAGAACTTTTGATCATGATTTATCTTGTTGCCCTGTAAATTAAATATTTCGTTGGGAAAATTTGCTGAAATGAACAAATTTGGTGACTAGTCCTCCACGTTGACATCAGAGTTAAATACCACGTATCATTTTCATTATCCACGTAGGCAAAGAGCAAAAAGGAATCCGTCTAATGAGTGATGGAGTACACAAGTATAAAGTTCAGAGGTCAATAAGAAGCATTGTAAAGTTTGGTAAGTAAGCCGTGACATTAGGTAAAGTTTGATGACCAATGAAACATTTAACTCTCTGTAACGTGATCATTTTTAATCATACATGTACACAATAAAATATTTTATACGTATGCCAAAAAAATTTCCTTAAGGGTCTATGTGATTGTGCAAATTTTTCTATCGAAAATGAAAAACAAATTTCTTCTTCCACTTTAACATTGTTTGATAACAGTTTTTTTTCTTGGAATTGATTTTCTTGGTTGGCCTCACACTGTGACAATTTCCATGGTTTTGATGAAAATGAATTCCCACCAATTTGGTGGAGAATGGCTTTCCAAGTTACCTTTTTTTTTTTGGCAATGGAAACAAATTCTATCCACAATTGTGAAAAAAAAAAATTCCCTTCAATTGATAAATTCCATGAAAAACAAAATAAACGAACACCTAAAGATCCAATAGTTCAACATTTTTCAGGTGGAAAATTATACAAATCAAACACAATTAATTGACAATTCCAAAGATATAGTCAATTCAATTCCCTGAAATTCATGTTCTTTCCGCTCAAATTTCACTCTTGCAATCAAATTGACCTTAATTTTTAATCATACATTCTCCTAAAAATCACTATTCAAAACCTTTTTTTTTTTTTAACAGTAATGGTTACTTGATTTCCTCATCTATAATAAATTACTCAACGCCAACTTTGGACAATCTTGAAGCTAAGGGCGTGTTCAGTAGAGATTAAAATTGAAAATATAGTCGTTATTGAGTCTCACTCGTCTAATAAAGTCAACAATAACGGTTAGTTTTTCAGTTTTAATCTCTACCAAACATACTTTAAATCTCATTTGTTGTTGTCAATCTTGAAGCCAAAGAGTGTTTTTTTTTTCTGGGAAAATGAGTTTTAGAATATTGAGGTCCCGTTCTCCCATTATTTCAAAATATTGTTTGCTACAATAAGATTTTCTACCACACATTCATCCAATAAAATATTCTACACACAAATCAACAAAGTTAATTTAAATTTCAACTACACATTCTTCAAAAAATACTATTCATTACTTTATTTATTCTACAATAATGGGAGACAAACACACACTAAATCTTTGGAGAATGTGCAATTAAGAAGTACTAATTTTTTTCAAGTTTACGTGTAAATTATTTGGAAAAGAGTAATATTATTCATCACCACTGGGGTTACAAACACAGTTTAGGTAGCGTTAATATGATATTAAATGATATGTGAAATTAAATAAGTAATTTAATTTCACATTTCATTAAACATATCATTTATAGTCACTTAAACTGTGTTTATAACCCCACTGGGATGAATAATATTACTCTTTAGAAAAAGAGTAATGCTATCCATTCCCACTGGGGTTACAAATACAGTATAAGTAGCGTTAATGTGACATTAAATGATATGTGAATCTACTTGTACCTACTTTTTTACATAATTGGGCCGCTCCCCAATAGGGGGCGCCACTTGTCGATTAGATAACTTATTATGTCAAAAATTTTGTACATTTAGGGTCCGTTTGATTGCAAAAGTGAAAAATGAGTGGAAAGAAAATGTTTTATAGGAAAATTGATTTTCTTAGAAAATGTTTTACTGGGAATTGTAATTAATTGTGTTTGATTGGTATAATTTTTCATGAAAAATGTTAAAAATTTGGTGTCCATTTGACTTCGTTTTTTATGGAATTTGTCCATTAAAGTGATAATTTTTTCTACTATTGAGTCTAAAATTTGTTCTCATTGTGAAAAAAAAAATTATCATACTGAATATTATTCGTTTGACTTTATTTTGCATGAAAGTTGTTGATAAAAGTGAATTTTTTTTTACCATTGTGTCTAGAATTTGTTTCTATTTGCAAAAAAAAAAAAGTGGAAAATGTTTTCCCACCTATTAGGTGAAAAAACATTTTCCACAATTTGTGTATCAAAGGGTCGTACCTAGAAAAAGAGAGGAAAACATTCTCCGTGAAAAATTTCGCATATCAAACAGTCAAAAAAGTGAAAGTAGGAAAATATTTTCCTACTTCCATGGAAAACTCCGCCAATCAAACGGACCCTTAGCATAACTCAAGTTATTTTATTGTATAAATGTGAGTTTGAAAATATATACGAGAATTAAAGCGTTTTGAAACAACAATAGTCAAATAGGGGTTTAGATAAATGAATTTTTAACGGAATTTGTTGATTTAACGGAAAAACTAACGGAATTTCTTGATTTAACGGAATAACTAACAGAATTTCTTGTTTTTAACGGAATTTTTTTTTTCACCACCCCTACTTTCAAAATTATAATTAAATAATAATAATAATAAATTAGCTTTTGATAATTCCTTCAAACTAAAATATCTTGGAGCTAACTTATCCGAATTGACTTTTTCTCGAATCTGATTTATATATCTAATTACGATTTATCCAACGAGACCAATATTCATATATTTACGATAACTCCATCAATATCTAAATATTTGACACAAATAAAATATAATTTGATAAATGTATCATTTAGTCCCTAACTTTCAAAATATTAAAATATAGTATATAAAAATTGAATTATATTTTATGAAAATTTTTGGGTATTACATTCTCACCCCCTTAAAATATTTTCGTCCTCGAAAATTTACCCGTCACTTACCAATACTAAGTCTAACACATGATATACATATATTATCGTAATACATATAATACTTTAGCGATAAAATGAATTGTATTATTACTTAAAAAAGAGTAAAGACTTAAGTCATGCAAAAAGTTTAAGCCTCCGTTTGTTTCTCATTAAAAACCCATAAAAATGAAAAATATGACCGTTATCCATCACATCAATCTATCAATTTTGAATTTCTATCTCTTGTGTGGGGTCCAATAACGGCTATATTTTTCATTCTCATTCTACATTAATGAGAATCAAATGGAGCCTAAGTAAACTCATCTTCTTACCCCTTAACATACCTTGAGTTTTCTGTTTGTGATTTTGGGTTGGAAATGACAGCAAGAAGCACTTTATTTAATTATTTATCAATTATATAAACATTACATCATTAATTATTTAATTAACCAAAAAATTACATCTTTATTAATAACAAATTAATTCTTAAACAAAACTATTAAAAATAAATTAAGCAAATGTGCATGATACGTTGCTTACACCTAGTAATAGACAAAAAGAGTTTAAAAGTCAATTTTATTGTGGTATCTAGCAGTACTTAAAATTGGTACGGATATTTAACTCAAAAAAGAAAAAATCAAGAATTTAATCAAAGTTCATAGATGTTAATATATAAAGTGAGATTATTTGCTTTAAATTAAACTTATCAAAAAACTTCCAATTTTTGTGACGTTCAACCTTTCAACATTGGTTATTGATTCAAGAAATCATCGGGTCAAGGTTATAACTCCGGTTTTAGTCTTCTTGAGGTTTCATAAAAATTCTTGAGGATTTTAGGATACATATTACAACGGGGTACACATCATTGGTATTGTAGCCATTGAATAAAATTAATTAGATGAGTAAAGCAAATATTTAGTTGGAATGAGTCAATTTTTAGTCGTGAATTGGACGATTCACCTCAAAAATGGCTAGTTTCAACACATTCTATTTTTTTATTTTTTTTTTAATTCTTAGCATGTTTGGCTAAAATAAACATCATTGTCAAAATAAATATTTAGTTTATTTTAAATTTTAAATTATGAAAAAATTATTATTCTAAAGTTCTAATACTTACAATATTTGGAAGTAAAAATGTTTTGGCTTAGACAAACATGCGCTACAGATGTGAAACGATATTCTTAAAAAATTAATTATTTCGTATAGAAATAAATATAAAAAGCTAAGTATTTCTTTAATGAAAAAATTGTCTCAGTTTGTGAAAATGTTATTAACGGTTTAATTTATAAGTTAATAAGATAATTCTATATGTACCTAATTTTCTACATAATATTTTATCAGATCGACAAGCAGCGACCCTCTATTTTGAATTGAACATGCCACGCCCCCTCATCACTATTCTTCTTGGAAACTTCTTCGAAACGGGGATTTTGGTCATAACTCTGGACTTCATTGTGTGAAAAATCAATAAAGCTTTTGCAATGATCTCACCAACACCAACCATGAACAACGTGCGTGCATACTTTCGATCGTAGAATTAACGTACCATGCGCGTACCTTAATCTAATCATGGGATGAAAGAGGGCACGATATTTTAGTTAGGGCTGTAGTTAATATGTATTTATTTTGCCCTTTTCAACATTTTTATGCCCTTACAATATAAAAACGACTAAGTAATGTAATAATTAAGGATCTAATTCGACTACACGATAAAATTAGCGATCAATTTTGAAAAGAAAAAATAAATAAATTCTACAAGGACAGCAAGAAGATCCAAGCTTGACTTGGCATGATTCCGAGGGCTACCCAATTCAACTATACTTCTCCATAATAATATGTAAAACCAAAACTGATTCAAGGTAACTGAGAGTTCATACTTGCACAAGAATCACGAAAGGAAAAGACATCAGAGAAAATAGCATGCAATATTTTACAGTCAGTCAAAATTGTGCCTTCTCCACCTAACTAAATCGAGATTACCTTCTACTTATCCCTAACATAAGAAATAGATCCAACTGCTAACTGTCTATCAACTAAACTTCTGCCTGTCAATATTACAATCAACAAATAAATGAATCAGCACAGAGCACAAGTATTCAGCATGTACATGCTATACTTGATCGAACTAGAAAGCGTTATCCAATCCTCCTTGCCAAACACGCCATTAAAGGGTTTGCAACAATAGGAATAGAGATTGTACAGATCTTCATAATTCCCCCCAAAATGATAAACCTCCTAGATTCTGCCAGACCTTTTAGCATCAAGAACACAACCGCCTGTAACATCTACAAATGGAAACTTCCCTAGCTAGCTTATTACAACCTCTATAATTTTCCTTTTGCACCATTCCTAATTTAATCATTACAGATTCAATAGTTTTTCCCAAGGAAATCCGAACTACTTATAAATCTCGTACCATTTCCTTAAACGGTCTGCTTCCAACCTTACAGCTCCCTTCATTGGATATAGTTTCAACTTGACATAATTCATCTCATTGTTACCTACAAATCTTTCATCACCTTTTTTCCTAATTTAACCAACATATAATTTACACGGTCTAATGGGAACTGTTGAACTTATCACAGTTCTAACTATTCCTATGAACTCGGGCCAGTATTTTGTAGCCTAACATGTTCATGTGCTTTCAAAGCCTCAGAAGTGAAATTCTCCAAAGCCTTAAAGATAGGAACCAAACCTCCTTGTAAACTGCTAGAAGCCGCATCATGCACCAATTTGATAGCATCCTTGTGCTTTATCCTCTCATCAGCCACTCGTTTCCTCAAAGAATCCAAGTCCACCTTTAGATCATCCAATGACGAAACTCCATTTTCTGAAGGAGCCATAGACAAACTAGTTTTGTCAGACTTAGCGTCATGTTCAAGTTCCACTCTTCCCCTCTCCGTCCCGTGTGTTCTAAGCTGTTTCTTAAAATCCTTTGAAACATATTCTGCTTTGAGCCTTTGAAGCTGCTCTTCGTTTTGTTTTTCCCATAGCTGTCGCAAGCTTGAAGCAAATGTATTCATTGTATTCGCCACCCGCGCCTCGGATATGGCTTCCATGGCTTGATTCCAATCATTACAAATTACAAAAATGGGAGGAGCTCCAAGCCGGCCTGGGGAGTAGGGAACAGGGCCATCGGGGGTCTCTTCCTGCTCATATTGAAGACACCGCAGAAGCCAGCCATTTAAGGATTCAACATAGGACTTTTGAGTGCCAATCCAATCATTAAAACGCTCACACCATTCACGAAGCTCCATCTCCAGTTCAGCTGTTGCCCTCAAATTTGAATCTGTTCGGAAACCAGTGTTGGCTCTGAGCCTCCGTATTTTACTCTCCATGATAGCTTGAAACTGCTTCTGATGACACTTGAGCATCGACTTCCACATTCTTATCAGCCTACATATTACAAGCTACCAATTAAATGAATTGAAAGAGCAAGCACTCTACACGATATTTAATTCAGGAAAGGATCATCATATTACATTAATAATAAAGGTTTAAAGACTGAATAAAGAGGTTATCCTACAACAAGGAGTATAAGTTGGGATCAGTTGCGGTTTCTGCTGTGGTGGGGGAGAAGAAACTTTAAATCAACACAACATGCTATCACTCAATTCTAGTTAAAAATTCAAATAAATAAAGAAAAATGACAGAATATGGCCGAAGAATATCAGGTTATCTGCAGCAGAGGTCATTAAAAGAATTTGCAATTATTTATAAGCTCAATGAACCAGTAAATGGAAGAGAACCTTCCCAATTGCCACATTATTCATTTATATTATACAGAATAACAAACAGGTGGATGGGTGTCAAGAGTACTAGCAAGTATAATTAGAAGGGGTGTGGTAGAGATTAAAATCAGATTAAAATTGAAAATATAGCCGTTATTGTTGACTTTTATTAGACGGGTGAGACCCAATAACGGCCATATTTTCAATTTTAATTGGATTTTAAGCCGTACCAAACAGGCTCTTAATAGTTGAGAAAATTTATTACAAAACCTAGACTATGAACTTCCTTTAGATATAAGGGTCTGTTTGATTGGTCATTATTTTTCATGGAAAATGGAAAACAAATTCCACTTCCACTTTTCCCTTGTTTGATACACTTATTTTTTTCATGGAATTCATTTTCTTAGTTTGGCTCTCACATGCTCATCAATTCCTTGGTTTTGTGGAAAATCAATTTCCATTTTTTTTTCAATTGGAAAATATTCTAGACACAATGGTAAAAAAAATTATCACTTTTATTGACAATTTCCATGCAAACAAAGGAAAACGAATGGTATTCGGTATGATAATTTATTTATTTTTTTGCAATTGGAATAAATTCTAGACCCTATGGTAAAAAAAATTATCACTTTAATGGACAATTTCCATAAAAAAGAAAGTCAAACGGACATCAAACTTTCATGGAAAATTATACCAATCAAATACAATTAATTACAATTCTCAGTAAAACAAGTTCTAGACAATTCAATTCTCTGTAATTTATTTTTTTTTCACCCAAATTCCACCATTGCAATCAAACGGACCCTAAGTTCTTCAATAAATATAGGACATGGGATTTCCTCGTATTAAGACTATCATCGATTATTGATTTTTAGGACAGATGTCTTCCTCTCTTCTTTCTATTTCTGTCTTTTCCTTTCTACGTTACATCTTGCATCAGTTACATCTATTCCAACTCAGATTAAATTGTTTCCGATATTCAGCAAAAGCAGCATCAGACCCAACCTCAGGTCTAGAACCCAAGACTAAAACCAACAAAACAGATTTCACACATCAAAGTTGTATACTGTGCCATTCATCAAATCCAGCCGATATAAAGATCAAGAGAACTTACATTCCCAACTCCAAAATTGATGAAATTCATGTTCAGTCTGCTACGGTGCTACCCCATTACGAGAGAGATAGAGGGAAATCCATATCCATGTAATATAAAAAACATATGGTATATATTTTTGAGTATTCCTTTTCATTCCCCTCCACTTATCTCAACATTGAATATGCAAATTCTTCATTCCTTTCCTTCCCTTCTTATACCTCCTTTCCTCTCAAACATGCCAGAGCATAACTGCCTATGTTCTTATCTTTCCTTTGAAGTTTATTATTCCTTGAAATTGTTCGTGGCAAAGTAACTAATTTACCTTTTTCATGTAATAAATCTGTATCTCGCTGCATCACAGACAACGGCAGCATATAAACATTCAATAATTGTATGTATTTGCATTCAAACATATGGAAGAAAGTGGCTGTGCTTGTGGATATGCACAAGCCAACTTTAGTGCTGAGCATTCTGTATAATAGACTCAAAAATATAATATCAAAACACGAAAAAAATTTCAACAATGTCATTCATCCATTTACATAGATAACAGAAGGGGAACAATAAAATACTACCGACAGAGACAGAATAAGCAAGTCTACTTACTGCTCCATGCATGTTTTATGGGGACAATGTGCCACAAATCTATGAGATTGATTACATAAAAAGGAGAATAACAGGAAGCATGTTCATACCCATGAATCAATTCAGCAATTTGGGGTTGCAACTCTTTATCCCTCAACTTGTCTATCCTGCTTGAAATTGTATCAATTGTTTTAATGCTAACCTTAAGCCTAGTTAGGGATCTTCTGATCGCAGCTTGAGTAGCTTCAATCTTACCAGGATCAGCTCCTTTCTCATCTAAACCTTTTAGCCTCTTGCATTGTTTTTCATATATAACACGCAGTTTTTCTTCTTCCTGATCAAAGTACCACATATTAAAACTGCGCAAGATTGAATACCAAGATAACATGACAAAGTATCTTGAGTGCAGAGTTGGTATAATAACTATTATAAGAATAAGAGAAAAGAGAAATTTCAAGTCTCAACAAATGCATCATGCAGTAAGCTCACTTCACACCCACAGAATTTGAGCCAAGTAGCCTATAGCCAGCTCACGAAAGAATAAACTATGATTTGAGGGAACCAAGATGTGTCGAGCATTACTACAATCTTATATTATCTACCTGTACCCAGAAAATTCTAAATACATTAAGTCATTCAGAATCTGCAAATGACACATCACAAGTGTGAGCGCAGATAATAATTTATTTGTTCAACAAATATCTTTTTGAATAACAAATAAAAAAACTGAGAATTGACAAGTTTCTTCCCGATGAAGTTGTTTCAGTGGGGAATTGTTACTTGCGTACTTCTAATGCCCAGCAATTTCATATTTGTTAACTTCTATATTACATGTCAAGTTAAAAAGTTCAAATGATATAAATTTTGCAATCATATGAGTAACAATATTTTAGCATCGATACATCAGATAACCAGTTCAAATGATTCCTTCCATTAAACACAGCATTTCTGCCCTTGACGAAGTTCGTATCCTTGGCACTTTTATGGCTCTCCAACCAATTAATTCACATTCTAGCTTGGGTCAAGATATAGTTGGTTCTTAGTCACTTTAATTTTCTCCTGGGATGGCGATTCAGCTCTAGCTCAAGGACGATATAGATGAAGAATTCAAACTAATATTAAGAGCTTATTTGGTAAACATTTTGGGAGTAAGAATGCATTTTTACTGTTGATATGATGGGGAACATGTGGTTGAAAATTAAGGAAAAATTATTGATGTGATGAAAAATATTATTTTATTGAAGAACGTGTGGTTGAAAATGAGTAGAAGAATGAGAATTAAAAAATTAATGTAGCTCAAACAGTGGCTAAGTATAACCATTAAAAGTCTCAAGTCTTTTAACTGCTTAAAGGGTATCTCATATCTGAAGGACAAGACCATCAATTCAAGTGCAAAATGAAATGTACTGATGAGAAAACCATAAATGCCAGATACTTTTCAACGTTATCTATAACATGAGAGTGCATGACAAAAACTAAGAGAAATGAACATTTAAGTTGTGCTTAGGCTCTTAAAATCTAAAGACATATTACCTTTACTTCCTTGTATAGTTTTTCTTCCCATGCATACAGCTTGTCCAGCGTGGACGAAAGGTTACATACGCTGTTGTTTGCGTCCTTCTCAACATCCCCAAAATAAGACTTTGCCAACTTCGATGTTCTGGAAGCTAAGTTTATTGATTGCATTGATGGAGGATTTGATGACAACAGGGATGGAGCAATGGGGTGCAAAATCTTGGAAAGAATCTCTGGTAAAGGATACGCGAGTTATAACAAAATCTCAACGTATGTGTTCCGCAAGAATGTAAATAGTCATTACCTCAGGAAAGAACATCAAATATACCTATTGGAATTCTTAATAGAATCAAAAGATGCACGAAGGAATCAAAAGGTGAACCAAACAAAGTTTATTAAAAAAGAACTAGGAAAAAAAAAAACTACGGAAAATGAAAAGACCAACTTCCAAAGTAAATTAAACTCTACAGCGATAACAGCAATATGCACATCTTTCATTAAGAGTCAATTGTATATCCATATTTTGAAGGAAAACAGGGTATCACGTCTCTTCCGCAGGGATTTTTAGTAACCTACTTCTAACAAGTGACAACCATCATCTGTTCAGCCATACAACAAGATAATACAAAATGTACCAATGCATAGAGAACAATCCTGTTAATCTAAACGCTTCACTGGTAGAAATAACACTGAACTGCAGAGAATTCCAGGAATTAAGAAGGAAAAGAGAAATTTATAGCAAGAAGACCACCTTTTAGAATGCCGGGATGATAAGGTACCTTCCCAACTTCAAGCAACATCGCAACCTCTTTCCCATAGCTTGAGGCAATCTGGAAGTCATCCCGGATTTCAGCCACAACCTCCCGAAGATCTCGAGTGCCATGAGGTGATAATGTAGTTAAGCTGCTCAACTTGGAGGAATCAGCTTCATATTTTGGTGTCTCATCCACCTCAAAACTCACCCCTTTCTTCTTCACTGAACCCTCGTCTACACTCTTCAATACAAGACTTTCCGAACTGCTTTTCTCATCTGTCAAAATAATCGACCCCGTAGCCTCACTACTGGGAGACGGATCTTCCCTAAGTGTGCTTTTAGTATATTCGGATGGCATTGATGGTTTTGCACTTTCCTCACTACTCCATGAAGGCACTGATCTGGAACTGCTCTCACTACCCATATGTAGTGCCCCTGATCTTGAACTGCCCTCACTTCTGCGCATTGGCCCTGATTTCGATCTACCCTCTCTATTTTTATGCAGTGGCAGTGATCTAGAATTAGGAGTGCTTGGTTTCGAATTCTTTCTCGTTTCTGCACTCTCTCTCTTGCCTTTTTGAACCTCTCTATAGACCTCATTCTCCGTTTCTTCCTCTAAATCAGGAATACCCTCCCTCTCTCTCACCTCATTTGAATCCGGGCTACTAGAAATCGATCTATACCCATATCCACCAGTTGAATAATAACCCTGGTACCCGACATCGTGCCCATCAAACAGGTTAAAAAAATCCCACCCCGTGGTCTTGGGCGATGGTGGAGGCGGTGGTTCTTTAGGAGGACTCACTTTCACACCACCATTTCCGTAAGGGGCTGGGAAATTCCAATATGAATTCAAGTACCCATTAGTCGACTGGGCTGGTGCAGCCTCCTGAATCACTGTTTTCATCTCCAGAGCCGACTTCCTCGTGTAATACACATTCGAATTACTCGAATAGTATCCCGGCATTGGTGGTGGCTGCTGCGACGGCACTCCCGGTGGGCCCCACAAGTACTGATCCATCGGTTGTTCCATCGGAAAATAAGAAGAAGAATAAGGCTGCCCATATGAATTAAACGGTGGTGGGTATGAATAACCATCATTCATCATCCCATAACCATATCCGTACCCATTATATCCACCCTGCGGATACTGAGATGAATACCCTTCTTCAACGTGATGCAAATGATTTCCATCCTCATCATCATTCTTCTGTATATGTGGATGATGATGATTCCAATCATCTTCCTCATCCTCATCGGAATCTGACAAATGTATATGAGACTCATCATCCTCATCGCCATGGGCATGTAAACCAGGACCACCGTTAGAACCCGAGGTCCCAGAATTATGCGAAGAAGAACCCTCTTTGTTAATTTTCCTGGTTTTCTCCAACGGCGGAAGAACTAAGGAAGGCGAAGACAGAGAGGAGGAAGAAGGGGAGGCAGTAATTAGCTCCTCATCCACGAATTTCTTGAGAGCATCGCCTACTTCCTTGAGTGACATGAAGTATGAAACGTGGGCCGCTGCCAGGGCGAAGCGGTGTTCGGCGGAGGCTCTAATGAGTTCCCTCCGCTCCCGGCAGCGGACCACCAGAGGCAAGTCGTCCGCCTTGGACCCACTACAGCCCATGTCACATAGCAGAATCCAGGGGTGAAATTTTATGCAATTGCATTGTGAATGGAAATAAAAAAGAAAATTCAAAACAGGTAGATCCTTGAGAGAGAAGAAATCAGAAAAATCTAGAGAGGAAAAGTTTGGAGCTAAATTCTGTTTAATGTAATAGAATCATAATGGCGGTGGGGCTGGGAAGAATGTAATGTACAATCAATGAAGCACGAGGTACAACATCTGATTTTTGTAAATTTCGGATTCATACATGAATCTGGTGTGCAATGTAAGAACATATATATGGTAAGGGAGAGGGTTTTAGAAAATTCAATCTACATCTGACCGTGGAAATGGAAGGAAGTGAATCTTTGTCGTTGGTTCATGAAAATCTGTAGTATTTTCTAGATTGTCCATTTTTCTCCATTGTGAATCAGTAGTGTGTGTAAATGTGTGCTTCTTGGGATTTGTTTCTTGTGTGTCAGTGTGTGTCAATTAAAGAAGTAAATGCGTCGAGAAGTGTGTTAGGTGGTTGAGGTAGGGGTAGGGGTAGAGCAGGAGCAGGAGGAGGAGGAGGGTCTTGAAGTGGGTTTTTCTATTCTGTGTTTCGAATTTTTGGTAGTTTATTTTGCTGGGGTGTGAAATTTGGGTCCGTTTTCTTGTGCGGTTGAGAAGCGGTGGAGGTGGTGGCGTGGTCAGCGGTGTCAGAGGTGGCAGAAGGAGGAGGCTTTCATCATTAATCCTATATTTTTGTCAAGCCGTGATGTTTGGTGGCCTGGGATCCGCCAAATGGCGCCCCTGATTTGACCCAAGATTTAATCTCGGGCCCAAACAACTTTTTTCATTTTTGTCATCCCTCCTTTTTTTAATTTTTTTGGTGTGTGTGTGTTAATGCTACTTTTACATTGAGCATCACATTTCCCTTTTCTTTCTTCCCCTCATGTGTTGGTTGGGAGAGTTCCGTAATCCGTATTTTTGTCCAATCCCATGGTTCGAAACAATCAAGCCGAGACTTTGACCAATCCCATTTTGAGGATTTGGTTCAAACTTGAGCCAACTCGTATCACAGACCATTTTCGACCCTAAAAAAATAAATAAAAACAATTGTCAGCTAAAAAAATATATTAACATAGTAGAAGGTAGCTAGCTGTCGTTAACAGGTAGAGGCAATTACTGTTACCTTGAGTAGCTTCCTTGTCAAGGCAACAGTAGCTACTACGTGACAAGTAACTGTTGTATTCAAATTTGGTTGAAATTGATATTTTTTTTTTTTGGCTATAAATATAAGGTAAAAGTTTTGAGTTTCATATCAATTTATATCAATCGGTTTTAACTTACACTATTTTAGTTTCAATTTCAATCTCCAATTTCTTTAGTCTAATATTAATTTTTTTTACTCTATGTTCGGTATCTTTCGTTATAATAGTCATAGATGAATTTTACTAATGATGATATTAATCAGTTTAAAAGTTGTTCGAGTACTCAATCTGACTACGATGTTTCTCAAAATGTTCCAATTGATTTGGAGGATATCGAAGATAAAGAAGTCCTCGACACTAAAGATAAAAAAGAATCATTGGATTGTTGGCAACGTATTCAAAAAAATACGTAATTTTTAAATTTATTTGTTTCAAGAAAAATTGTACACGAAATATTTTATTCGTATACAATTTTAACTTCACGTAAGTTGATTGTAGCTTGTCACAAGCCCCAAAAAAAGAGGACGATTGTAACTTTTATTTAATTTTTAATTCTTATAAATTGCACAAATTTTAAATTCTTTAAAAAAAATATTAGATTTGTTATGAATTAAAAAACATGTCAGTTCAGCCTGACTCGCTAAGGCTCGAGATGAAAGCTTAGATCGAACCTATTTTTTCGATCGAGTAAAAGCTCGACTTGGCTGAACTCAGGCCAAAAAGTCCGAACAATTTTTACTCGAGCCGAGTCCAAACCTCAAGTTTCGACTCGCGAGCCGGCTCAGCTCATTAACATCCCTAATTGGTCTTTTTTTTTTGTCGACGATTTAACTCTCTAAGTTTCTTAAACATTCCATGTTATTAAGGGTTTAATTTCATTACAATTGACAATGCATAATCATCATCCGGTGAAAATTGTTAGCCCCTGTTTGGCCTCCATTATTGTAGATTATAATGAGAGGAATATTAATTTTTTTTTTAGAATGTGTTGTTAAAAAAAAAAAAAATTAGATTTACATATGATATTATTTTATTAAAAAATATGTGATTGATAAAAGGAGGGACAAAAATAAATTTTATTTTAAAGGGAGCAAATCAGAGGCTAATGTCTTTACCAAGAGGTGAGGTTTGTGGCATTGCACAGTCAATTCCTTAAGTAATAAAACTTTGTTCAGACATCATTTGTGGCCTGTGGGATACTAATATTTAGCAAATAAAGTTTATTTAATAATCTTTTAATATACTTTCAATATTAGCACTACTTTTACATTATTCTGTAATTATAGAATCGAAAAATATCACTTTTTAGGTTGCCCTAATCAATGAGTTAAGACTTTTATATGGTTCTTTTTTCTTTTTTCAAATCTTAAGATGTGAACAAGCATGTTTTCGAATTCTTATTCTTTCGATTGTCAACAAAAAAAATGATCATATAGAATTTATGCCTAAGAGCATTTTCTACGTAACTTTACATTTTATTCATCAGAAAGAAAGATACTTCATTCGCATTTTGAATTAAAATTCACGTCGAGAAGAATCGGACACTTTAAAAGATATTTGAGCACTTTAAAAGAATTAAATTCCTAAGGGCAATAATGACATATGGATAGAGACATTGATATATTATGAATGTATTAAAGAGTGATAATATTAAAATGAAACGCAATGAAAAAGAAGTTGGGAACGTAAGTGTGCGTGACTTTGAGTACATATTAGATACGTTTAAATTTCAATGCAATTAAAATGTGGTGCACAGAAAATTGTTAATTATTAAAAAAAAATTATTAGCATTAATTTTCATTTTACCCTTTTTCTATGCTAAGCCTAGAAGGGAAAATAAGATTTTTGGTAAATTTTGATAAAGTCGATAAAATGTGTAGTTGAATAGTTGTGATACCCATGAAATGCATGATTAAAATTAATTGTTCACTTTGACGAATCTTAACGATACGAAGGTATTTCGCACAAAAGATTTCAAATATGGGAATTTTTTGTGATTTTCAATAAGTACGGATATATCGCAAATGGAAACGTTTTTTCAGTGGGGTTTTCTGCTATTAATCATTTGAAAAATATAAAGTTCATGTTTTACAATCATTATTTCAAAATTCTTTTTTACATACTCATTGTCAACTATGCGTTCACACAATAAAGAAATTTATACGTAAATCCAATTTTATTTTTTTTTTCATATTTTTAATCATGCATTTTCCAAAAAATTACTATTTAAAACTCTATTTTTCCTAAATAATAGTTGTCAAACATTGTCAAAATAAATAGGAATATAGTTAATATTACATGAATAATCATATAATATATACACACATCACGTGAAATAATCAGGAAAAACCTTAAAATAGCAGATGATGTAACGTGGTGGTTGAACTTTCACAGTATCTTTGTCTTCGCAACATGTTTTCTATCCAAATTATATATAAAAATTTTGTGAACTTAACCTAATCTTTAAAAAGAAATAAATTATAGTATTACAATTTGTATAGTGTTGTGTTCCAACGAATGGATCGTATTGGGTTGATGGGATAACTTCTATTTTTCTCTCGGAGCCCACGAAGTACTCAAAGCGCATGAGTTGGTGACAGAAAAAAACTATTTAATTCCCCGTTCGGTGTAGTTAAATATAAGATTTTTAATAAATTTTGATAAAAGTCGATAAATTAAGTAATTAAAAAATTGATAAAAGTTATGAATCCTACTAATTATATGGTTAAAATTTATTATTGACTCTGATTTCGATTTTTATCAACTTTTAAAATGAGGGACTTAGTTTAAGCTAAAGCATCAACAAATTATTTTTACTGGACCTCATTCGAATAAAGTTGATAAAACTTTTTTTCTTTTACTTTTATTGGCAATTTTCGAGTAACATATATACCTTGCTCGACAAGTATTTCTTCAATTTTATGCTTGCTATAACAACATAATAATCTAAATTCCCTCCTTTTGAAGTGCATTTATCATATGGACTCGGAGAGCATTCCGCCTTAAAGAAAAGCCTTTATGTGAGTAGAGGTGGACGAAACTGAGAATGCCAATTTGAATAATGCAAACATTAGTGAGAATTCAATGCCTTGAAAACCTAAGGGCCCCTCCGCACGATATCTTGCTCTTCTTGTTCTTGTAACTAGCTCGAAGGAATTGGTTAGAATCTTCTCATAGCTTCCTCTATCCCTAGATCAGAGAGAAGGCTTCCTATAAGATAAAGAGGTAGGGAAGGGCTTGACTTAGTAGATATGGGATTGAGAGGTCATCTTTTTTGTTTTGAAGGGACCGACACCACAACCACAAGGTACACCATATGGTATCCGACCAAGAAAGGGAAAAATGGTAATTCTCATTATTGGAGTCAAGTACATATCGATAAACACGACGTGTTCAAGAAACTCAAAAAAAAAAAAAAAAAAAATTCAGATCAAAGATGCTTTAGTTCGTGTCAAGAAAAATGGTACCCTTAAATCTTTTTGTAAAGTAGAAATCACAAAAAAGATGCTAAAGCCAGAGCTAACTAGAAAATTATAATGTGTCATTTTCTTTAATCTTAAAATGTGGTCCAAAAGTCTTTTTCATCCAAAATCTAACTTTTTTCGACTTGTCCTTTTTGTTCTTGTTTCATCATCAAACGGAAAAAGGCACACACCCTTTTTCACCTACCTATCTTTTATCTATATCTATAACTTAACTAATATAAAAGAGTGAGTAATATTTACGGTTCATAAGCCATATTCTGAGCCGAGTCGAATGGCTTTATGGCTCAGCTTGGCTCGGCTAAGCCGCTTGAGCCTTTTTTTTTATACGTTTGATTCAATATTTTAGGTTACAAATATGCGTTTTAACTGATTTAAAATTTGTTGGAAATATTGAAGTGCGGCCATGATAAATATATGATCGATAAATTTTAAATATTAAAAATAATTTCACATTAATTATGAAACGTAAAGACGTGATTGTTTATGTTTTTGTTTTCAATCCCAACCTCATTCCAATGTCCTTTTTCGAACTTTATTTTTCCTATAACGTTTGATTTGATATTTCGCGATATGAATATCCATTTGGGTAATTTTTTATAAAAAACTTACAATGTGATAACCATAAATATATTATCGATTCAGTTTAAATATAAAAATTATCTTAAATTATTAAACGTAAAATCATAATCGTTAATTTTTATTTTCTACCCACCATCAACCCCTATACTCACACCAATTTCTCTCAATTTCATTTTTCTTCAGTTTTTAGCTTAAATTAAGCCGATTTTCTTCTTACGTTTGATTCAGTATTTTAAGTTACAAATATGCGTTTTAAGCGATTTAAATTTGTTGGAAATCTTGAAGTACGGCTATGATAAATATATGGTCGATAAATTTTAAATATCAAAAATAATTTTACATTAATTATGAAACGTAAAATCATGATTGTTTATTTTAATTTCAAACTCAAACTCAACCTCAACCTCATTTCAATATCCTTTTTTTGAACTTTATTTTTCGTACGACGTTTGATTCGATATTTCACGATATGAATATCCATTTAGATCGATTTATTTTTAAAAAAAAAAAACTTAAAATATGATAATAGTAAATATATTGTCAATTAAGTTTAAATATACAAATTATCTTAAATTATTAAACGTAAAATCATAATCGTTAATTTTTCTTTTCCACCAACCGTCAACCCCTATACTCACACTAATTTCTCTTAATTTCATTTTTCTTCAATTCTTATCTTAAATTATTAAACGTAAAGTTATAATCGTTAATTTTTCTTTTCTACCCACCATCAATCCACATACTCAAACCAATTTTTCTTCAATTTTTACGGTTAAAAAGGATAAATTTATGGCTTCAAAAATTGATATTGAAGGAACTCAATGATTTTCAGAAGAATTCTCCTACAGCATGCAGTATTGGTAGACAAACATCTTCTATGAAGTGAATTATTTTGATTTTTTTTTAAAATTGATTTAATGTACGATATTATTAGAATATGCTAAAAAGATATTCAACGGAATTTATGAAGTTAAGTGATCGTTTGTCATTCTTTTGACTCTATAATGAAAGTTTTCGTTGTGTTGTAGTTTTAATATTGATAGATACCCTTGATTTGCCCTAAATTTTGCACTATATTATTATTAATTAATTAGTTTTGACTATATACGTCTTGCGTAGTATCTTTGTAAAGAAATTAAATACTGGTGCAACTGATACATGTAATTGGAGATTCTATGAGTACGAGATGAATGAGATATAATGTCTTATTTCAATATGTTGAAAAAAGAGGGTTAGATTGAATTTCATTATCTTTTTAACAAGACATCAACAAATTGGAAATATGTATTGGAGCTAAAATACCTTCCAATCTAAATAATTTAACCTACCCATTAATTTCGACACTAACATAACTTTCAAAAGTATCACAACCTGTGCATTGCACGAGCTTTGACTAGTATTATAAAAAGTCTAATATACCAAAATAAACATACTCAAATTTATATATATATTAAGTGTTTGTTTGAGCCCGTTTTATTGTAAAAATGCATTTTGAAATAGTAGATTGATGGGGAATATTTGATTGAAAAATAAGGAAAAATCTTAAGTTTGCGTGTAATATTATTTTATTAAAAAAATGTATGATTGAAAAGAAGAAAGAGAAAAACGCATTTTAAAAATAATGAGAATCAAACGATGGTTAAGATTCTCTCTATAGATATATAGATAGACAAGTACATTCAGGACATATTTGAGCCTGTTCTTTTGCCAAAATACATTTTGGAATAGTGATTTGATGAGAAATGTGTGATTAAAAAATGAGAATTTTTTTTAGATTTGCATGTAATGTTTTTTTTTTTTGAAAAATACGTGTTTGAAAAAAAAAAGAAAAAAATATTTTGAAATTAACGGAGATCAAACATGCTCTCAATAATAAAAAATTTTGCAAATCACTTTCCATTGAATTGCTAAAAGATAGAAATGTAGCTTTGTAGATGAGATTTGAGTTCCACGAATACGTCTGCATGAACGTATATAGATAAATACATTTCACATAATGCGAAGAAGAAAATCCTTAAAAAATGAGAAGATGCTCTGCAACAAGGTTGGGAAGCTAACATGTTTTAGATCCCCAATTAAACATAAACTTAGCTGTTAACCTAATCTTAATATAAAAATAAATAATAAAATTATACCTTAGAGACTCTTACAAAAAGTAATGATATTTATCATTACGATAATAAAACATTGGTAACGTAACAATCTATTATCCTTCTCATCTCTCTCTCTCAAAAATTAAACTGTCAAATTTCATTATTCCACATAGACTATCACATCATCGATATTCCATCACCATAATGATAAATAACATTATTATGTTACAAACGATATATCACATTGCCACTTTAGAAACTAATTGATTGGTTGTTTGTTGAAATGTAATTACGAGTAATATAACTTATGAATAAGTCCCTGTTTGTCTCCCTTTAAAATAAATTTTTTTAATTTTTATATTTATTTTCAACCACACATTCACACAATAAAATATTTGAAACGTAAACATAAATTTTTTCAAAATCACTATTTAAAACATCTTTTTTTTTTTCTCAACAATGGCCATCGAACATGGGTAAAATAATTTTACAGGTTAAGATTGAAAATAATCAAGTTAATTGAAACCACCACCATCACACTAACAACAATTTTTTTTTTTTTTTTTTTGTTTATTTTTCTGCTTGCTATTCTCTATTTCAATATGCACGTTTTAATTTTTACTTATTCATTACAAGTCAATGTTACTTTCGAACAATAATATTGGACTAATGGTAAAATATAATTGAAATACTCTAAACAAAAGTTTTTTTAACTATGCAAAAAATTGAATATTAAAAGAAAATATTGATTAAAAATCCTTTGGGGTACATTATTTTTAAGACGAGGCAATTTATGGTAAATCATCAGGTTACAATCGCATTTCGACGTAGAATTCTCTATGGGCTGGTGGACTTGGGCTTCTATGGGTCCTTAAATATTAGTATAAAGTTGGTAACGAATGAAACAAAGTAATATTTATACTCAAAATCGAGCTATAACACAGTAGTACAACGCCACCACTCAATCGCTGGCACAAACACTATGCGAACTCGGAATTGAGCCTTAAGAAGCGCCATAACCACCACCGACGAACATCGGTCATCACACCATCACCTCCTTCCACCACCACGGTGATTTGCATGCATTCCCAAGTGGTGGATAGCACTTTTAGTCAGTGGTGATGAGAAATTAAATAGTGATAACATGAAGTCCTTGGGCAAAAGATTGCAAAAATGTCCAAAACTAACATGTTAAGAGGAGTGCGACATGGTTCCTAAAGACCTTGTGTTGAATCTTACGATAAATATTGCAATGAAATGATTAGGGAGATGAGAAAGAATTTATATAATGGACTTCGAATTTTATTGAGAATATGGTCTTAATATTTTGCTGTGTTTGCTAAAGCTTACAATGGAAAATAAGCATTTATTCCAATATACGAGAAGAGGAAGCAAGGTTGCGGCAAACCCAAGTTATGAAGCAGAAATGTCAAATGCATAATGGAACAATCAACATTATAGTTTGTGAGAACCTAACCTTCCACATCAACATAATTTAAAGAAATCAAAAAGGTAAACTACGTCATATATTATCAAACCAAAGCCATATCAGTTCATAACCAAATATGTCAAAATAGCAATCATAATCACAATCACGACGTCGAGGAAATAGTTCGATTGAAGTGGCCTATCTAGGCTTCCTCCAATGGCTTCACACTTCGTTTGAATGATATAGCCACGTTAAAGGTCCCTATTTGCATACATCATGAGCGGGTTCACGAATAAGTATATATTTTATATTTTTGTAAGATATTGTACATATGTCGTGGTATACATATATAAATTTTCTATTTTTGTATATGATGTATAATGTGCAGTCAACGTCATAGTTCGTGACATCCCAAATTTCCACATCAACACATTTTAAAGAAAGAAAAGTAAATTCCATAATAAATTTTCACACAAAAACATATTAGTTCATAACCAAAGATGTCACAAATGCCAAAATAGCAATCACAATCATAATATTTAGGAAATAGTTCGATTGGAGAGGCTTATCTGGGCTTCCTCCAAATCCTTCGTACTCTGCTCGAATCTTTTGTTTCATAGACTCCGAAAGCTCTCTCTGCAATTCAAATAGGTAACACTTACTGAATTTATTCCTCGCCTTCATTAAGATTCCAGGTTTTAGATATTAAGTTCACACTATTTGGTAATAGCGTCATCTTGTGTTATTAAAATAACAGCACAAGAAAAGAAGATACTTGTATTGAATTTTAGTCCTGCATCAACCATAAAAGGTAAAACATTTAAGCACTTGCATAGTTGCATGTATTCCTGCCGTGAAGTTCCTTATGCATGAATGGGGATGAAAACTTTCAACAGCCATCAAGGAAACAGTATGGTATAAGCAATTAACAATTATAACCTTTCCCGTTGAGTATTTGGCTGCCACAAACTTTTCTGGTTGTGCTTGTGGGGAACTTTCATCTAATGAGAAACCCTGTCCAGAAAATGTTTCAGACGTTAGTTTGATGTCAATTTTCCATATGATTGGTGAAACATATCATAGACAATGAGAAAATCTTCATATACTCTATAGTCATATGCCTACCCTAGGTGTCAAAATCACTGGGGGTAGGGTAGCATGGATCAAAGAAAAAGATTTTCAATATAGTTTAACATATTAAAAAGAAACTTTTAGGCGGGAATTAAATTAAAATAGTTAGATTAAAATACAGAAATAATTTTTGCAATACTTGTGAAAATGTAGTTTTGAGGAATCATACGAGTTTCACTGATGTGCAATAGCATTTTCATGGTGTGATCTATTTTGCGTAGTAAGGCAATCAGATCAAGGGTTAATCATTTTTTAAAAAAAAAAAAGTTAACATGGAAGCACCAGAAAAGTGATATTATCGGCTTCAGGATTTAATTTACCCAAAAGTTGATAAAGTGTGCAACATACAATTGGGCTGAAAACAAGACAACACATAAGCCGAATATAAGCTAAGTAATGAAAGAAACCTCGGGAGGCTCAAATTTGGCTCCAAGGTTGCTAAGTTTAGCATGAGCTTCAGCATAATCTTTAAAAAATGCATCTTGATCTTCAGCATATTTCTCGGCATATTCCTGCAGATGCATATAGTCAAATGTCAATATACAGAGACAATGTTAGTATGTCTCTTGCAGTGACGCTTCTCGTTATTCTACCTTGAATGAAGGATCTTCAAAAAGAACAGCATCTGTAGGCAAAACTAAGAGATCTGCCTCCCTTCTTTCTTTAATATCCTAAACATAAATTTCACGTCAGAATGGAGAGAATGTAATCCTGATTCTTAAGAAAACTGACATCACCAAACAGCACCTTAAAGTAGGAGTTATCAAACTTAAGCCACTGCACTGTCCATGACTGACCTCCAGGGGCTCCAGGTCCGTCTTTCTGCCAGATGACAGAATGCTAAGTTCATTTTCTAAATGATTACATGCTGTAGAAATTAATTACTATTAATATACACCTGGTTAAATCTAAGAGAATTGTCTGCACTAAAATTAGAAAGGCAGTAGAGCAAAAATGCCAACAGGATAGATAATTTAAAGGTAAAAGTACATCCAATATAATCATAGACAGCATATGCAGGACTAGCATATGCTATAACTTCATGATATTCTCTTACATGGAACCAGCACACTATTTTTCTGCAGCTGTTGATGCTATATAGGTATACCTTCACTGCTACAAATAGGTTTGCAGATCGTTGCTCCTCCGTTCCCACCCAAAATGCAATGGAAGCGCATAATATTGACAAATCTATGAAATTTATGGCTCTATCTCAATACCGTGTATTTTGTTTCTGGCTTGCCCCATCCACTACGCTCTGGCCTGGATCTTCCCAGAGTATGTGCACCAGAGAGAGCGACTATTTCCTAGAAAACAAAATGCTGAGTGTTATTATCTTGATATTGAATTTCAGATCCGCAATAGGATGACAAATTACCTTATCATTCAATCCCATCCTGTAGAAGGCCTCACGTAAATGGGTAGCAGGAGAAGGGGGACCGGCATCTGATCAATGATAAAAGTTAACTGTGAGTGTTAAGGGATATGAGAATTGCAATATGGTCGGAGCAAGTAAAAACTAAAAAAGCAGGCTCTGGTGAAGGACCTGAGAATTTCTAGTAGGCATCTGAAAAAATATGTAATGCAATATAATACAGGTTATCATGAATAATATAGAATAATCAAAATAAGCAAGGGTCAGTATCTAGTGGAAATTTCAAATGCTCAGACATAAAACATAATGCTCATGTCAAGCTAATGCCTCCAAGCATTTCGGTCATCACATAGTACAAATAAAATGACAGTACAAAACTATTCATGTAAAAGTTGCCCAAGACTGCTCACATAATGCCACAAGCCCCAGATAAACCATTTGAAAATTGTTAGTGCCAAATCATGCAAACCCTTCATTTCGTAATGAAAATGTTGGGGTAGACTTGGGCCAATCTTATAGTAAGGTAACTTCAATGATTTTCCACCAACGTTAACTGTGAGTTGAGCCCCCTTTCCAATGCAGCCAGCCAGAAAATATAGAAGGAACCACCAGTGGTTAACCCCTACTGCCACTATTCCAATCACATTCTAGAAAAACAAGAGAAAAAATCTCACACAAAAATCAACCATATTTAAAAATTAAACAGAATCCTATTGCTCCTTCTCTATCCACTCTGACATCTCTGTATTACTAAAGAACAACGGACTTGAAATTTGTCAAGAACATTATTGAAGATTTCATTACTGTAATTTTCAAGCTTTTTCTTAGATCCACAAACCCCTGGGACATCATAACCCACAGAACTTGTCATGCTGCAGACAATAGCCAATTGATTATGAAATCACTGAAACCTGAAATTGAGGGATTAGAGTTTATTATATTTCCAGATGTTTGTGTGCATTCTCATTTCTTCATAATCGGTCTCAGCAACTGTTGTGGTTCAGAAAATATAAGCAAATGAACAGAATATATTTGCCAAGGTTGTAGTTATTTTACCGGGTAGCCTCCCTTCTTCAGGGCATTGCTCAGATCCAAAGACATCTACTCTTCCATACTTCATTGGAATTTTGGGACCCCCAGCCTCCTGTAATTCCAAAGAAGAGTATCAGTAAGATCAGAGTTCAAAAAAAAATTATTCAAATTATTCATACCAACTATAAACTAAAAGAATCACCTCCACAGCAGTAGCACTGGCCAACTGGAATAAATCAGCATAAGTCACACCAGAATACTTTTCCTTGATAGGCTGAAGAAGTTTAAGTGCATTAACCAACCCTGTACTTCACCGTGTAAGGCAACATACTCATCAACCAAGCAAATAATCGATATTGATATAGAACTCACCAGCATTGGCTGCATGTTTCAGTTCAATCTCAAATCTTAAACTTCCATTAGCACCACCTCTTTTTGGCCATTCTCCAATATCCTTGTTATAAGTACCGGCATCATGCCAGCCCATGCGGACCTGTTTCATAAGGAAACTTTAAAACCATGTCTCAACTATCACATTACATGTTTCAGTATCATTCATAATTCTGTAAAACATGAAGGCGTTAGTTTGAAAAATGCCACAATCCATGTGGTGAGACCATTGACACACACAAATGTCCAACATTGATGAGTCTAATTTTTTGTATTTTAAGTCTTTCTTTACATGTCCTAAATATTTTATTCCAATTCCCAAGTTAGCGACTTAGGGTAAGCTATCCTTTTTGTGCACGTGTGATTTGGGTTGGGGGTGGGTGGTATTGATCTCTAAGGCAAAATGGGGTTTACATTTTACTGTGGAGAATAGGTGTTTACAGCAAGTTCTTTTTTATTACTGTTTTCTCACAATATCAGTTAAAGAAGCAAAACACAAATATAGCAATCATATATCCAATTTACTAGTATATTAAAGAAGCATCCACTCCATACACCAGGCACAAGGTTATTTTCCCCCTCAAAAGTTCTGAGATATAGTACCGTGTTACACAAGACATATGAAGCTAACTTCATAAATCAGTCTTCTATCTCTCTATGCACTTCACAATTCAAATACCATTCAGTCTTCTTGTATAAAAACAGGATGTTCCCTTCTGAAAGTGAAAGTAACAATTGACTGATGCATGATTGGATGCTTCTAGCCGTATCTAGTAGTCCTGTTTCTTCAGCATGTACTAAATACTTCTTGTCGAAAGGAAGAGAAAGAGAGTGATTACATCCCCTTGTCTCAGTCCCCTCGAAATCAAATAAACTGCCTGGGGATTGAAATATAAAACTTTCCAAATCAAGGCAAAATCTACTTTAGCTAGTCTCGTTACTCCCCCCAAAGTGAAAATATTGTAATTCATACAGCCGTACACCATTTCTTAGTATCAAATTTCCCCAGAGTATAAATGCTTCGTTAGTATAATACTTGGACCATTGATTACAACCAGATCAGCAAGACATTGGACCTGCAGTACTATTACATAGTGACATGGCTGATATGCTCACCCTTCAGTATTTTTCATGACTATTCTTCCTAATTTTCTTTCATTCGCATAGTCCTCAAACTCAAACACGTGTTCAAAATCTATAACATAATCTTACCATGCATGATTAACAACTATCCAGCAAAAGTGGAAAACATGTGTCACATGAACACGAAATTCGATAATCTAAGTTTCTATACACACTTTACACTGATAGTTTTCACGATGTAAATGTATATCATATGAATAAGCATACATTTTCCATGATGTAAATGTATAACATACGAATAAGCATACAGTTCTCCAGAAAATTTGAACCTTAACAGTTAACTCAAATTTTATAAGTTCTGTCACTGCTTATTGAAAAACAAGAAAAATATAAATGTGAAATTACCAAAATAGGATGACAAAATGTATTCTTGAGTAGCTCTTTAATGTCCTCTCTTGCACTTTTCAGCTGTTCAGGGGCTGATGCTGAGCATATTGGTGACGTCGCAGTCGCATAACTTAACCTCCCAGTAGATACTCGCCCCAGGGTTGTCTTCTAATTTATGAAAAAAACAATGACGAATGGACAATTAAATAAAAACATCAGTTGATCGCATTTAGATTTTCATATTATGATTTTCTAAAGTGAATGTATGTATATATGGACCTGGGGGAGGAAGAGGCGGGAGAGGGGCGGGGAGGAACGGAGGGACGTGAAGGAGACGGAGGAAGAGAGGGAGAGTCTGTTGGAGACAGAACTGGTGACGCAAGGGAGAAGGCGTGTGGTGGCGGCGGCGGGGGAGAAAGAAGCCATTGCTGTTGGTACGAGTGGCAGATGATCAGTTATTGGCTAGCCTCACCGTGTGTTGGATTTGTGGAGTGCGTGGGCAGCTCCTCTACTGCTTCTTTCCTCAAGTTTACTGAATAGGAGACAAAATTTTCTTCTCAAACGCGACTTTAGTACACGGTGCAAAACCAAAGGTAAAATAGCACAAAATATCCAATCATTCCATTATTATTATACAAAACGTTCGTACTTTCCATTTTTTGATGGAGTAATTATATTACCACTACAAATTTTAATTATTACACTACAAATTTCTTATTTACTTAAATATCCTTAAGTGAAATTATATAATTAGGGTTTTAATATATTTTTTAATTAATTAAATTATTGTTACACCACAAATATAAAACCAAATTTATTTCTTTCTTTTTCCTTAACACCTCATTGCTCATAGTTATTCCGACGGCTTTTGCTTTCTTCCACGGAGGCAAGATAATTTTCTTTTCTCAACTGTGTATCGCAATTGTATTGTTTGCATCATTGGTCCTATGGTTGATGAATTTGCTGAGCAGTTTATCATCTGCTTAAAATGTATCACTAGACGTTCTTTCTCGGTTGCTGACACGTTGATATATAGATACTATTGTATTTAGCAATTTGGTGGAAGAAGCATTATTGGAGCCCCGCTTATGGGGAGATGAAATTGTTTGTTCTTGAAGCGACTACATACGAAGTTGATTTTTGGGTTGTTTTGATCCGCATGTGTACTTTCACGTTTATTACATATGCGTGCCACAAAAAAATTTAAAATTTAAAATCGTATGCCTATGCTTCTGCCATTAACCAAGTTGAGCATTTCTTGAATTGATCGACTTAATAATCTTAAAACTGTGCTTTTCCAATATAAATGATCAATTTAATAAGGTGAGGGCAATCCTCCCCTAATAAGTCGATTTTATTAGGTGGAGTTAGACCCAATATTCCTAACATGGTATCAGAACCAGGCCCAATTATGCAATGTTGGGTGCCACCCAATATCGATTTGTTTACAGTTGTTTGGCATGGTCCACGCTGTGCGTGAGGGGGCGTATTGGAATCTCACATTGCTTGGAAAAATATAAATGATCTACTTAATAAGGTGAGGGCAATCCTCCCCCTAATAAACTAATTTTATTAGGTGGAGTTATGCCCAATATTCCTAACATATGGCACGGCCAATTTGCTGCGAAATAGCTAATTTCAGTTTATTGGATGAGGTACAGAGATCAAATTTCAAAACATTGAAGTGAGATCTGCTAGGAATTTGGATACTATCTGGTGATTTGTGTCTCTGAACAAATGAGGCTACAAAGAAGAAAAGTAGATGGTGTTCTCTCGGTTCTAGTGGCTGTGAAATAATGAGGGGAAATGTCGAGAGAATGAGTATTAATATTGGTGATAAGTAGACTACAATATTTCATTATTTTTTGTTTTTATTGAATTAGGATTATCATTGTAAATTTATTGTGGTGTATTTATTAAAAATATATTTTAATTGGGGTGTGATTATAATGCGGTGTAGTAATTAAAATTTGTAGTGGTAATATAATTACTCTTTTTGATATCATTACCTCTTAATTACATATTTGATTGCGCAAAATATACTTCCGTCCATTTTAATCCAAAATTGCCGTTAAGGTGAACGCGTGAAATCATTTTCCTTTTTCTTTTTAAATGGAAGAATATTTTTGTCTTATAACATTTGGCTCTTTATTTAGGGAGAATTGCAGCTAAAATCCTAATAAAAAAAATAGAAGTTAAATTTTTTTAAAAAAAAATAGAAACAAAAGTACTTTTCACCATCTTCTCCACCCATCTCGCACAATTTGTAGGGTTTGTTTGGAATGTAGAATGTACTAACGGTTCATTTGATTGTAAAAGTAGAATTTGGGTGGAAAAAATGAATTACAGGGAATTAAATTGACTATAATTTGTTTTACTGAGAATTTTAATTAATTGTGTTTGATTGGTATAATCTTTCACCCGAGAAATGTTAAAAGTTTGGTGTCCATTAAACTGATAATTTTTTTACTATTGTGTTTAGAATTTGTTCCAATTGCAAAAAAATAAAAAATAAAAAATAAATTTTTTTTACCATACCAAGCCTCCGTTTGTTTTTCGTACAAATTTACTAAAAATGAGAAATATGATCGTTATACAGCACATCAAACCTTCAAATTTGAATTTATATCTCTTGTGTGAGACCCAATAACGACTATATTTTTCATTCTCATTCTACAATAATGCGCATCAAACAAAGGTCGAATACCATTTTTTTGGCTTTATTTTGCATGAAAATTGTCAATAAAAGTGATAAAAAAATTTTACAATTGTGTACATAATTTTTTCCAATTGCAAAAAAAAAAAAAAAATAGAAAAACCAAAACTCGCCTAAAAGGTGGGAAAGGAAATTCATCAAAAAAACAGGAAAAAGTGCACGTGTGAGGGAAATTGGGAAAATGATTTCCATGGAAAATTTCTCCCATCAAACAAGGCAAAAGCTAGAAAATGGAAAATAAATTATTAGTTCTTGGGAAAACAAATGCTATCAAACATGCCATAAGTTTACAATTTGGAATTCCAGGTAAACACATTCATGTGCCATATTTTGAGGGGTTTTCGTCGTTTAGATGTTTAGTGATTTTGCAATTGGGGGAAGAAAAAAAAAAAGATGGACTAAATTGGTAGTATGAATTTGAGGAATTGGGGGTTTCTTGAGAGGGCGACCATCCCACTCAAGAGCCATTTGGGCCTCTAGATAATTTCATCAATGGTTGAAATGCCAGTTTTTGGTGGTGATGTTCAAGACAACAACCACGTCCTCTTATCACATAGAATGGCTTCTGTTGACCTTGATTTTTGTACCTCCAACATGGTCAATAGATCTTAAGGCCTCCCGCTAGCCACACGGTGATTTCCCCTAGTGATGATAAAGTTGGTCACACTCGCTTCGATATTCAAGTCAATTGTATTCAAAAGTATTTGAGTGTGGGGGTGCATTAGACACAAGCCTTCTATGTAAAAAAGGGGGGTCGATTTTGGGGAGAATACGTGATAGCAAAATTATAGCTAGAAAGTCTAAACTTGTATTACCATTGGAATGACACGTTGCGTGATCTTTTATAGTAGAATGGGATGAATACTAACAATAGGATGAAAGCGTGTGCAGCCTCACACATGCGGCTGCGACCTCTTGTCAAAAGTATCAATCAATGAACTCCAGCGAATGGGTTCGACTCTCCATAGAGGTTCGGCCTCTTCGCGAGGGTTCGACCAAACTACATCTTGGGCAGAATGATGTGTAGTGCGGGTCCAGGTTCGCCTGCCTATAACTTCCACGTAAGAGTTTCAGAGCCTTGTTAAAAGAAGTATAACAACTTCTATCAATGGTGGACTGTTCCATCGCTATCGTGTTGGTAGGACGGGTAATGAAGAAGGTGAACAGTATTTTTATTTTTTGTTTTGATTTTTTATTTAACTTTTGTTTTTTATTGGAATCATAGCTGCAATTATCCCTAAATATAGAGTCAAATGTTATAAGACAAAAATACTCTTTTATTTGAAAAAATGACTCTACACGCTTAACAACAGATTTGGATGGAAATGAACAGAATGACTTTTGCATAATCAATAGTGTAATGAAGTGTGAAAATGTCAAAATAAAAATGAAAGGTATGGATATTTTGCACAATAACAATGAAAAATATGGAAGTTTTGTGTTATTTACCCCAAAATCCAAAATAAGCTCCTATTTGAGCCCAATTTTTTTTTTTTTTTAAATGTGTTTTAAAATAGTGATTTTTCGGAGAATATGATTAAAAAATAAGGAAATTTTTTTTGATTTATATATATATAATTATTTTATGAAAGAATGCGTGATTGAAAATGAATTTTGAAAAAAATGGGGCCAAACATAGTCTAAAATACACTTCCACGAAATAAAGTAGGTTTAGTAGAAATGAATAATAAGTTCATGTTTAATATTTAAAACCCATTTTTAATAGTTGATTATTTCAATAATATAATTTTACACAAAGCCATAATTTTTGTTCCTTTTTAATTACAATTCTCTAAAATATCACTTTTTATAAATTTTACATCAAACAGACCCAAAGTATTGGAAATGAGGATCTACCTTTTAATGTTGTTCAATAAACCTGAAACAACTTTGTAAATATTTCTTCGAGGTAGAAAAGATTCCAATGTGAATAGGTTACCAAAAAAAAAAAAAAAAAAAAAAGTTAAGCTTATAAGTGATTTAAAAAAAAAAAAGGCTGGACTAAAATAATATTTTTTTCTCTCTCTTTTTGGAATAGGGAATTTCTTATTGGATCAGGTCTTTTTCAAGACAAACAGATCATTTAAGATGAAAAATGTGAAACTACCCCTTATGGACACACTATATTTGGAGGAAACAAATAAAGAATAATAGTCTTTTAAAGTGGTTGCGAATGATTATATATTTCAATTGTCATTGGACTTCCTTTAAAAAAAAAAAAAAAAGAAGAAAATTCAATGATCATTGAACTTTAAAAGGTTTTCGAGATATGTTGAGCTTTCCATATATCTCCCAATTGGCATCAGAGTTCAATAGTTATCTGAGTTTTCATTGAGCTTATCAAAATGTTATCTTTCGTGGTAACTTTGTCACTCGTTGTTTTAAAAGTTAACAGATTTAACGGCAGGGCATTGGAAATGACGGATGAGATAATATTCGGGAAATTGATCGAGTCTCTAACTTTTAAAATACGAGTGGCGGAGTGATAAATGTGATAAATTTTTTGATAAGTTCAATGGCAACTCAAATAATTATTAAAGCCCAAAGGCGACTGGGAGACATTTAAAAAAATTAAAAGGCATTTCATATAAATATTAAGCCCTATTTGGAGAGGATTAAAATAAAAAAAAATTGTAAATTTCAATAGAATTTGATGAAACATGTTGTTGAAGAATTGTCAAACCCATAAAACACGTGTTTAAAAATATTTATTGACTTTAACTTAAATTAAAATTTTAATTTTAATTCTACCAAATATGGGCAAAAGTTCAATGCCAATTGAAAGATATTTTAAAAAAAAAATCATTCAAAACCCCTTGACCCGCCCGATTTTATGAAACTTTTGACCCGTTTCTTTTTTCACCGATTTATTAAATTTTTTATTTTGTAAAATTTACTTAATTAATTATTTTTAACAAATTGTTGGGTGGATCGCGGCTCAATACTTTGACCCTTTACCAATTTTCTTTTACGGGTCATTGTTCGAATCAACTTTTTAAAACATTGAGTACATAGAAACATAAAACATATAAAATGGACAAATGTTGGAAAATAATTATTGTATGTGCTTTTCTGATTATGAACTGCAAATATTATAAATGAAAGGAACTTACAGTAAATGAAAGGAACTAATTATTTAAGAAATTAATTCAATGATATCACGAGACACAAGAAACTGGAAAACTAGGGTTTGGTACGAAATAATGCAAAAGTTTGTTTACCGACTGGACAAATTCCAACAATAACGAACCAATCCTCAAGAAATTGTGCTATGTTTTGTTGGCATTGGATCACCGCCCATTAAATTAAATTTTCTATGTTGTCTGATTTAATTCTTTTTACTTACATTTGATGTTGTCACGACATACTCATAAATTTTATTGAATTTTTATTGCCCAACTTATTAGGATATGATATATACGTATTTGGAAATTACGGAAGATTAATAATGTATTTGAGATAATTTTTTTCATTAATTCAAATCATTAATAAAAATATTTTTTTATTTTATTTCAAAATTTACCATTTTGTCTCCCAAAATGATGAAAAATTGCTTAATTGACATTCAAGTCGCAACGGGTTTTCCACGTAATTATTGTGTATCATGCCAATTGAATTATGCTGCGTCATAAAAATAATAGTATAAAAACACTAGTAGTTTCAACATTTTAATCTAAAAACATCATCTTTATCATTTTAGCTTTTAAGATGCCACATAGCAAAGTATACTTTATCAATTTATACTTTTTGGAACAAAGTATAAATTCAATGACCCTGTTAAGGCTTGGTTTGATATATTTTTTGTTGACGTAAGAACGTGCGCTCGTGAGTGCGCACTGGATAAATCTCACTCCCTGTGCAGTAACTCGCAAACCATACAGGAGAGATAAATCGCACTAGGCAAATCCGATGCGACGGACTCGATCGATGAAGTGTTAACGGAGGATTAAACTCATGACATTCAATCTCCGTATTCACCTACCCCACCAACTCGACCACCCCTGAAAAGGTCACACTTGGTTTGATATTGATATGATTATAAGAGAATCAACTCGTGCTATTTTGCCAAAATAATAATAATAAAATGCGAGAAGAATTATCTTTGCAATTTTATATTATTATCATCATCGATTGTAAAAATATTTTTCACTTTTATATTCGCAGTTTATATGAGACATTGTACTCACTATATTTAATTTATAAAATTAATATATGTTAATCTCAAAATTTTATAAAATTGCAAGTAAAAGTACAGTCCATACAGTAAAATTATATTAAAATGAATTTAAATGATGGAATGATGCGTTGTTACTGGATATCTAGAACATAAAAGGAATTAATTTAATAAATTGAGGTTAAAGTTATATATATAATTGAATAAGCTAAAAGCATAATCTATAAAGATATTGTTTCGTTCCTTCTCATAATCTGCTATCAGATGGTACAAATGCTTCTACAATCAATTTTTCATGGCGCCGTTCGATAAAATTTTGTTGAATTTTCAACTGATCAAACTTCAATTTTAACATTATATTTCATAGAACTCGTGATTTTTATTAATTTCTCAATCACATATTTCACTAACTTTTATTAAAATCTGCTCATTTTTTTTATAAAAATTTTTGTCAAACAACTCCTTAATATACCAAATACCTAAAATAACTGGTGACTATCGAACATTTGAAAGTTGAACTTTAAAATCAATCTCAAACGGGGCCTAAGCAAGCTTAAATTTAGTAACCTAATTCAAATTTTGCTAGAAATTCTATGATACTGATGAAATTGACCAATTGAAATTTTCCTCAAAGTTCTTATCAGTTATAACGACTTGTCAGTATCTGTATGTATTTTGTTACATCATTCATCAAAAGAACGAGATGTAATTTTAGTTTTTAAGAAGACGTTATTTAAATTGTAATTATGCCCTATTTGAACCCTATTTTTTAAAATTTATTTTTTCTCAAACTAATTTTCAATCATACATTATTTTTGTTGCGTTAATTATGCCTAAAATATCTGATCTCAATTGTTGGAAATTCAAGGATCGCGTATCTTTCGATACCACTTGATATGAAAACAACCATTGAATTAAGATGTTGAAATTATATAGCATAATAATGAAGTATTTGATTACAAGCAAAAGAATAAAAGAAGATAAAAAAAATGACAAATGAATTAGAAGATTTTATTGCACCAATAATATTTGAGAGATATACAATTGATTCTAAAGTTTTAGTAATCTCTTTTCTCACATTATGAAATTGTATAGAAGAGTCTAATATTTATAGGAAATAAGTATGGGACGTCCAAATAGTGGTGGCAAACGAGCCGAGCCGGCTCGGCGGCTTGGCTCGTTTTAGACAAGCTCGAGCAGCTCGGGCTCGTCAAAAGACGAGCCCGAGTCGAGCAGTCGGCTAGTTTTTGGCGAGCCACAAGCCGAGCCAACGCTCGTTGGCTCACCGGAAATTATTTATTTTATTTTTTTTTGACAGGCTTATTACCTTATAAAAAAAATAAAATTGGCGAGCCGAAAGCCGAACGGGTGATTGGCTCGTGGCTCATGCTCGTCCGGGCATGGGCCGAGCCGAGTTGGCTTGACCCATTACCACCACTACGTCCAAACTCTTATAGTAGAGTTGTTGATGAAGTAAGATACTAAAAAATTAAATCCAAAACGAAAAAAGAAGAGAAAAACGCGAAAAAAAACCCTGAACAGGTGCAGGTGGTGCCGCGACAGCAGGTATTCTGCCCAATTTTTTTTATTTTTTTTTCAAGTTGTTTTCTCCATCTCGAACTCTTCTTCAAGTCCAATATCAATTTTAAACTCAAAATGAGTTTCCAAAATAGAACTTCAACTTAATATAGGACTCCAATAACATTCCAAACTAAATTCTTCTTGATGTGCACTTCAATTAGAATTCTACAATTCCTTTAACAAGAAATTCGGGTCACACCCAAATTATAAAGATCTCTACCTTGACATGAATTCAACTACAACAAACAAAACTCCAAAATTGTCTCCACTTGGAGAATAAAATCCATCTGCAAAGAATGAACTGACTCTTCAACAATAATCAAAACTGATTTCTCCAACCAAACATAGAATACTCCACATCTTCCAATAAATATAAGCACTACTCTACAAAATTACTTCAGATTCCCAAAAATTATAAGGATTTTAAAATTCACCAAATTGGGTTGTAACACACCCTAAAGCAGAATCAAACTCAAATACTTTTAAAGAAAGTCCCTTACTAGATTGTACATCTTCTACTATGCTGAAAGTATACTCAACAAAATCACCTTCAATGTACATTTGCCACTAGGTCCGTTCCTAATAATTGAATACAATGTCGTCGCAGGTGATGGTGGCAAAGGGGCATTATCCATATCTCCTGAACTCCACTAAGCAGTATTCTTCAAATTCGATCATTTACGAGCTCCTAAATGTATTGTGCCAAATTGAATGTCCACCACATTGCTGAACATGTGTTGATTGACTCTTCTTAATTATGCACGACCCTGCAAGGTGTATAACCAAAACTTTTTATGTCCCTCCAATACAACCCGATACCCTTACAAATTTTCAAAACTTCACCTCCACCAAAAAACTCACAACCCTTTGAATCAAGGATATATAATGAGATGAGATTCTTCTTCAAATCCAAAACATGTCGAACCCGACCAAGTGTTCTAATTGTTCCATCCAACTGCTTCAATTTGACCATACCAATTCCAGCAACCTGACAAGGTGTGTTGTCTCCCATAACCATGACACATTTGAAAACAGTTTCATATGTAGTAAACAAGTCCTTATTAGGACATGAAACACACACGCTGAATTTAGAATCCAATCATTCTCTGGTTTAGACTTGATGTCAGAAATAGTCAAGAGATCTTCCTCGCTTACAATGTTCTCTGCGAGGTCTGCTTCACTTGAAGTCTCTAATTGCTTTCCATATCGACTTGCAGCCAACATTTTTTTTGTGCAATTTGTAGCAATCCTTATTTAAGGTCCCCTTCTTCTTGTATAAGTTACGAATCTGATTATTGAACTTAGACTTCGATATACCCCTTCCAGAACCACTATGAGCAACAGGATCTTCTCCATATCTAACCTCAAAAACTAGATGCTCTATCTTCTCATTTGAAAACAAAGCATCATATACTTTTTCTATAATGAGAGTATCATGACTATAAAAGATCGCGTCTCACAATGAAGAAAATGAAGCGGATAACGAATACAATAGGATCAATGTCAAATCTTATTCATCACACTTTACTTCTAAAGTTCCAAATTAGCGACGATCTCTATAAATACGGTCATGTGATCTTCCAATGATCATCCTTTTGCCATTCGATGAGAGTTTAAACGTTGTTTAAGTTGGAACTTGCTTGTCAAACTTTTAATCATGCACAATTGCTCTAACTTAAACTATAAAGCAACTGCTAACCCCTTTCAAAACATCCTGAAAAATGGTATTTGATAGATAAAGATGGATGTGAAAAAATGCCTTCTTATCCTTCTGTAATATCTTCTTTGCGGTCAAAGTTGCGGGTATCTTGTCAATTCCCAACAATGCATCATCCAAATCTTTATGTGTGAGTACTACCCACATCTTAACCTGTCATAGCGAAAATCTAGTGCTCTGATTCAAAAGCGGAATGTCATATTTCATGGAAGTCATCACGAAGAGAAAATCTCAAACAAATCAAACATTGCGTTCTGCAGAACTGCTGAACCTATACTTTGATACCACTTGTTGTGTTAATCATGCCTAAAATATTTGATGCCAATTGTTGGGAATTCAAGGATCACGTATCGCTCGATACCACTTGATATGAAACCAACCCCCGATTGAGATGTTGAAATTATATAACACAATAATAAAATATTGGATCACAAGCAAAAGAATAAAGAAAACAAGAAAATATGTTTGATGAATTATGAGATTTTATCGCACCAATAATAATGGAGAAATACACAATTGATCCTAAAGTTCTGGTAATCTCTTTTCTCACATTATGAAATTGTATAGAAGAACCTAATGTTTATAGGGAATATGAAGGAGACGTCCAAACTCTCATAATGGAGTTGTTCATGAAGTAGGATGCCAAAAACTCGAGTCCAAAATGAAAAACGGAGAGAAAAACGCGAAAAAATCGAGTAGGTACAGTGGCGTCGTGGTGCTTTTTTTTTTTTTTTTTAAATCTAGAACTCTTCTTTAAATCCAATATCGATTTTCAACTTCCAAAATAGAATCTCAACTTAGCATATGACTCTAATAACATTCCAAACTGAATTTTTCTTGACTTGCACTTCAATTAAAAAATTTCAATTATTTCAACAAGAAATTCGGGTTACACTCAAATTCAAACACTTTCAATAAAATAACTTTATACACAAATTTAAAACATTTTTCTATTTTTGAATAACACATTCTTCAAAAATAATCACTTTTTACAAAATTTATTTTTTAGAAAAAAAAAAAAAATACTCAAACGGGGACTATATTGTGCATAATTTAAAAATATCCTTTAATCGAATAAAAGCCTGTCCAGTTTGCAAAATTGGAAAACTGCAACCTTTTTTCGCTTAAAAAAACACAACCGAAAATCACGTGCAAAGACAATGCGAATTCCTAGCATTTAATAATTCTGTGGTGAAGTCAACTCTTTTGCCCTATTTGAATAAGGACTAAAGAGATCAAATAGAGATTGTAGTGTACTGATAGTTAATACATAAATTAATTAATCAATTCTCAAGTTATTTTAATTAATTTTAAAATTTCAATTTTCCATACGTAATCGGACCAAATTCAGGATCAGTTCTCGATTGTCCGATTAAATAGACCATTATAATAGAGTTTGGTGTATCAAATCACTCTAATATTAAATAAATTAAATTTATATTCAAGAAATTAAGAGCCTTTTCGGTAGAGATTAAAATTGAAAAACTAGCCGTTATAGTTGACTTTTATTAAATGAGTAGGACCCAATAACGACTATATTTTCAATTTTAATAAACTTTTTAGCTTTCCCAAACAGGCTCTAAGGATGAAACATTGAATCCTGAAAATCCTAATTGAACTCAAAGCATGTTCGAGCCCCATTTTCTTCTAAAAATACATTTTGTAATAGTAATGTGGTGGAAAATGTGTGGTTAAAAAAAGATTTTCTTGGATATGTGTATAATATTATTTTATTTATGATTAAAAATAATAGAGATAAAAATGTATTTTGAAAATAATGTAATAAATTTGGGGCTAAAATTTAACAAAAAATATACAAATGATTATTACTGTTACTGCTGCACCCATAAGGAAAATTTCCGGTTTTAACAATGCTGTAAATTCAAAGACTCCTACTCCAGTTTGAATAGTCAATCGCCGTAAAAAAAAAAAAAAAGGAAAAAGGAAAAAGGAATGGTCAATCTGTACATGTATGCATCCGTGTAAGTATTTTGTGTGTGTATATATTGTCGTAATTGGCCATCTCCGTTTCCTATAGAAGTAGCCCAAACGCATAGAAAATCCAGAATCTATACATAGAGATACACGCAACCGACAACCACACTCATCTGCCCTTTCGAAAATCCAAATTCATATCTATATATTCATACCCATATATATAGTATATACACACATATACACACATATGGATACACAAACAATGGCGTTGGATGTGAAGGGGATGATGAAGGAGCTTCGGGGGACCTATGCGAGTGGGAAAACGAAGAGTTACGAGTGGAGAGTAACCCAGTTGAGGGCTCTGTTGAAAATAGCCGATCACCACGAGAAAGAGATAACTGAAGCTCTCCGTTCGGACCTTAATAAACACGAACTCGAATCATTTGTATACGAGGTTAGTTCGACCATTCAATTAGGATAATATATTGGCTTCTTACTTATTTGTGGAATTTGATGTTACATGAATTAATGCTTAAAGTCCTTTTCCAACGTCTTTTGTCTTTTTCCGAATCTGTATTAAATGCTCTGTTTTTGGTGAAAACAAATTCTGGGTTGCTTTATTTCATGTTTTTTTTACTCTAATTCTGTATTAAATGCATCCTTTTTTGGTGGGGGGGGGGGGGGGGGGTATTGGGTTGTTTTATTGCATACGATTCTTGATTCCTGGGCGATTGAATGATTTGTGGGACTACTGAAATGCTTTTGTGTGTATCTGCTGATCTTTCTCCAGCACTCCTTTTGTTTGCCTGGAGTCGAGTTCAGTTTACTTTTTAGATTGGAACTCTTAGTCGAGCTGGTGGTGAGATACACGTTTTAGTTGACCTACAAAATTGACTTTTTATAATGTGTTCCTCGGATTTGAATTATTTGTTGATTCCCTTTACTGCATAATTTGATATACATTTACATTAATATGCCTTTCAATGACAGATTAATTAGCTAAAAATCCCAAGTCTAGGAAAATTTATTATTTTTCATTTTCAATCTACTCTTTCCATCCTATGTTTGTCATTTCTTAAGATTTAATATGTTTCCAAAAGTGGAATGTTGTCTCCACAGCTGTCAAATAAGAGCATTCAATGGACATGAAGAATTTTGTCCAGTTAGCAGCTAGGAGCTTTTAATACCCTCCTGCACAGGTTTATCAAATGTTGAATGAATGGCTAATGTTATTGGTCAGTCTGGATATTTAAGGTAGTTTTATAGATTTGACTGGATTAATGCTGTCCACTAAATTAATGTGTAGTATCTTTGGCTTCAAGGTTTTAATTTTTGGTCATGATGGATCATTAGTTCCAAAGAGGTCTGGAATATATCTTCAAGAATTAAGCGTAGTCATCAGCCTTGCTACAAGGGGCGTGTGACATAGGATAGGAACTTATATTTTTATTACACATGTTTGCTTCCTTTTTGGATTTTTTGCCCTGGTTGACGGCCTCTTTGCGTTGACTGTCACTCTTGCAAAAACAGTGGATAGTTGCTATGGGTTAATGAATAAAATTTTTCAGTGGTCTAGGTGTCAAAATATGGATAGAAATTGGAAGGTTCTCAAAGTCCCATTGACCTCATCCACACCTATTCAGAAGTTTTCGCAACTCAATCATAGATGATGGAATCATCAAAGATTTGACCTTTTTGAACTCAGTTTGTACACTCATCCCGGAAATACAGAAAAAAAAAAAAATTCACGATCGAACTATGGGGGAAAAGTTGAAACAAAATGGTTCCAAGTATTTTATGAGTGAATTTAAGAATTGAATGTTGCTTTTGTATGTAGAAATTAGATTTCGGAAATTGAGAAGATTGTGAAAATCATCTGGATCACGTAATCATGAGAATGTTTGTGCATGTACTTTTACATGATAAGTCATTTGCAGTTCATGCACATAAAGCAATACTGAAATTCTTTTGATAACTTAATATTCATAGCAAACAGTAAATGCATAATTGTTTTATTAGCCAGTAAATTGAAGTTTGTGTTTCCGGAAAATGTTTGAAACTAAAGCGATCTACAAATCATTTCTTCAGAGTTTTAAAACACACATGAAACAAAATTGCACTCATTTTGTGGAGATAATTGGAGGGAGGAATTTATTCAATTATTTCGGGAAAAGAGTTGATAATTATGCAATATCTGATCCATGTTATCAGATACCAGATTATATACCCGGTACTTTAAATTTACCTTATCTGCTCCTTACATTTCCTAAACGCATCATATGAGTTTCACTAGTTAGGATGCTCAAATTGTCAAGACTCCAAATTTAGTTAAAGATTGAGTTGAGGATGTTTGGCTTAAAAAGTTCAGGTATAAGTAGAAAAGTAAGTTTTAGAATAATTAGTTTTTATTAGTCAAAGTTGGAGTAAGTTATTTATTTTTACTGTAAGGTAAGAGCTACTTTAAAAAAAAACCTTTTTTTGCTTAAAAGCAAGAATAAGTTATCCACGTGTTTGGAAACGAACTGTTTTTAAGCTTAGCAAAATAGCCCCTTAGCCCTCCGAAAGTTTGCTCAAAGTTATCTTCTTTTTGGATCTTTATTTGTTGGAATTTCGCATGCGATATGCTCCCAGCTCAATATGTAGTATCTTTGATTATTATTTACTTTCAAGCGTCTGATTAGAGTATCATATATGAATAGATTGCTATGATGAAATCATCATGCCAGCTTGCATTGAAGCAACTAAAGAAATGGATGAAACCAGAAAAGGTACAAAATTGGATTCTTTTTTCTACTATTGTTCATCGACTTAAGGGTTGTATGATACTAATTACTAGTAATTGCAGGTGAAAACCTCGTTAACCACTTTCCCCTCATCAGGGGAAATAATTTCAGAACCATTGGGTGTTGCATTGGTCATATCGGCTTGGAACTATCCTTTCCGTAAGTTAATTCCTGGTTTGTAGCTTCTTTCATTTGTGTTTATTTAATTATTTCTTGCCTTCATAAAACATGTTTCAACAAGAATTTGGAAATTGAAGAACGATGTCCATATAGAAAATTTTCATCTTGATAACTATTAGACATTCTTGTCTGCAATTCTTTTGTGATTTATTGATGAAGAATGAATTCGTGCCTTGTCATCTTGTTTAATATTATAGCACTGCCACTGATGACAACTTCTTTTTTGTCTTTTGGATTCTTTTTGTTTCAGTATTGTCTCTTGATCCAGTCATTGGAGCTATTACAGCTGGTAATGCTGTAGTATTGAAACCATCAGAAATCGCCCCTGCCACATCTGCGGTGCTTTCAAAACTTTTAGGAGAGTATATGGATACCTCTGCGGTAAAAGTTGTTGAGGGTGCTGTACCTGAAACAACTGCATTACTTGAGCAGAAGTGGGATAAAATATTTTATACAGGTATTCATGAATTTCACCATTCGGATGTTCTAGCTTACACGAATCTACGTAATATCTTGATATTATTCTTAATTCAGATGAAACATCAGTAGAGAAACATTTTCTATTTTTTACATCCAAAAAAATGCAATGTCGCAGTTGGAATACACAACATAAAAGATCTCATATTTTCCTGAACAAGATAGAAAACTGTCATCTACATATGCATATCATAGATGAATGGTCACCACAATGAAGCACTTGGAAATAGTTCCATCTACTTTATATCCAAGTATTCCAAGTACATGTGACATTTGAATAGTATTGCTGCCAATCTTACATTAGTTCTGCTGGAAATAGTCTTCGACGAGGAGAAAGAAACTGTTAACTTGACCTTGGTCAAGTGATGAATGATTAGTTGTACTGAAATTCTGCCTATTCACGTATTGAAAATGTTAACTATTCTTTTGTAGTCTCCAATGGCTCTTCTATGCACACGTGGCTCTTCTATGCACACGTTTTTTTGGATGTGCCCAATTTAAGTGATAAGTGATATTTAGGTTTGATGGAGAGGTTTTAAAGCTACAGGGGTGGATATACATAGTTGTCAATGCTTATCACTTGATTTTGATGCTTGATAAGTATTTACTTTGTGAAAATAGGCTGGAATGCAAATGGCTACCTATGCTAGAGCACACCCGTGCTTTTAAATTTTCTTATAATCAACGCCTTGACTGTCCTTATTTTTTCACCTGGTATTATATCGATGCTAGAAGAATACGGTAGAGTCTTCTTTACAGTAATATCTTGGAGCTGGAATACTTTTTCCTCCTTTCCGTAAAAGGATTAAGAAATTTGAAAGAAGCCCTTCAGTGGGCTAAAGTTAGATTAACTCATTAGTCTATTCTAGATCATAATTTAGACAAATATGTCAATAAACTTCTTTTGTAAGAAATAACTTTTCTGGAACACTGCAATTCAAAGATCAGGCCACTGTTGACGTTGATACTTTAGTATATTTTCTTTTTAACTCTATATCCTTTCTTCTATTAGCTGTGAATATATTTTCACGAGCTAATAATCATTTTGCACCTCCTACTTTTATTAGTGAAATTTTTCTTGTCAAGAGAAAGTTCTCATTTTTGAAATTTGAACTTTACTTGCATATAGATTTCTGATTTTGATGTTTGAACAAGCAATCTTGTAGGAAATGGCAAGGTAGGACGCATTGTGTTGGCTGCTGCTGCAAAGCATCTTACACCAGTAGTTTTGGAGCTTGGTGGCAAATCTCCTGTAGTTGTTGACAAAAACATCAACTTAAAAGTATTGACTTCCTTTTCTCTTTTAACTGGAGTCATGCATATTCGACATTCATATGAAGCCTCAACCAGTGTGCTTAATTGCTTAGTTTATAAGAGCTTTCCGAGCTTAGCTAAAGGCAACTTGATGGAATATTAGAAGAGATATTATATAATCTAGTTTCCAATTTTGATACATATTTTAAGAAACATCATAAGGGTTTCATTTAATAGATTTTATAAATATTTCCTATTTATAATTGAATCCTTGAAACCCTATGTAAAGAGGTTTATGCTTTGTAATAAACACCAACTTTGATAATGAAATAAATTGATACTGTCATCTATAATTTCTGTTACGTCTCTCTAATCTCTCTCCCTCCTATCTCCCCATATTCTTTTCTTTCCCCCTCGTTTCTCTTCTTCTCTCCCCTTTCCTACATCACAACCATGCTGATGGTGTAATCAAAACTTGTTCTGCATTTAAAAGGTTGCTGCAAGACGGATTATTGCAGGCAAGTGGGGCTGCAATAATGGACAAGCTTGTGTTTCTCCCGATTATTTGATAACCACAAAAGATTATGCTTCTCAGTTGGTGAGTTTTCCCATCTGATTGAAGACCCATTTAACATACATTATTCTCATTTTTGTTATCTCATGCAAATTCTCACATCAGGTAGATGCTCTGAAATCTGAACTAGAGGCATTCTATGGAAAGGATCCTCTAAAATCAGAAGACCTGTCACGCATAGTGAATTCCAACCACTTTAACCGCTTAACAAATTTATTGGACGACGATAAGGTTTCTGGAAAGATAGTTCATGGAGGCCAACGAGATGAAGCCAATCTGTGAGTTTGTACACATGATTTATACTTAGAAATTTCTTTCAATTTCATTTATTTAAAAAGACTTGTAATCCATTTTATCATTATCTCCGGGCAGAAAAATTGCTCCCACTATTATGTTGGAAGTCCCAGGAGATTCTCTGGTCATGAATGAGGAGATATTTGGTCCTTTATTTCCTATCTTGACGGTAAAACTTAGATTGAATATTTGGTGAATTTTCCTTTCGACTTTTGCATTTTGCTTATGTTATCAGTTAGTATGTTTATACATGTAAACTGCATTTGTTTTCCTTTTCCCTGAAGGTCTACAAAATTGAAGACAGTATTGAAATGATTAATGCTAGAGAGAAGCCACTTTCTGCATATTTATTTACGAATGACAAAAAGCTTAAGGAGGAGTTCATAAGAAACGTCTCAGCAGGGGGTTTGGTCGTCAATGATACTATTCTACATGTAAATTTTTCTTCCCTTATCTATAAAACATATCAAAAGCCTTGCTTGAAGTCACGCCAACTCGTCTTCATGCTTATATGAAATGTGTATATGCTTGCACTAGTATTTGCAGTAGCATTTGATAGTGATCACTTGAGCAGTGCAACTGAATGCAATAACTTGCACTAGGTTTAAGAGTTACTGGTAATTAACCTTGTCCATTAATTTACTTTTTCAGTAAATAAGTCCTTACTTCTCCAAGAAGTAGTTTTACATTTTCCAGGCTTAGCCAAACGTGCTCATTTGGCTTTTCTTTAAGAGCACCCTTTCTAGGAAAATACTACCATCCCTCTTTATTATCTGTATGGACATCTTTACTGTAATGAAGACTGCCATCGAACCTGTCGCTAAAATTAAGTTAACGAGTTAAATATTCAAATTCAACTAACTATATCAAGAAACTTCTTGTTGCAGCTTGCTGAGCATTCTTTGCCATTTGGAGGAGTCGGGGAAAGTGGAATGGGAGCCTACCACGGGAAATTCTCATTTGATGCTTTCAGCCACAAGAAGGCAGTGTTACAGCGTAGTTTTGCCGGGGATATTCCTGCAAGATACCCACCATACACGCCTGGGAAGCTGAAATTTCTTAAGGCATTGTTAAATGGTGATGTAGTCGGCCTTATTCGGGCTCTGATTGGTTGGTAAGATTCCGATTTTCTTTCAGCCATTTTGTGTCCATTGGCAAGAATGCTCGACTTCATGTCGATTGATCGATGTACTTATGTGCGCATATGGTGAATCTCTTTTAGTATGTGATTGGATACTTTTCTTTTAAGCTCATATATTTGATTTGTGAGCGTCCCGGCATTCGATATACATTTGTTTGATAAAATATTCAGTACCATATTTGCTCTTGTATAATCTTTCATTGAGCCTTTTCAGTTTAGGTTTATTTTTCGTCATTGATATATGTTTGGTACCAGGCTGACTAGGAAAACTATGGACCAGCCTAGAAACTGATTTGCTTCTACATTAATGTTTACATCTTTGTTGACATTCTTCCACGTGGCACCATAACAATCTTTGACGTCACTATCCAAATTATGTCACATAGGAGGGTTTCAAGCAAAATGTACATCTAGATTAATCCGATTTGCTTATAGCTTGAAAACCATTTTTTAAAAATCCGATGGTTGTAGCAGCTACTATTGACTTAGTTTTCGAATGCATTATTGGAAGAGAAATAAAATATTTTGTTAAAATACTATTCACTTTTTGTTATATTTAGGGCATTTTTGGTTGGTTATTATTTTACAAATACTTTTGGTTAAACGTACTCTTTATTCAATTATTATTCACCGATTATCTATACACACCAACTAAAACATGCACTTAGTTACTTTTGATTTTCGATTTAACTTTATTTGAACTACCTATTTTATGGTAATTGATGAGGTTTAGTTTTATTCTATTACTTTCTATATAAATTTTAAATAAATATTATTTTTTAAATACTAGTGAAATGCACGTGCGATGCACGTGTTATAATATAGTTGACTATATAATAGCGTAAATTTACCCTTTTTAACCGTAGAAACGGAATAAAAATAAAATTGAGAGAAATTTGTGTGAGTATGGAGGTTGAGGGTGGCGTAGAAAAGAAAAATTAATAATTATAATTTTACTTTTCATAATTTAAGATAATTTTTATATTTAAACTTACTGGGCAATATATTTATTATTATTACATTTTAAGTTTTTTTTTTAAATTTAAATCGATTCAAATGGATATTCATATCGTAAAATATTGAATCAAACGAAATATTGTTGGAAAATAAAGTTATTGGAATGAGGTTATGATTGAAAAGAAACATAAACAATCACGACTTTACGTTTCAAAATTAATGTAATTTTTTTTTCGATATTTAAAATTTATCGATCATATATTTATCATGGCCGCACTTCGACATTTCCAACTAATTTTAAAGCGCTTAAAATTGATATTTGTAATTTAAAATACTGAATCAAACGTTACAAAAAAAAAAAAAAAATGCAAGCTTAGACGACTTCCAAAAGGTCCGTTCCGTGTCCGTTCAGTCCTCTTAAATAAATTCATAAATCATATTGAGACAGCAAAGATTCTTATTCTATAAAATTATTTAAAAGAAAAATAAAATTTTATAAGTCGTGATCTATTCTACACCAATTGATTCAAATATACATAATCCAAGTCTTTCAAACTATTTTAATAGATATGAAATCATTGTTCATTAAGAAAGCAAAATGGAAGCTTTTTTCTTCAACTGAAAACTGCAATTTGAAGAGATTTTTTCAAAAAATTGAAACGGGCAGGTAAAGAAAAAATGGAAAATAAAAAGTTAAAGAAATTATCTCACTTTACTATTTTTGCTGGACTAATAGATGCAATTTTTGAAGATAAAAGAAGTGAGAGATGATGAGAAAGAAAAAGAAAAAGTTAAACGGCTCGGCTATGATTATGAATAGTAAACACAAAGTAATTCTTTTGTATAGTAGTGATGAATCGAACGTAAGAAAAAAACCCGGCTTAACCGAGCCAAGCCGTAAAGCCATTTGGCTCGGCAAAGTCTATGTAGGATGTAGATGTTGAATCGAACATCTAAAAAGTCATTCGGCTCGCGGCTTATGAACAGTAAAAATGGAACTCAGTAGTGAAACGTTAAAAATAAATATATTACTTATTTTGACATTTAGGGGATATTTGATGCATATTATTGAGTGAATAATGTACTTTAAATAACGATGTGATGGAAAATATGTGGTTAAAAAATAAAGAAAAGTTTTGAATGTGATGAAAAACATTATTTTATTAAAAAATATGTGGTTGAAAATGAGTTTTGAAAGAATTTGGATCAAACAAGGGCTAAGATAAAATCTAATTTTAAAGAGAAGTAGCCTACGTTTCTTTAACCTTAGCCAAACATGCTTTAGGAATTAGGAGTGAAAATAACAAATTACATCTAAGACTTCTATGTTTTTTTTATATCATTATTCTTTGAAATTCAATTACTAGCCGCTTATGGTGTTTTATTAAACTCTTTATCTTTAACAATGGTCTTTTAGTGTAAGCTTTATATTTATTTTCTTAGCATCCGTTTGGATATAAATTTATAAATGGTATTCAATTAAAAATTATTATCCATACATTTCGTTAGACATATTATATTCCTCTTATTGTTCTCTTCATAAACCATTTATAAATTTGCAAAACAATGGCTTAAACTAAAATTGGAAAAATAGAAAATATATTCTAATAAATTAATCTTATGTTGACAAATACAGCAAAAAAATTCCTTGGGATTTTTATTTTAACATTGTTAATTGTTAAATGGACAAATAGAAATTATAAGTTGTTAATTCAATGGACTAAAAAGAAGAAGTAAAATGATATTTAATATTATCAGCCTGTTTGGTACGGCTTAAAATCCAATTAAAATTGAAAATATGGCTGTTATTGGGTCTCACTCGTCTAATAAAAGTCAACAATAACGACTATATTTTCAATTTTAATCTGATTTTAATCTCTACCAAACACCCTCATAATGTATTATTTTGTAGCTTAAATGAATTTATTATTTATTTTAATTTGAAGTTATAGTTTTATACTATTTTGTTAATATGTTTTCAAGAATTCATATATAATTTTTTATGTTCTTATTTTCTTTTTCTCTTTCCCTCTCTTTTTTCCCAAAAAAAAAAAAAGACAAATATAAATATTTTTAATAAAATATATATATATAACAGAAAAATAGAAAAGAAAAGAAATTTTTATTTATAAAAATTAGAAATAGATAAGTTATAAAAATAAATTACTTAAAAGCAAGAAAAAAAAGTTTCATTTGCTCCAAATTCACGCTTTCTGTTGGTGAGTAGTGTAAATGGAGTTCGATTTGGTTTACACACCAGACGAAATGAGTTTTATAACTTTTATTTATCGAGAATTGTTTTTTATGGATTTTGAAGTTAAAATTTGGGAGAACGATGCTACGGAAAAAGAAAAATCAAATTTTAGGACTATTTTTCTAAGGGTATGATGAAATTTAGTTTTGCTTTTGCTGTCATTGGAATATTTGATTTATTTGTTAAATTCCGTGATCTTTTTTGCTTTTGCTATCACTGCACCCACTTTTATGTAAATTATTATGTATTGCGTTTTATGCTGAAAGGTTAATTTTGTTAAATTATTATTTCTGTATTTTAACGATCTCGGTGGCCCGTTTGAGAACACCATTGTAAAATTCGACTTGAATGCAGCTCGTTTGAACTGATCGATTATTTGTTTGAGCTTTTGCAGTTTGGTGTGTTAAAGGGAATAAAAGATGAAAATATAAATTAATCTACAAGGGTTTGGATTACTCCTCTAACATTTTAACATGTTAAAAGATAACCTTGTTTAGAAGGATTGACTCAAACTTGATTTTTCGTATTTGAACAATGAGGAATTTTATTCCTGACGTATGGGTTATCCGTGTAGAATGAAAGTTTGGCGCGTAAGGATACATCTAGCTGACCCAAATTTACTAGGAATAACACTTAATTTGTTATATACGTAATCAACAGATTATCAGAAAAAGTAAAAGAGTCGAAAGTAATCCCAGTTTATGTTAGGCAAGTTGCATTTTCTGACTGCAAGAACCTTACACTTTAGAATTTCTGCTGTATCCGTTTTTCATTACTGCTAATGCTTGACTTTGCTCCTGATGTCAAACTGTTGAATACACTGTACCGTGATGAAGACCAAGTCATGTTGTTTGGTATTGCAGATCGAAACGACTCGTGGCTGAGAGGCAATGGCCGGTCAGGTAATCGTGGGATGTCGATATCTCCCTCGAGCATCTTTAGAGCATCAGCAATGGTAGGTCTAAGGGCTACCATCACATGAGCACAGAGAATGCCAACACGAACAAATCTCTCCATTACTCCCTTTGGTCCTTCTCTTCTTATTGACTCATGGAAAATCTCTTCAATTTTTCCCGATTTCATAAAATCCCACACCCAATCCGTGATTAGAAGTCTCGAAGATTCTGTTGCATCAAGCACCCTTCTTCCGCTCATAATCTCTAAAATCACTATGCCAAAGCTATAAACGTCACTCTTCTCTGTTAACTGTCCATAGAGAGCATATTCCGGTGCCAAATATCCATATGTTCCAGCCACCCTTGTGGTTAGATGAGACTGGTCTTCTGTACTTTGCTTAGCCAATCCGAAATCTGCCACTCTTGCTTTCATGTCATCATCTAGAAGTATGTTTGTAGCCTTTATATCACGATGATAAATCGCCGGTTTGATTCCATAATGCAAGTAAGCAAGCCCTTTCGCCACGTCAAGAATTATGTTCTTGCGTTGAGGCCAGGACAATCGAGTCTTGTCATAAAATAAATGATCATCAAGGCTTCCATTTGGCATGAAATCATATACTAAGTATCTTCTTTTGCCTTGGAATTGACTGCTCGTGACACAAAAACCCCGAAGAGAAAGAAGATTTCTATGTCTTATCTTGCTTATGATCTGTGCCTCATTGATAAATTCATCGTCCCCTTTCGTATCCAAATCAAGAATAAGCTTGATGGCCACTTCAGTCCCATCTGAAAGTGTTCCTTTGTATACAATCCCATATCCACCTTGTCCGATCATATTGCTTTCGGAGAATCCATTCGTGGCCTGTTCTAGCTCAGTTATATGAAACCATTTGGCACATGTTTTGGGCAAAATCCTTGACTTTACAGAACTCACATACTGTTCATGCATTACATCTTGTTTCTTTTGTTTATCCCACTTTCTGTAAACCATGAATACAAAAAGTGCAACAAAGATCCCTATAACAGCCCCCAACAACCCAAAAACCAGTTTCAGTACAGCTTTTGGGCTCCAGTGGTTCGATTTTTTGTCACTAAATGAGGTAGCCAAGGGCAGGCCTAGTACACAAGTAGCGGTCCTTGGATCTTCCGGCCCGAAATCGTTGACAACAGCAGCAGCATAGAAGATAGTGAAGTAGAAGCATTTGGTGGAATTGCGATCTAATGAAACCAGGTATGAAGTCACTTGCATTCCTGCATCTAAACACAAACTACACCGAGTTAATCCTGTTAAGTCTTCGTTACAAGATGAATCCAGCAGACTTGATGATCCAACCTTTTCGATCCAGTCTTGTGTTGTTGTAATTCCAGCACAACTTGAAGGCCCATTAACAAACTCACTCGTATCATTAAAGCACGAACTGAAAAAGGACCGAGACATGGACATGTTAGACAGCTTTTCTTGGAAGTTGGCAATGCAAGAAGATGAAGAATTCTCATTTGGGAGATAAAACATTGAGCTTTCTTTGAGATATTGGGCAAGTCCCATGCCAAAAACGCTGCGTAGAGTTTGGCAGCAACCGGGTTGAACAGGTTCATGGCAAAGGGTCGTGTCCCATGGGAAGGTTTCAACATAATTGAAATCAATGGGGCATGAAGAATTTGCAGAATGAATGAATAAATAGAAGAACATGAGAATAAAAGTGAGAAACTGAGACTTGCCCATAATGTTTCTTTGTTAATTTTTCAAGAAAATTTGTGGGTTTTCATGTTTATGTAGTTTTATGTAAGATTTTGGTTTGGAAAGTTTACAGTCAGCATCAATATTGGCTGCTGACTGCTGTGGTCAAAGTGCACGTTTTAGATTGAAGGATAGGCTTTTGAAAAAGCAAGGAAATGTGCTGTTGGTCAACTTTAATAGGTACAAATGTTTTTGCCCCTACTGTATTTTCTTAAGTGATGAATGAACATCTTAACTTTGATAAGATATGTTAATTGGACACTTTAAAGTGGATAATGCTTGACCCAAGGGTGGGCAAGGTCCATTTCATTCCAGTTTTGATGAGAATCGGATCGTACATTTGGTATGAATCCGGAACAAATTCTCAATTCTGTACCTTTTTTTCTTTTCTTCAACACAAAAATCCAATAAGATCTACGGTTATCATAATTTGAATTTATTTCATGTCTTCAATTTTTTTTTTCTTTTCAAAGTGATGCATATTAAAAATTTTAAAGCTCTCTTGGAACCACTCGTAGATAATTGCACATGTTGACATCGGGTTTCCTTGGACATCATATGTCAAATTAGCGAACTTGAAAATATTGAAAAGTCTGCAGTATAATGACAGTTAATTAGTGGTATATAAGGTAGAGAATGATCGATTTTACCTCGACGATCACATCCTTAGAACTAGAATTAAATTGGACGTTGTGCTAACATTTGTCATACACGGCCGAATGAATCATATCTTATTAGAGTACTAAACAATGTAATGCCGAATTATGCACCTTTTCGAGTTATACCATTTGTGTTATATACACTTAATTATATATATTACCCTTGTTCAGTGGGGATTTAAATCAAGTTCTCAGTGGATTTTGATAAAAAAAATAATGAAATATGTGGTAAAAAAGTTGCGGATCCTATTAAATATGTAATAAAAATTAATTATTTAATTTAATTTAAATTTTAATCTCTATCAAACACAATTTAACTATCTAATGCTGAATTAAGCATGATAGCATCTTTTTCAATTGTACGATCTTTACCTAGTAAAGCAACTTGATGGTGTTTTGGCTTTTTATCTATGTTTGAGGTAAACTCTTCCATCTTCCTTCAAACATGAGTGCCTTCTTGTTAAGAATCCGTTCAGCAGGGATTAAAATCAAATTAAAATTGAAAAATTAGTCGTTATTGTTGACTTTTATTAACGAGTGTGACCTAATAACGGACATATTTTCAATTTTAATTGAATTTTAATCCCTACCGAACGAGACCTAAATCTATGAGATGAGATAATCCATATTAATACAAGTATTTTTTATTTTTATTCTTTACATATAAGTCCTCAAGATATTAAGATGAATAAAAAAAAAAACAACAAAAAATAATATGAGCCCTACTATATGAACAGCCAAACGGGCCACGTAAGCCTGGTTCCGCAAGAATAATTCAAATAAGGGTAATTGGCGCAAAAGGTCCCTACCTATGACGGTTGTTGTGGAAAACGTCTCTACGTTCGATTTTTTGGTGCAGAACGTCCCTACCTTTGCATTTTCTTGCGCAAAACGTCCTTTTGACCAATTTTTAACATAAAATGACCATTATACCCTCTTATATAAAAATAAAAATAACAATTTTTCTTTCTTTTCTTTCCTATCCCTCTCCTCCACTCCGTCAGCCTCCAAATAAAAGGTTTTTATTTTTATTTTTGATTATTTTTAATATTTTAATAATTTATTTGGATTGATTTGCACTTTTAAAATGTTTTTGACTAGATTGCAATTTATTCTTTATTTTTATTTTCCTTTATTTTTTGTTTTATTTATATAAGAGGGTATAATAGTCATTTTATGTTAAAAATTGGTCAAAAGGATGTTTTGCACAAGAAAATGCAAAGGTAGGGACGTTATGCACCAAAAAATTGAACGTAGGGATGTTTTCCACAACAACCGTCATAGGTAGGGACGTTTTGCGTCAATTACCCATTCAAATAACATTCGATCAAGTCTAAGCGTCTGAACTTAGTTTGGACCGTACTTGCTCATACGCATGCTAATAGGGAAAATTTCATAATTAAGATGTTAAGTTTCACTCATTTCAAATTTAAGAGATATAGTTTAAAATTTCAAATTTTTTAAGGTTTAAAATTTCAAATCTCAGATTTTTTTAAAATTAATTAATTAAACTTATTTTTTATTAATTAAATATATTAAGGTCACAATTTCAAATAATTTGGTCACAAATTCTATATAATATGTCAAAAATCACAAATTTTACATGTCACAAATTATTTTACGGTCACAGTTCAAAAATCTTATAAGTCACAATTTGTTCATCGGTCACACATAAAATTTTTTACCAGTCCCAAATTATTTTACGGTCACAAATCAAAAATTTTATATGTCAAATTATTTTTCGGTCACAATTTAGAAATTTTATAAGTCGCAATTTATTTATCGATCACAAATAAAGAAATTTATACGTCACAACTTATTCATCGGTCAAAAATCACAAATATTATAAGTTACAACTTAGTAGATAGTCACGAATTGTCAAATTATCAGTCATAAATTAACAATTTTTTAGGTCACACATTATTTCTTGATCACAATTTATATTTTTCATTTGTCACATATTGTTTATTGATCACAGATTAACCAATTTAATGGTCACAAACGACCAAATAATCTATGACCACTACCAAAACTTGTGACTATCACCTTATCATTCCATCAAACAGTACCACCATCACCGTCGCCGCCAGAACCACCCCCACCATTGCCATCACCGCCGCACAACCACTACACCACCAAACACAACCTAACGACGCCACCACCACCACCAACACAAACACAGCTCAACAACATAACATGGATGCATAGCCACCAACACAGGAAAAGCCCGACAACCTAAAACCAAAGGATAGCCACCACAATCGAAGCTATGGCCACCAAAGTTGTGCCGATTCCATCTCCGAGTCTTCGGGTAACTCACTTGGTTAATCAAAATATCTACCTGTAGCAAAACCATCAGAGACCGAGGAAGTTGATCTTAAAACCCAAATAATGGTACTTAAACTTCGTTTATGCTACAGATGTTTGTCCCCGAAACCCCCCCTCCCACACACACACACACACGCACGCACGCAGATAGTATCAGGGGCGGACCTAGAATAATTTTTGAGTGGGGGCGAGATTAGGAATGGAGTCAGCCTGCTAAGGTAGAAGGGTCCAAAGTTGAAGGGATGAGGGTTACGGGGCCCCCGATTTTTTTTTTTTTTTTTTAGAGTTGTTGAATAGTTTAGATTTAATTGTATTTTCCCAACTAGTTCATGCTATATAGGCCATGAACGAAGCCTCACACCCTGCATCAAACCCACAAATATATTCACTTTGACCATGCACTTTTTGCAATAACAGGCGGTCAAAATGAGATTTACATAATATACCAATTCTTCAGCAATATTAGCCACCTGAACTACTACGTGGCCAAAATACTTTCCTTTCGAATCGTGGACTTCAATTGTCAAATCATCTCCAAACCCTTCTGACAAGCTGTATTCAAATGGGAAGGAAATTTAACCATCCAACTCTATGAGATTGAAGAACATATAACAAGATTAAAGAGAAAAAGATTATATACAAAACATGAGTTTCACTAGATCCTGGCTGCATTCGAGATAGAAAATAAGCTAATTTTTTTTTCAGTGAGGGCGGCCGCCCCCGCTGGGCCCTTCGTGGGTCCGCCCCTGGATAGTATAGTTATGTGTTATCAGGCTGCTCAAGTATGAAATTTAATATAATGAATCTGTTCTTGCCTCCATTAGTTTCACAATTTATTTTTCTTGCAGCAATATCTTGAAGGTTCTTCTTTCAAAGGTATGGTTTACTTTAAGATACTATTAATCCTTTGTACACCATCTGTTTCTTGGGATATTTTCAAAATACGTTGAAATGTTTGCTTTGGGTAAATTTATTGTTTTGCCATGTTAGAATTATTGAAAGCGAAAAAGACAATAATCAGAAAACTGTTGAACGATAAAACTCTCCATTGCAAATATTTTTAATATGTTATTACATAAATCTAACATACTCACTGGATTTCTGAATATTACCAGATATAGTGGCTACGGTAGAGAATGTCTCCACCACCCATCTACTCACCCTGCCACCAGTTTTCTCCCTATCATCACCTGCCCAATCACCTCCACTACCCAAGCGGGATTGCTGCCACGATCGAAGCTATTGCTACCAAGGTTGTGCCGTTCCATTTCCATCACCAATCTCGACAACAAAACCAGAAACACCACCGATCTACTCACCCCCACTAGTTTTCTCCTTACCACCACCGTCTAGTCACCTTCACCACCCAAAGACGTTTGCCGTCGACGATGATTGATTACCGGCGCAACACTGTAGATAAGTCATCAAAGAAGAGAGATCGTGACGCTGCCCAAACAACCACACACGGCTGGCCTTGCAACGACGGCGGCGGGAAGAAGAGAGAGAGGCGCTACAGAAAGAGACAGAGAGGGAAAGAAGAGAGAGGCGAGAGATGAGAGAGACGACTAGAGGAGGGAGAATGAAGATGTGATAAATGATTTTTTATTTTTATGGTGTGGGTAATTATAATTTAGATAGAGATGAATTAATATCTGATTTTTGTATAAATAAAGTTTAAATCTGAAATTTGAAATTGAAACTTAAAAAATTCTGTTTTGTGTAATTTCCTCACGCCTATATTGCATATTCAGTCAACGAATCTATTGTTTTTATTTTTCAATGAGTTTAGTACACTTTAAAATCAAGACATATTTGGATAAAAAAGACATAACTTCATGTTAAGAGTGTTGAGCTGATTCAACCTATCAAGTTATTAGGTTGATTGTTATGACACAACTTGTCTACTTTGATAAGTCAATTCAAACTCGTTGGAATGACTAAGTTGATAGTTATGGATCAATTCACCGAGTTCGATTGTCTAGCTTGACACGATGCACCTATTATGATACGGAAGCTTGTAAACTGACCCGAACTAGAATGAATTATGCTCTGTGTACATTTCATAGGTTACATCATGATATACATTGTGTACAAATTTAAAAAGTGTTGGATGAAAAAGTGTATTGTTTTTAAAAACCGTCCAATCATATACCAATACGTGGTATGATGTCAAAAATGATATAAAATAATATGTATATATATACGCTATAAAAAACTTGTACCTGAATGAACTCGAACTAGATGGTTGAATTTCGCACAATTTGATCTTCAATACCTAAAATAAAGGTGTCGAGGTGTGTTATCGTCGTATCTCCGATGCTGAAGTCAGAATGTGAAATTTTGCAAAAAGTTATACGCTGAAATATTATTAAAAACATACCTGAATAATGAGGATATGTTATGTATTTATAGATGTTGGAAGTTGAGTCCTAAATCCTTATCTTTGTTATTTAACGTGTTTGTGTTGTGTTAGAAGTGCACAATTTGAGTTAGGGTTAAATTTGTAACAAACTAGGAGTTTGTATTTAAATAAAACTAGCATTCCTAGAAAACGTGCGATAATGTCAAATGGGATATGTGAGTTAGGGTTAATGACCCGACCTATAGTTACGAGGACCCGACCTCCAGTTAACCCGAACTTGGAAATAGCCTAATAACAGTGGACTAGGTCGAGCTAATGATATCGAGTTCGGGTCTATAGTGGGCTGAGGTCAGGTCCAACAAGGTCGAGCTCGAGCTCGACCTTGGATCCAATGAGGGTGGGCTGAGATCGAGTCCAACAAGATCGAGTGAGCTGAGATCAGGTCCAACAAGATCGAGTGGGCTGAGGTCAGGTCCAACAAGGTCTACGATGTCGAGACAGTTTGCGCTCATTTCGACTAATCCCATGAGACCTGAAATTTACGATCGGGTACTTATCTCAGTCGTCATGTGAGGACTCGAATTGATGACCATTGAAAAACAAATAAAAAATTTGATCAATTGAACAACACATAAGGTAAGGTTATAATATATTAATATTTAATATGTATATTGATGACGCCAATATGTGCGCTCGAGCCCGAGGACTCATAACACGCCCCAATTCGTCAACCACGCGACATTTGTCCTCGGGTTAATATAGTCCTCGAGATACCTCGAGGACACCTTCCATGATCGCCTCAAATGCACATTAGAAGTCCTCGGGATAGTAGTCCTCGGGAAGTTTACTTGTTCACCACCCTCTTCCAAAAAGGTATCCTATACCTACGCGCTCTAGAGTCCTATGTTGACAAGATGTCTAGTCATAGTTAAACTCATGATACCTAAAAACAAGGTGATGAGTCCTACTGAAACTCCGCTACCTTCCCTTATAAATACGCCATTCTCATTCGTTAATAAGGTACGTTTTCTTTTACATATACTTTCAGCATATATTTACCCTCTCTATTCTCTCTCTGACTTAAGCATCGGAGGGGCGACGAGGCCAACCCTCGACGCCTTTTTGTTTCAGGTATCGGAAGCTCCTGTTCATACACATTCTCGGTCGTCAGGCTCGGGAAACCAACAGGTACGATTTTTGGCAGCATCATTTGGCGCCGTCTGTGGGAAACGCTACCAAAAGTCATGGTGAATACACGTTCAGGTCTTCCTCTCGCAAGCTCAACCGCTCCAAACCAATTGCCCGCGGCAGATCCTCAAGTTCATCAGGAAGGAGCCCCAGGGGAGTCAGGTCCCCCACCCGCAATGGTTACTGCTGGAGCATTCGAGGAGCTGCGTCAACAAGTTGCGGCCTTGACCCAGCTACTCAGCCAAGGAAACACCCCCCAAGCTTCAACACCAGCACACACGCAAATTCCGGCATCGGAAGGAGGTGTCGTGGCTGATGCTCGAGCTCGAGACATCCGTGATGCCCACGACAATGGTGGGTCTGGGGCCTCGGGTATACCCCCACATGCCTCGGCCTCGAGATTGGTCACCATGGACTCGGGCGAACTCGCACGGATCATACAAGATGGGATTACGGCAGGACTACGACAGAATACGAAGGGAATGGCGGGGTTCGCCCCTAACACTCCATTCACACCAGAGGTTCTCTCATACCCGCTCCCGGACAGGTTCAAATTCCCTCGCATGAAGGAGTACGATGGGACAACCGATCCCATCAACCATCTGAATGTCTATACAGATGTCATGAACTTACAGGTTGCACCGGACCAAGTAATGTGCAAGGCCTTTCCTCAAACGTTAACCAATGCCGCTAGGGATTGGTTCGCCACATTGGAGCCAGACTCCATATCGTCATTCTCCGACCTTGCCGAAAAGTTCTCCGCCTTCTTCGCTAGCAGCAAGCGCATCAGGAAGACAGCGGCTACCCTCATGCAGCTCCGCCAAGGGCCTAACGAGACCTTGCGCAGCTTCATGACAAGATTCAACAAAGAAAGACTACAGATACCCGACCTCCATATCACAGCTGCAGTTTCGGCCCTAACATATGCCGTAAGGTGTGAGGCCTTTAGGATGTCTTTATCTAAGACACCCCCGAAGTCAGTAACGGAGCTCCTAACCCGGGGTGAGAAGTACATCAATATGGAAGAGGCTATGAAGGCCACCCCAAGCTCTGAGAAATCCCAATTTAAGAGGTCGCACGAGCCCATTGCGCGACAAGATCATGCTCGAGGAAAGCCAAGACAGGAAGGACCGCCTAGGCCATTCACCCGCCTGAACACTTCTAAGTCCAATATACTGATGGAGATCAGAGACATGAAAGATCTTAAGTGGCCTCCTAGGTTACGATCTCCCCCGGAGGCAAGAGACAAGAGCAAGTACTGTGACTTTCACAGGGATCATGGGCACACCACGGAGGAATGTATAATGTTACAGCGGGAGATCGAGGCATTGATCAAGAGGGGATATTTGAGGACATACGTTGGAAACGACAAGCGTCCGAGGAATGATCACAAGGGTAGAGCGTCGGGCTCAGGAGGAGACAACCAGCCCACTGCTGGTACAATCAACATCATTGTTGGAGGAATAGCATCGGGCGGAGATTCGAACAACAGAAGGAAACAATATGCTCGGCATCATGGATTGGCCCGGGAAACCACGCTCTCCAACATTGAGGACATCACTTTCGGAACAGAGGACTTGGAGGGCATTACATTTCCTCATGACGATGCTTTGGTCATATCCGCCATAATAGCCAATTTTGAAGTCAAGAGGGTACTCGTAGACAATGGGAGTGCCGCCAATGTATTGTCCCGAGAAGCTTTCGAGAAGATGGGAATTTCCGCCAACCAGCTCAAGATGGTCAAGACCCCGCTCCAAGGATTTGGGGGCGGAACAATCATTCCAGAAGGGATTGTTGACCTTCCGCTAACTTTGGGCATGGGCCAGAAGCAAGTGACGGAGATGACGTCTTTCCATGTAGCACAAACCTCCGTACCATACAACGCTATTTTGGGAAGACCATTACTCAACAGGATCAGGGCCATTGTATCCACTTTCCACCTTGCTATGAAATTCCCAACGAATCATGGCATAGGGGTTGTACGTGGTGATCAAGCAGCAGCAAGAAAGTGTTACATCTCAAGTATTCAGGGGTTGAGCAAAGACGTCATGCAACTGACAACCCCTGAGCTCGAGCTCGAGCATCATGGTAGACTTGCCCCGGTAGAAGATTTGGTGGAGGTCGAGCTCGAGCATGGTAAAAAGGTTACCATTGGTCGGGATATTGATGCCGCTCTCAGGGATGAACTCATCAGGTGCTTGACCCGCAACATTGATGTGTTCGCTTGGAAGGTAGAAGACATGCCAGGGATAGACCCCGAAGTTGTGGTCCATAGACTCAATGTCAAGCCCGGCGCAAAACCGGTAAAGCAGAAGAAGAGACAATTTGCGCCAGAAAGACGGGAGGTGATACGTGAGGAGATTAACAAACTCGCCAATGCTCAATTCATTAGGGAGGTCCAATATCCAGACTGGCTTGCCAACGTCGTCCTCGTCAAGAAAGCTAATGGTAAATGGAGAGTATGTATTGATTTCACAGATCTCAACAAGGCGTGCCCAAAAGATAGTTATCCTCTACCTCGGATCGACAATTTGGTGGACAGCACCTCAGGTCATAAGTTGTATAGCTTTCTTGATGCTTTCTCAGGATACCACCAGATCCTCATGGCTGAGGAAGATCAAGAGAAGACGTCATTCATAGCCGACTCTGACATCTACTGTTATAAGGTCATGCCATTCGGTTTGAAGAATGCAGGGGCAACATACCAGAGGCTCATCAACAAAGTCTTCGCTCATCTAATCGGGAAGAACATTGAGGCTTATGTTGACGATATGGTGGTTAAAAGTAAGCAAGAGAATGAACATATTTCCGACCTAGAAGAGGTATTCTCTACTCTCCGAAAATACCAGATGAAGTTAAACCCAACCAAGTGCGCTTTTGGGGTGGCATCAGGGAAGTTCCTGGGCTTCATGATCACTCACAGGGGAATTGAGGCCAATCCGGACAAGATACGAGCTTTAATGTCCATGGAACCACCCGGGAATAGGAAGGAGGTCCAGAAATTGACAGGTCGGGTTGCAGCGTTGAATAGGTTCATGTCTAGGGCAGCGGACAGGTGCTTCCCTTTCTTCAAAGCATTAAGAGGAAATCAGAGTTTCAATTGGAATGAGGACTGCAAGAGAGCTTTCCAAGAACTCAAGCAGGCGTTGGCCATTCCCCCGGTGCTCACGAAGCCCGAACCTGGGGATACATTATACTTATACATGGCCGTGTCCCAGAATGCAGTCAGTGGCGTACTGGTGAAAGAGGTGAAGAGGGCTCAACAACCCATCTACTATGTAAGCAAAGTATTGTTGGACGCAGAGACAAGGTACACACTGGCTGAACAGCTTGCCCTGGCACTGATTGTAGCGGCCCGAAAGCTACGTCAATATTTTCAGGCGCATCCCATTATTGTGCTCACAGATCAACCACTCAAACAAATACTCCAAAAGCCGGACGTCTCAGGAAGATTGCTGAAATGGGCAATAGAGCTCAGTGAATTTGACATAGAGTTCAAACCCCGGCCCTCCATCAAAGGACAAGTCCTAGCAGATTTCATCGCAGAACTCACTCCAAGGCCTCGGGGGCCTGAGGATGACCCGACCACAATCAGAGACGTGTGGGAAATATTTGTTGATGGAGCATCTAACTCCTCGGGCTCGGGTGCAGGTGTCATCCTCAACAGTCCCGACAAGTTAACCATAATTCAATGTGCTCTGAGGTTCGAATTTGAGGCTACCAACAATGAAGCAGAATACGAGGCCGTGGTCATTGCTCTTGAACTTGCGAACAAATTGGGGATCGAGCACGTCACGCTGTTTAGCGATTCACAACTCGTGGTAGGACAGATGGAAGGAACGTTTGAGAGGAAGGATGAGAAGATGAGCCTGTACTGTTTGAAGGTTCATGATCTACAAAGAAAATTTAAGAGTTGCCAGATTTTGAAGATTGCCCGGGCTGACAACGGAAAGGCGGATGCATTGTCAAGACTTGTGTTCATGGGAGTGGATGGTCTTGACAGGACAGTCCACATCAGAACAGTGACGGAACCTAGTATCAGCCAAGGACTAGTAGTCATGGATATCGATAATGAGCCGTCGTGGATGGATCCCATAGTTGAGTTCATTACTCACGGAAATCTCCCCGATAATCCTAAAGAAGCTAGGAGCATCCGATCTAGAGCGCCAAGGTACTGCATAATTCAGGGAGTCCTCTTTCGCAGAAGCTTTACGCTTCCCTACCTCAGGTGCCTCAAACCCTCTGAGTCTGCACATGCTCTAACAGAGGTCCACGAAGGAATATGTGGAAATCATCAGGGAGCAAGATCTCTAGCCTTCAAACTCGTAAGGTATGGATACTACTGGCCGACCATGAAGAAAGACGCCTCAGATTATGTTAGAAAGTGTGATAAGTGCCAGAGGTTTGGTAACATCATTCATGCCCCTGCGGAAGAGCTCACGACCATATATTGTTCGACCCCTTTCGAACAGTGGGGGGTAGACATCCTCGGGCCATTCCCTATGGCAAGAGGACAGCTGAAGTTCGTGGCCGTAGCTGTGGAGTACTTCACAAAGTGGGCGGAAGCAGAGCCCCTGGCAACTATCTCAGAACCCAAGCTAAGAGCATTCATCTGGAAGTCCGTCATATGTAGATTTGGGATACCCAAAGTGCTCATAACCGATAATGGAAGACAATTTGATAATGTGCAATTCAAGAATTTCTGCTCCAACTTTGGGATAAATCATCGTCTAACATCTGTCGCACACCCTCAAAGCAATGGCTTGGCCGAAGTCACGAACAGGATTATTTTGCAAGACCTCCGTACAAGGATTGAAGGGGCCCAGGGCAACTGGCCCGACGAACTACCCTCTATACTGTGGACTTACAGAACTTCGCACAGGACAACCACCGGAGAAACCCCATTCATGCTAGCCTTTGGGGTAGAGGCTACTTTACCCATTGAAGTTAACCTACCTTCACTGAGGCGTATGGCGGATGAGGTCGGGGAACATACCACTGAACATCTCGACCTCTTGGAAGAAGTACGAACACAAGCTGCGCTACGAGTGGCCTCCTACCAAAATAGAACGGCCAAGTACTTCAATAGCAAAGTCAGACCCCGAAGATTCAGGACTGGAGACCTTGTGCTCAGAAAGGCCGGAGCCGCTGGCCATGCCCCCGGCAAGCTCGGGCCAACATGGGAAGGGCCGTATGAAGTCATTCGACAAGTTCAGGGTGGAGCATACAGCTTGAGAGATATGTCGGGAAGACCACTCCCGAGACCCTGGAATGCTGACAACCTCAAGGTCTATCACAAGTAAAAGTCATGACCTTACCTATTTTATCATTGATATTTTACTTTTAATTGTTGGCTTGCACGCCCTACGCACTTCCCCTTAATTCGCTTAGTTTTATTTTTTTTCATCGGGCTCATAAGCCCCTACGTTGTTACTTTCAATAATTCATTAAGGCCTAGGGGCCCTTTCCTGTTCTAGAACATGAGCAAAGTTTATGTCAAGCAGTAAACTATGGCAAATGCCCCAACAGAAATTCTTTCATCCAAAGCCCTGCCCCGCGCAGGCACTCTCGAGACATGCTACGGGCATGATCTCACCAAAAGCCCTGCCCCGCGCAGGCACTCTCGAGACATGCTACGGGCATGATCTCACCAAAAGCCCTGCCCCGCACAGGCACTCTCGGGACATGCTACGGGCATGATCTCACCAAAAGCCCTGCCCCGCGCAGGCACTCTCGAGACATGCTACGGGCATGATCTCACCAAAAGCCCTGCCCCGCGCAGGCACTCTCGGGACATGCTACGGGCATGATCTCACCAAAAGCCCTGCCCCGCGCAGGCACGCTCGAGACATGCTACGGGCATGATCTCACCAAAAGCCCTGCCCCGCGCAGGCACCCTCGAGACATGCTACGGGCACGCTCTCCACAAAGTCCCGCAACTAACGGGCCCCCACGACATAATACGAGCAATAACCTCAAACAAGTTGTGGGCATACCTCGAGACATGCTACGGGCATACTCTCCAAAAAGTCCCGCAACTAGAGGGCCCAAAAATAAAAAATAAAAAAATATATATAAATGAAAAATACCTCGAGCTCGACCATCCCAAAATAAGGCTGACAGAAAATCGTCGAATGGTCCTCGAGCTCGAGACTGTATCCCAGACTCCGAATGGCCGAGCTCGATCTTTGGGATCACTTGATTTAGTGAGCTATCATCGAGCTCATGACTTAATCATCACGTGAGCCATCATCGAGTTCATGATCAAAACTGATGTCCTCGAGCTCAGTATTTAATTGTTTAAACAAGCTATTGAGCTCGCAACCCAACTATTAAAAAAGATATCATCGAGCCATTACATGAGCCATCGTCTAGCTTAATCACATGTGCTATCTTCAGGCTCGAGTTTACTTTCGTTATATCATCTGTCGTCGGGATAAACACATGCAGTTCAAAACAATTGTTAACTAAAATATCCTCGAGCTCAGGTTTCATTTGGTTAAATCATTAGTCCTCGGGATCAGTCTCGATTTTGTTAATATGGCATCCTCGAGATCAGGTTTCTTTTTGTTAAAGCAGCCATCCTCGGGATCCTAACTTAGCCACTAATTGAGCTAACCTCGAGCTCAGGCTCGATTTTGTTAGAATGGTATCCTCGAGATCAGGTTTCACTTTATTAAAAAGCCTTAGTCCTCGAGCTCAGGTTTCATTTGGTTAAATCATTAGTCTCGACTTGGTCAAAATGAATCCTCGAGATCAGTTTTCATTTTGTTAAAACATCCATCCTCGGGATCCTAACTTGGTTACTAATCAAGCTGTTCTCGGGCTCCATTTCAGTTTTATTAAATAACTATCCTCGATCTTTTTACGTGATTTCATTGAGCAGTCGTCGATACAGGCCAGTTTGTTTACTCGTCGAGACTGTGTTATCATCGGTCATAAGCACAAGTAATCGAGAGAACAAATCAAAAAGGAAACGACGATCTTTCTACTTGGCAAAAGACAAGGTACGATTACATACTCGGGCAAAGAGCCCCGACAAAAGAAGTTCAAAAAAGAAAAAAGAAAAAAAAAAGAAAAAGAGAGGCCCATATGCTCGGGCATTGTACTTCAAAAAAAAAAAAAAAAAAACAGTTACAAAGTACAAAACAAAAGGCCCATGCTCGGGCAACATATAATGCTTCTATTCTAAATCCCCGGGAGCAGGGTCGGTGCTCTCAACGTCAACCTCGACCTCTTCTTCCTCATCCTCGATAGCAGCGTCCTCAGACTCAGAAAGATCGAGAGTGTCCGCGATCTCGGGTACTGACTTCAAGTCGTCGGGACGCACATTGGGGAGATTGGCTCGAAGGTACGCCCTTGCCTCCTTAAAAGCATGAAGATATGCCCCCGAGGCATATTCTCCTTTCAGCTTGTCGCAGTCATCGGACACTTTGAAGTTTTCCCAAGCTCGCTCCATCTCCTCGGCCATCTTGGCCTCGTTGTCCTTACCCATCCTCTCGATCTCGAGCTTCAGCTCCTCAGCTGCATCCTTTGCTGCACCCGCCTCATCCCGAGCACGACGAATCTCCGCCCTGGCATCCTCAAGTTGTTTTGTCAATACCTCGCGCTCGGACTTGAGATCCTCCACCCTCTTATCTCTTAGCTCGACAGCCTCCACTAGCCCGGCAAGCTTGTGAGACTCGTCCATCCCTTGCAAGGATAGGCCTCGAGCCACACTGAGGGTCTGCAAAACCATGTAACTTTAGTCCTCGGGAAGTTTACTTGAGAATGAAATAAATTATTTACGCAAAAGGTCAGGCTAAATACCTTCAGGGTTAAGAACTCGAGGGCCTTCATCCCCTCATCGAACCCAACGTCACCTCGATATTTGGCCACGATGCTCGGGACCAGGTGGCATCTCTCATAATCCTCGATGACTGAGGCCACGGACGGGATGCAATCGTCCTCGAGGTCCACAACCTCGGGTGTTCGCCTTGGGGGAAGCTCCCTGGGGACGATGGTGGAGGTCGGACGGGCCTAGGGCTCGTGACGACAGGACGAGCTTGAGAGCTCTCTCCCGGACCTCGGGGTTGATTCTCAGGCCTCGAGATTCGGGCCCTCTTCTTACTTTTGGTCGGGGGAACAGCCATGGGTTGAGGCTCCTTCGCCTTAGCTTTAACAAACTTCCTAAGGGCCGATGGATCGAAAGACATACCTACAACAAAAATTCAAGGCATTAGGACGATCATAGCGTCGAGGAAATGGAACGAGAATGTAATACAAGAGAAAGGCCCTACCCTCAACACCTCTCACATCAGCCAGATCTAACACTTCATCCTCGAGGACGGCCTTCATGTCCGACAGCAAAGGTCCGAGGCCCTCGAGCATCTGCCTATGACGTTCTAAAGACTCAAAATAGGCCTGATCCTCACAAAACTTTACAGTGTCCGGAACCCCCCACCTCGACCAGAAGGGAAGGTCGAGATCTTGAGTAACAGCATAGAACCACTTATCTTTCCACCCCTTTAAAGAGGTTGGCATGCTCGGGACCCTGAACCCCCCTCGAGTGGACAAATAGGCAAAACAAGTGTACTGAGGCAGGTGTTTGAGCTCGAACACCATTCGACAAAGGTCGACGTAGGGATCGATACCTAGATACCTACAGGCCAGGAAAAAATAAACGAGCATCCTCCAACCATTGGGCACTAGCTGTCCCGGGCACATAGAATGCTCGACCAGAAGGCTTATAAAGAAAGGGTGCAGGGGCCACCTAAACCCGGCCTTTAAAGAATCCCTGAAAATAACGAACTCCCCCTCCCGAGCTTCAACCATCCTATCCTCAGGGTCAGGGGACCTAATGTCACAACTAGGCATCAGCCCGAACTCTCGAGCCGCCGCCACGGCCAAATGCTCCTTAAACCGACAAGGTTCGTCGGGAGCTTTAAACTCGATATTGTGCTGGTTCCTAGGTCGAGCATCTAAGGGAATAGCAGTCAAAATTATCGACGTTCCTAAATCCTCACCCCCACTCGAACCTTCAGAAGCACGATGACCCTCACTACCCGACATGTCTTAAAATAAAACTTATAGAAATAACTAAGAGTCTCGAGCCTTACCTTACAATCACTAGAAGCCAAGGGAATCCTAAGGAGATTGCTCGAGCACGACCTCGCAGAGATTTTTTTTACAGTGGGTGAAAAGTGAAAATGAAAAAGTGAAAGGGGGTATTTATAGGCTTTGAAAAGGAAGGCCAAGGGTCACTACCTGGGCCGTTGGATCTTGCCACGTGTCGACATCCAACAACCCTTGCACACCGCCACATTTATTAACCCTCGACCAGGCAAAGAGGATGGGCATCTCGAGCTTTGTCTAACGAGGATGGTTACACACCCGATGACTTCGCATCACTGAACTTATCTTGCATCCACCCCTAATCCCCGAGCCTTAGAGCTAGATGCACGGGGGCCTATGATGACGCCAATATGTGCGCTCGAGCCCGAGGACTCATAACACGCCCCAATTCGTCAACCACGCGACATTTGTCCTCGGGTTAATATAGTCCTCGAGATACCTCGAGGACACCTTCCATGATCGCCTCAAATGCACATTAGAAGTCCTCGGGATAGTAGTCCTCGGGAAGTTTACTTGTTCACCACCCTCTTCCAAAAAGGTATCCTATACCTACGCGCTCTAGAGTCCTATGTTGACAAGATGTCTAGTCATAGTTAAACTCATGATACCTAAAAACAAGGTGATGAGTCCTACTGAAACTCCGCTACCTTCCCTTATAAATACGCCATTCTCATTCGTTAATAAGGTACGTTTTCTTTTACATATACTTTCAGCATATATTTACCCTCTCTATTCTCTCTCTGACTTAAGCATCGGAGGAGCGACGAGGCCAACCCTCGACGCCTTTTTGTTTCAGGTATCGGAAGCTCCTGTTCATACACATTCTCGGTCGTCAGGCTCGGGAAACCAACAGGTACGATTTTTGGCAGCATCATATATGTAGAAGGATTGAACTAGAATAGTCATATCCGGTTTTTCAAAGGACCGAATTCTCTGTATAAAGGCACGTATAGTACTTTGAAAGTTGAAGGCACGTCAAGCATAACTGTGAGGCCCACACCAATCCCCACCTCGTCCCAGCCAGCTCGAACCAGCCGGCCACTATATCTGGCCTCCACCGTCCACCTTTACCTAAATCGTTGACATCTCTCTCTTCCCTCCAGGAATCTTTCCACGCGTTACTGTACCGACGCACGGAGAGAGGAGAGAATTTAGCAATCCAAAAATATTCACCAAAACAAGTAAAATCCATTTATCTATTCAGTAATTCATCCATACAATCTCTCTATTTTCTTCCATTAATTTGTTAATATATCTCCATTTTTTGCCGCTCATATCTCTTCCCCACAAAAAGTACACATACATACTATTTCAAAGGCATTTCGTCTTTTCTGTATTTTTCTTTTCAAGCATTTCTTCTTTCATAGGTTGTTTGATAGCATTATTACAAACTCAGTTGAAGAATGGATGAATTTGGAGGTTTGGTTGAGAGTATCGGGTTCAAATCCCAAGGGAAATCAGTTCCCATGGCCAAATTGAAGTCGAAACCCAATTTCAGCAGCAGCAATGGATTCCCTCAAAGCTTAGGTACCCACTCAACAATATCTAATGATTCCTCTTTTATTGTTGATGATCTTGATGGGATTTTCAGATCCAATGTCAATATCAGCAATCAAAAAACCCACAATTATTTTGATGATGATGATATTTTTGGCGGGGCCTTTTCGAGTACAAATCAATCTGGAGGCATTGACTTGGATTCCGTGTTTAAGAGTTCGAGTAATTCTTCCAATTATAAGAATTCATTCGGTTCCAATGGGCATGATGACTTGTTGTGGTCAGCGCCAAAAGGAAGGAATTCTGTTGATGATTTGTTAGGGAATTTTGGGACGAAATCCAGTGGTTTGAAGGGAAAAAAGGAGGAAAATGGGCCACGATTTGATGATCTGATCCCGGGATTTGAAGGAACTAGCCCGTCGAATAATGGGTATGTGCTAAATGTACTTTAATTTCATCTCTATGTTTCTGTTAATTTATTTGCATGTGTTTATTTTGTGATTGCAATGCAGTAGTTCAGCTGTGAATCATTGATTATACAATTACCTCAAACTTAGGATTATTGAAGAATCTGTTGATTCTGTCATGACTTTAAATTCTGGATTATTGTTAAACAGGGTATCGGATGATCATATTACTTACACTTCTTTCATGAAGTATTATTAGCCCATATGCCCTAGAAACAAGACTAGATAAGACAACGAAGAAAATGTATTGGGAAGACATGGAAGAATTGATTCAGGCAAACCCCCAGTTAATTTAGGATCTTTATCGGGGTGGATTTGAACTTTCATGTAGAGAGGTAATTTAGGATATGAAAGAGCACAAGGAAATGTTGTCTTTGAATGAAATAGTCAATGCTATTTTTTGACTTAAGGTTGGCTTATGATTTGCTAGCAAATATATGCTTCAAAAAGAGAGACTCCAACCTTGTAACTTTTAAAATTGGACTCAAGTTAGTAAAAAAGGATTCATCCTTACTAGGAGGGTGATTAGATCTTTGGGCAAGGATTATAATGTAATTTCTAGTCAGACTTTAACTACACAATATAGGTTAGCAGTGCTTGATGCGGTTTTTCAGAAAGGGAAAGAAGGACCAAAGAGCTTCGATTTCATAGAATGAAGATGTTGATATCTGTGGGGAGAAAACAAGCGAATTTTTGAGGAGAGTGTTTTGAAGGAAGGAAGAAGAGACATATAAAGAGATCATAACACAATATAGAATAAGGTGCTAGACACATTTGAAAGTAGTGATGCGATATTAATAAAGTTTAAAGGCAGTAATCACCTAATATATGGTGGTAGCTATGTCAACGAGCCAAACCGGAAAAAAAAAGCTCGAGCCTCCCGAGCCGAGCTCGGTCAAAAAAAATGAGGCTCGGCCCGAGCTAAGCTCGGTCCAGCTCGATTTTTTTTTTGAATGTCAAATATATATTTTTTACTTAAAAAATTTAAAATTTTTGCGGTTTATACGTACTATAAATTAAATAAAAAAGCTCGGGCTTGACTCGAGCTTTTTTGTGCCCGAGCCAAGTCGAGCAAAGTCCGACCAAAAAAATGAGGCTCGGCCCGAGCCTCGACTTATTGTAACCGAGCCCGAGGCGGGCTCGGCTCAAGCTTTTTCCTAGCCGAAGATAAGGCTAAATGTCGAACGATGGATGCTAGAATTCGACAAGGGATGACCTATGCCGAAGTTACGACAAACTTACCGACATCGTATGAAGTTGACCAACGGGGGATAGTGCGTAATGATAGGAGGTATAATGTGAGGGAGCTTGACGGTCATCTTGAGGTGCCCAAGCCTATGGTGACATATGCAGAAGGAGCACAGGGTGGAAATATAAACAGTGCTGAAATAAGGGCCCGCGTCCAGGCATTGAAAGAAGAATTGGATGATTTAATCAGTCTAATGGGTGGTTTGGAGGCGAGTCCCAGGATAATTTATTGTCATCAGTGTGGGGTAGGCGTGGATGAGTCTCTAGCTAACGAAAAACAAATAACAAGTCCGGTTCCTAAGGTGTTATCATCGAATGCTATCCATTTTAAGGATAAGCAGGGATTGACTAAGCCAAATGGTAAGTGTCAGGCATGGAGTGAAGCTGCATACTCGGGACATGATGATGGGGTTGAAGTGGTGGAGTTTGACACAGATGAGGAAAGGAAACCGAAAATGGTAAACCTAAAGCTGGATACACTGGACGCGATGGACATGAAATCATTGACAGACGGGTTACTCTCAGATGAGCAAGCTATGGCACATGCATTGGTAAAGAAATCTGCTTCGATAGTCATGACAGAGCACGATGCTACGCGTGCGGCGGTTATGGTTGGGAACACATATAACAGAAGGCACATTAAGCCCCATAAAGAAGAAGAATTAGAGACTGAGAAAGCTTTGGTGTTGTGGGTAAATGACAGTCAGAAGGGGGGACTTACAATGATGTGGAACATGGGGAGGAAGCGGAGGGATTCTCGTTTGACCCCTTAGAGTATTGTCTTGTAGAGGAAACTATGAAAGTGAATGCAAGTGAAGTTGGACACCAATCTTCTAATTGGATCCTTCAAAAAATTTAGGAGTTCAGTAAGTTGGTTGGCGTGTCGTGCGATGGTTATGAAGGGAGACTCATGCAATTATTTGAGGAACTGGAGGATAGTAGGGGACAGGGGATGAATACACAAGGATGTAAAGCAAGAACGAAGGGGGTTCGCGAACTTAAGCGCCTTGAATGGTCAGTTAATTATGAGGCGAAGGGTGGTGAGTCTAGGAAAGGATTGTTGGGGAGGGATGACAAAGTGTTAAAATGACTCCAAAAATTATTAGCTGGAATGTGAGGGGGCTTAATGAGGCTGGGAAAATGTTAGGTGTCCGAAATTTGTTAAGGGGATGGAGGGCAGACCTTGTTTGCTTGCAAGAAACTAAATTGGAGCTCGTCTCGAAGGTTGTGGTCAGTAGCTTATGGGGGGACAACATGTTGGTTTTCAGTTTTTGGGGTTATCGGGGGCGTCTGGAGGCATGCTAATAATGTGGGACACTAGAGTGTATGATATGGAGGATGTTAGGGTAGGGACATACTCGCTGTCGCTCTCGTTGAGAAGTATTGGGGATGGATTCCATTGGATGTTTATAGGAGTTTATGGACCTAATTCAGATGAGAGTAGAGGGGGCTTGTGGGATGAGTTGACTGGTATGATGGCTTGGTGGAATCTCCCAACGTGCATTGGGGGCGATTTTAACGTGGTTCGATTTCCTACTGAGAGGTCGAGTGGTGGGAGACTAACTGGGGCTATGGAGGATTTTTCGGATTTTATTAGGGAGAATTGGTTGGTGGATTTACCTATGATTGTGGGAGATTTTACTTGGTCTTCTAACGGGGACCAACCTGTCCTATCTCGTATAGACCGGTTCTTGGTTAGCGGAAAGTGGGGAGCTAAGTTCTCGGATGTTATTCAGAGAAGATTGGGGAGGGTGTACTCTGATCATTTCCCTATTTTGTTAGCTGGGAATTCTAGAGGTAGTGGAATAAGACCTTTTAGGTTTGAGAAGATGTGGTTAAAAGTGGAAGGCTTTGGGGAACGCGTTGGACTTGGTGGGCTTTTTTTGATTTCTCGGGGTCTCCTAGTTATGTGTTGGATCAGAAATTGAGGGCATTAAAAAGGGATCTAAAAAGGTGGAATGAGGAGGTGGTGGGGAATGTGAAGCTTCGTAAGGACCGGTGTCTTTCAGACATAGAAGAGTTGGATAAGCTTGAGGAGAGTCGGGGGTTGGATGTAGGGATGGCAAAAAAACCCGCAAAAAAAACCCGCCCCGACGGGTTGGCGGGGCGGGGCGGGGATTGCCGCCTCGCCTCGGGTCGCGGGGCGGGGCGAGGGTGCCCCGCCCCGCCCCGTTTAGTTTTAAAAAAAAAAAAAAAAAATTTTGAACGTTGTTTATTTAATTTTGGACATTGTTTGTTTTCATTGTTTGGTTTGGATATTGATGTAATTATTTTAAATATTATTTGCTTTGGATTATAAAATTTTGAATTGTATTTACTTGGAAATTTTTTGTTTAAAAAAAAAAAAAAAAAAAAAAAACTAAATGGGGCATTAAACGGGGCAAAAATCCGCCCCGCCCCGCCCCGCTCCCGTCCCCGCCCCGCCCCGTCAAAGGCGGGGCGGGGCGCGGGGTGGGGATTGGCGGGGCGGGGCGAGGGTGCCCCGCCCCGAACCCGCCCCGTTGCCATCACTAGTTGGATGGGGAGGAGAATGGTGTATTAAGGGAAGAGTTGGTTAGATTGGTAGAAATGGAGGAGATTGCTTGGCGCCAGAAATCTAGGGTCACATGGCTGAAAGATGGAGACAAATGCACTAAATTCTTTCATAGGGTCGCCAACTCTAACAGGCGTAACAATTCTATCACAATGTTGGAGGTAGATGAGGTTACTTATGAGGACCCACATGACATTGGAACCCACATGGTGAGTTTATCAGAATCTGTATTGGGAGGAGTTTGAGTGGAGGCCAGAATTGGAGGGATTGGAGTTTTCTACTATTACAGAGGAGGATGACGATTGGCTGGAGAGACCATTCATAGAGGATGAAATCAAGGAGGCGGTGTTTAGTATGAATGATGATAAGGCTCCTGGACCAGACGGATTCTCGTTCTCATTTTAAAAGGCGTGTTGGGAGGTGGTGCGACGGGATATTATTGATGTTCTCACTTACTTTTTTGAGCGTGGTAGGTTTCTGAGAAGTTCTAATGCAACATTTATTGTGATGGTCCCTAAGAAACCAGGAGCGACTAATATTAAAGATTTTCGCCCTATTAGCCTAGTCAGTGGGGTGTACAAGATTATTGCAAAAGTCTTGGCGAATAGACTAAAGGATGTGCTTGGGAAAGTGGTGTCTAAGTTTCAGAATGCTTTCGTGAAGGGTCGTCAGATTCTGGATTCAGTTCTAATTGCGAATGAATGCATTGATTCAAGACTAAGCCTAGGGATTTCATGGATGCTATGCAAACTCGATATTCAGAAGGCTTATGATCATGTGAATTGGAGATTGCTTTTGTACATGCTTAAGCGATGTGGTTTTGGGGATAGGTGGTGCAAGTGGATTTAGCTCTGTATCTCCATTGTTTCATTCTCAGTTCTGGTCAACGGTACCCCCCGAGGGTTATTTTCGGAGCAGCAGAGGGTTGAGACAAGGGGATCCATTGTCTCCATTGTTGTTTGTTATTGTTATGGAGGCGTTTAGCAGGATGCTTGAGAAAGCGAGGCACGGGAATTTGATTAAGGGTTTTATGGTCGATCAATTGCAGGTGTCCCACTTGTTTTTTGCAGATGACACACTGATTTTATGTGAGGCAGATGAGGAGCAATTCAAGAACCTACGCAGGTTGCTCTTATGCTTCGAAGCGGTGTCTAGATTGAAGATAAATTTTGGGAAATCCGAGGTTATTCTAGTTGGGGAGGTCACTAATGTGGAGGAACTAGCTGCTATTATGGGGTGTAGGGTTGCGCAACTACCGATATCTTACATTGGACTCCCTCTAGGGCGCGGTTTAAAAACATTAATATTTGGAATACTATTGTGGAAAAGGTGGAAAGGAGGTTGGCGGGGTGGAAGCGTATGTATCTTTCGAAGGGAGGCTGTCTTACTCTCATTAAATCTACTCTATCAAATATCCCTACATATTTTCTGTCATTGTTTCCTATTCCTGTTGCAGTGGCAAATAGATTAGAGAAGATTCAAAGAGATTTTCTGTGGGCAGGGTTGGGAGAGGAGATGAAACTTCATTTGGTGAATTGGGGCGTTGTTTGCTCTCCTATGAGGACGGGGGGCCTCGGATTAAGGAGACTCACTTTGTTTAACAAGGCACTTTTGGGCAAATGGCTGTGGCGGTTTGGAGTGGAAAGGGAGAGCTTCTGGAGAGAACTCATTGGGGCGAAGTATGGAGTGTTGGAGGGGGGATGGTGTTCAGGTGAGGGTCGTGGGTCCTACAGGGTGAATTTGTGGAGGTATATTCGATGTGGTTGGAGCGACCTTCGGGACAGATTGACTTTTGAGGTGGGGAATGGAAATTATATCAGATTTTGGGCTGACTGTTGGTGTGGAGATATACCGCTAAAGGTGAGATTTCCCTCCCTGGATCGCATTTCTATGGAGTCCTCTGCTATGGTGAAGGACGTTTTAGACATCCATAATGGGAGTTACAGTTGGAATATTATTTTTCAGAAGGGTTTGCAGGATTGAGAATTGGATGATTATGCACTGTTATTAACTTATTTGTATGAGGTGAATATTCGGGTTGGAGAGGATGATTGTAGCAGATGAAGTTTGGCTCGGAATGGTGCTTTCTCAGTTTGTTCTTATTTTAAATCTTTGGTGGGACCTGTGGAGGCTTCATTTTCCTGGAAGATGGTGTGGCAATGTAAACTGCCTCCACGAGTGACATTTTAACTGTGGACGGTTGTGAGGGGACAGGCATTAACGATGGACAACCTCCGTCGAAAGGGCTTTTATGTTACCGAGTGGTGCCATATGTGTAGAAGGGATGGGGAGACGCATGATCACTTGTTCATTCACTGTGACAGTGTTCGTTGGGTGTGGAATAATATTCTGGCTTAAAAGCATATAGATTGGGTGTTGCTTAGAAGTATGGATGACGTGTTGTGGGCATGAAGAAGAAAGTTTCGTGATAAAGATTGTAAGCTTGCTTGGAATCTTATCCCTGGATGTATCATATGGTGTGTGTGGAGAGAAAGAAACAACCGATGTTTTGAAGATCAAACTCGGACTACATAGCAAATTAGAGAATTTTTTTATCTGACTTTGTATAGTTGGTTTAATGTCGCGGCTAGTAATCCTATAGAGGGGCTGTCTAACTTCATGTCTTTTCTTTCTTGTTTAAGTTGATTATACACTTCCTGTGTATTCTTCTTTTATTAATAAAATTTTTGGATTATCTATCAAAAAAATTTGCTAAAACATTAAAAATGTCGAGGCTTTTTGAAAGATTAAGTCAACTATGCTTGAAGCCAAGAGGATAATTTAGGACTCTCACGCTGAAGTATATGAGAGATTTTATCATTTAATTTTATAGTTATTTTGGTTCCAATGACGATGAGAAAATTATTGACTAGGTAATTGGTATCTCGCCAAAGGGAGCATGAAGTAGAGATCTAAACCAAGTTCACTGTATTAAAAATGAAAATCAGAGTATTTGCTTATGAGAAATGAGATGATTGAATATGGAGGAATTTTTTCAAAAAATAATTTGATTGAAGGATGGTAATTTGTTAAACTACACAGCAGATAAGAATGTTAATCATACTTAAATAGTTTAGGTTTCATAACCAAACAAGGCTATGAAGAGGGTTTGTCTGAGAAAAGCAATTAGTGCTCATGAAATTCTCAAGTATGGAAGTGTCTGGTGAGGTGGATAATTTATGGTTGACAAAAACATTGAATGAGATTTTGAAGAGTAAAAGGAGGACAAATTAGGATGTAACCTGAGGTCTCAAAATAACCACTTTGAAATTATGCCTACTACAGAGACCATTCACATGCTTAGGAGATTGATGGAGAGGTATATAGGACATAAACAAGATTTGCAAATAGTTTTTATTAATTTAGAAAAAAACCTATGATAGGGTGTCCTAGGAAGTTCTATGGGGTGCTCGCAAGAAAATTATTCGAGCGACCATGAATATGAGATGTAGTGGGAGTAGAAATATCTTTATCACTTTACAATTGCATCAAGGTTTTCCTTTAAGTCCCTGTTTGTACCTCTTCAGTCATGGAGGAGCTTACAAGGCAAGATGAGGTTTTTGTGTGTGCTATTCATCAAAGACATAGTTATAATAGACCTAAAAACTGATTGAAATAGATGTTTAGGTTCCAATATTTACAAGGTAGAGGACTGGATGCTGAATATATTGAATTCTTAAATTAGACCTCGTTGGATGAAATGGAGTAGTGCTAGAGGGATTCTATGTGATAGGAGAATCCTCTAAAGTTAAAAATCAAGTTCTACATAAAAAGTTATAACTTCTATGCTTAATAGTATTGATTGTAGGGTTTTCAAAAGAACAAAATGTCAATAATGTGATTGTAGTGGAAATGAGGATGTGAGGATGGATGTGTGTCTACAATATAATAAATAAGCTACAGAACAAGAATAAGCTAGCAACTGGACATGGCACCGATAGAAGAATAGATTAAAGGGAAGAGAACCTAGATGTTTGAGACATGTCTTGCTCATGCATAAAGAAGCTTTCATTCATGAGACTGATGTAATCTTGGACGAATGTGTTAGAAGATAGGTAGGCCAAAATTAACAAACCCTTGTGTGGTTGCAAAGGATTTGTTTGCATTGGATCTTTCAGCATATGGGACCACACAAGTGGAAAACAATAATTCATGAAAAATGTATTGGGAATAAGACACAGTTTTATTTTGTTATGGCTGAGGTAATATTTTTATGAAACATGTAGAAAATAGTTAGAATTCTGGTTATGATCCACGTTTTTAGAAATGTAATTTTCATAGAGGTGCTTGGTGCATTTGAATACAGTGAATTGGGTCTCTTCATATCCTGATCTCTTAAATCTTCGGATACAGTTGCGATATGATTTGGCACCAGAGCATGTGTAAGGCATTTTTTCAAATTTTATCTTTTGGAATTTCTACGTGCTTGGCCCATTGCCTGCATTGAAGTGGCCTGATAACTAAAAAAAATCTCAGAATGAATCTGTATACCCCCATTCTAAAGCTAAACCTTTAAAGTAAAGTAGGAACTCAATAAGAGACAGTCTAAGAAGAACCTGCAGGTGAAATGCCAAAATTTTGGTCTTTTATTAACTTCAGATTTTCAGAAAGCTTCTTTGAGAGGAGTGATATTGGTTTATGTTGCTTTCTGATCTAAACAAATGTACCATGGCGAATCTAAGCACTTAAAGCTTTTGATTTATGGCTCAAAAGCAAAAAAACAAAAATTGTATCCATAGCTTGCGAACTTAGTACATATGCATCAATCATGGGTGATTTGTTGACATCAAGTGATGCAGCGGTTTTGTACCTAAAATGCCTGAAATAACTGTCTTGTTATCTATTATGTAGAACAACTAAACAAAGTGTTATCTTACTGTACATTTGTTTCTCTTTTAATTTTCTGATAAAGATACCCATCCTTGTAAATTAACCTTTACACAGAGCGCACTCCGATACAAAGCAGTCAAGTGGGCATTCATCAAACTCAGATTCCATGTTGGTGGATGATCCTTTTTTATTTTTTGAATCCTCTGTATCCCAGGGAGATGCTTCTTGGCCATTTGCTGGTTCTGTGGAACAAAATGTAGGAAACGGTTCAGTTCAATCTTCAATTGATGAACTTGAAGATTTTGCCATGGGTAAAGCCCAGAATGATGCAAATACTGATAGAACAGGGAAACTGAAACACGTGACGAGTGCAAATGATAGACCATATTCAGAGAGAATTGGAAATATAAAAATTTCTCTAGGAAAAAAGAAGGTAGATCCAAATGTGAGAGAACTCAAGGAAAAACAGGAGACACTTCACAAAAGTCAAAGCACAAATGAAGAACGCGCACAAAGGGCCAATGAAGTGAAGAATAAAGGATTTGAGAATGAAGGTGATTTCGATAAGTTTTTTGGCAAAGGTGTTTCTACAACTGAGGTAGAAAACTAAATCTTCAAATAGTTTTGTTGTGTACTGACTTCTTCATGAAACTCATTCTTAATTAGCTTTTTTTTTCTTCATTTTTTGGTTGGTTCCAGGACTCCCTGTTTGATACGCTATTCCATGAGAAAAGAGAGTCTGAGGTTAAGAGTACTACTTCATCGTCAGTGAGCACAAAGAAGGCATCTTCAATGACAAATAATGTTGATGACTTCTCTTCACTTTTTGGAGGTACTTTCGTCAGCTAAAGTGACCTTCACTGCAGAGTTGCTTAATATCAGTGCTCTTATGTACTCTATAGGTCACTAATAGCTTAGTAATGGTTTCGTGCTTTTACACATTCACCTACACAAGAATACTTTTTTTTTTCTTGGCAAAAGTTTTAGTTTAGGATATAATGATTGAACATGAAATTTTAGTTGGTGTAGTGTTTAGGACATGCTTTAAATGTTTATAATCGACTTTAAATGTTTATAATTGAATTAACATCTGTTGGAGTTGCAGTATGAGCATTAACGGTATTTCTACCGTGTCGTATCTTTTTATTTTTCGTGTTCCAACTAAGCTCAACCTTTTGCTAGTTAAATGGACTATTCAGGCTTTTGGAGGAGAACCTCTCTCTCTCTTCTGACACACACCCAGTGTGTCTATCTATGCTTACTGACCTATACGTAGAATAATATGTATTATAATCCTCAAGTGTCAATAGGGTCCTAAATTGTCAAAACAAGATATAGATACAGAGCTTTTGATTAAAGGCCAAAGCAGGCTAGATTATTATTTATTTTTTTCACTTTTAGGATAAAATTAGAGTGAAGTTTGTAATCTACACAAGTAGTCAATGTTTAAAAATGCTTAATCGGGTAACGAGACATTTCACCTCTGCAAGGTGAGGCATATGCCTCAAGGCAAACCAATATTAAAAAAAAATAAAAATAAAAAAAATGCTCATAATGAACCATAAACTATTCATAATAAAGTATATTAACAAAATTAATAGTCTAACTTGCAAACAAACATAAACTGTTCATAGTCTAACTTGCAAACAAACATAAAATAGGTCAATAAAGTATAAAATTTAATTTCTTAAATTAGTAATCAAGTAAAAAAAATATAATCTACTACTAGAAGTAGAAACGACTTGGAAATCTCTCATATCATTACTGCCAGTAGGATCTTTAATGGAATTATCAAAATCTTCCTCATCGTTGCTATATGTATCTTCTCATACTTAGTCATGATCCTCCATTCGCAATGTTGTATTCTCCTTCCTCTTTCTGTGTAAGCAGAAAAAGAAAATGAAAGAACCTGTAAAGTATGGTAGGTTGTAAAGAGAGAGCCCGAAAAGCTAAGGCCAGTAATATAATCCAGGAAAGCACAAAACAAACTGGAGACCACCTTAGTCACCTTGAGGGATTCATGGAGTAAGCCTCAAATGGTTTTTTTAAACAACGCAAGTCATATGATGAACTTTATGGGCAGGGATTTATGTTAAACATCTTTTTATCAGAATGAACAGTTGTCTTGCTTGTCACCCACAATGATTTATACGGAGAGGATCAACTATTTATCTGTTGCTCGTATAGAATGTTTGGTGATGCTAATGTTTTAAGCCTTTATGATTTATTTCCATTTGTAATTTGTGTTTAGATATGTCCACAAACGCAATGATGGAGCCTTCTCCCAAAATCCAAACACCCATAAACCAACCCATACAACAGAAGGCACACTAAGGCTCTAAGAGAAATAGAGGTGGGGACTGAAAAAGCTTTGGTTTTGTGGGTGAATGGCGGCCACGAGGGGGGGACCGTAAAGGAGGGTGCCCATGAAGAGGAGATTGAGGGATTCTCGTATGACCCTTTGGATGGTGGTCATGTAGAGGAAACAACGAAGGTGAGTGTGGTTGAAGCTAAATCCCAACCTTCAAACTGGGTCCTTCAAAAAATGCAGGATTTCAGTAAGTTGGTTGGCGTGTCCTGTGATGGCTACGAAAGTAAACTTATGCAATTATTTGAGGAGCTGGAGGCTAGTAGAGGACAGGGGATGAGTATACAAGGAGGCAAAGCTAGAAGGAAGGGTGTCCGCGAGCTTAAGCGACTTGAGTGGTCAGTTAACTACGATGCTAAGGGTGGCGAGGTAAGGAGAGGGATAGTGGGAGGGGATGACGAAGCGTTAAAATGAATCCAAAACTCATCTGCTGGAATGTGAGGGGGCTCAATGAGGCTGGGAAAAGGTTAGGTATTCAAAATTTGTTAAGGGGATGGAGGGCGAACCTGGTTTGTTTGCAAGAAACAAAGTTGGAATGTATTTCGAGAGCTGTGGTTAGTAGTTTATGGGGGGGACAACATGTAGGTTATCAGGTTTTGGGGTCATCGGGGGCATCAGAGGTATGCTTACCATGTGGGACACCAGAGTTTATGATATGGAAGATGTTAGCCTAGGGACATACTCACTTTCGCTGGCGTTCAGGAATATCGAGGATGGTTTCAGGTGGATGTTTATAGGAGTTTATGGCCCCAATTCAGATGAGAGTAGATGGGGCTTATGGAATGAGTTGACTGGTATGATGGCTTAGTGGAATCTCCCAACGTGCATTGGGGGTGATTTCAACGTGGTGCGGTTTCCAACTGAAAGGTCTAGTGGTGGGAGACTTATCGGGGCTATGGAGGATTTTTCGGATTTTATTAGAGAGAATATGCTAGTGGATTTGCCTATGATTGGGGTAGACTTTACATGGTCTTCTAATCGGGAGCAACCTGTACTATCTCGTATAGGCCGGTTCTTGATTAGTGGAGAGTGGGAGGCTAAGTACTCAGATGTTACTCAGAGGAGATTGGGGAGGGTGTACTCTGATCATTTTCCTATTTTGTTAGCAGGGAATACTAGGGGGAGTAGAGTAAGACCTTTTAGGTTTGAGAAGATGTGGTTAAAAGTAGAAGGTTTTAGAGAGCGAGTACAGTCTTGGTGGGCTTCTTATGATTTTCGGGGGTCCCCCAGTTTTGTGTTGGATCATAAGTTGAGGGCTCTAAAAAGGGATTTGAAGAGGTGGAATGAGGACGTGGTGGGTAATGTGAACTTGCGTAAAGTTCAATGTTTGTCCGACATAGAGGAGCTGGATAAGCTAGAGGAGAGGCATGGGTTGGATAGGGAGGAGAAGGAGAGACGTGGAGTATTAAGGGAAGAACTTGTGAGACTGGTAGAGATGGAGGAGATTGCTTGGCGACAGAAATCCAGGGTCACGTGGTTGAAAGAGGGAGATAAATGCACTAAGTTTTTCCATAGGGTTGCCAATTCTAACATGCGAAATAATTCGTCACAGTGTTGGAGGTGGATGGGGTTATTTTGGAGGACCCACAGGACATTGGGACCTAAATTGTGAACTTCTATCAGCATCTTTATAGGGGAGCAGTACGAGTGGAGGCCAGAGTTGGAGGGATTGGAGTTTTCTACTATTACGGAGGAGGATGCTAGTTGGCTGGAGAGACCATTTGGGGATGACGAAATTAAGGAGGTCGTGTTTAGTATGAATGATGATAATGCTCCAGGTCCAGACGGATTCTCGTTCTCATTTTACAAGGCATGTTGGGAGGTGGTGCAACATGATATAATTGATGTTTTCACTTACTTTTTTGAGCGTGGTAGGTTTTTGAGATGTTCCAATGCAGCATTTATTGTGTTGATTCCTAAGAAACCGGGAGCGACTGATATTAAGGATTTCCGCCCTATTAGCTTGGTCAGCGGGGTGTACAAGATGATTGCTAAAGTTTTGGCAAATGGACTCAAGGAGGTACTAGGGAAAGTGGTGTCCAAGTTTCAGAATGCTTTTGTGAAAGACCGTCAGATTTTGGATTCTGTACTGATAGCGAATGAATGCATTGACACAAGACTGTGTATAGGGGTCCCAGGGATGCTATGCAAGCTTGATATTGAGAAAGCTTATGATCATGTGAATTGGAAATTCCTTTTGTATATGCTTAGGAGATGTGGATTTGGGGATAAGTGGTGCAAGTGGATTCAGTTCTGTATCTCTACAGTTTCGTTTTCAGTTTTGATCAATGATACCCCTGAGGGTTACTTTCAGAGTAGTAGAGGATTGAGGCAAGGAGATCCATTGTCTCCATTACTGTTCGTTATTGTAATGGAGGCTCTTAGTAAGATGCTAGAGAAAGCGAAGCGGGAGAACCTGCTTACGGGATTTACGGTTGGTCAACTGCAAGTGTCTCACTTGCTATTTGCAGATGACACATTGATTTTTTGTGATGCAGAGGAGGAGCAAGTCAGAAATTTACGTAGGTTACTCTTATGTTTTGAAGCTGTGTCAGGATTGAAAGTTAATTTGGGAAAATATGAGGTTATTCCAGTAGGGGAGGTCACTAATGTGGAGGAACTTGCTATTATTTTGGGGTGTAGGGTCACGCAGCTACTTATGACATATCTCGGACTCCCCCTAGGGGCGCGGTTTAAAAGTACTCATATTTGGAATGCCATTGTGGAGAAGGTGGAAAGGAGGTTAGCGGGTTGGAAGCGTATGTATCTCTCAAAGGGTGGCCGTCTGACTCTCATTAAGCCCCTGTTTGAGCCACCTTTTTTCCTCACTAAAATGAAAAATATGACCGTTATCCATCACATCAACATTTAAATTCAAATTCTCTATCTCTTGTGTGGGCCCCAATAACGGCTATATTTTTCATTCTCATTTTCAAAAAAGGTGGCTCAAACAGGGGCTAAATCTATGCTCTCCAACATCCCTACTTATTTTATGTCATTGTTTCCTATTCCTGTATCAGTGGCTAACAGATTAGAGAGGATTCATAGGGATTTTCTTTGGGCAGGTTTGGGAGAGGAGAGGAAACTTCATTTGGTGAAATGAGGAGTTGTTTGCTCTCCTATGAGGATGGGGGTCTCGGTTTGAGGAGACTTACTTTGTTTAATAAGGCCCTACTGGGTAAATGGTTGTGGCGGTTTGGTGTGGAGAGGGAGAGTTTCTGGAGAGAAATCATTGGGGCGAAGTATGGTGTGATGGAGGGAGGATGGTGTTCGGGTGAGGGTCGAGGGTCCTATGGGGTAAGTCTTTGGAGGTATATTCGACGAGGCTGGAATGACTTTAGGAAATGCTTGACTTTTGTGGTGGGAAATGGCACTAATATTAGATTTTGGAATGATTGTTGGTGTGGAGATCTACCATTAAAGTTGAGGTTTCCTTCTTTGCACCGCATTACTTTGAGGCCTTCTTCCATGGTTAATGAAGTTGTAATCAGCCACAATGGGAGCGACAGTTGGGATATCACTTTTCAGAGGGGTTTGCAGGATTGGGAAATGGATGAGTATGCATTGTTTTTAGCGGGTTTGTATGAAGTGCAAATTCGGGTAGAAGAGGATGATTGTAGCCGATGGAGGATGGCACAGAATGGTATTTCTTCAGTCCGCTCTTATTTTAGATCTTTTGCGGGTCCTGTGGAGAGTTCATTCCCTTGGAGGATGGTGTGGCATTGCAAATTACCCCCACGGGTGGCATTCTTACTGTGGACGGTAGTGAGGGGACAGACATTAACGATGGATAATCTTCGAAAAAAGGGCTTTTATGTTACCGAGTGGTGTTATATGTGTAGGAGCGATGGGGAGACACATGATCACTTGTTTATTCACTGCGATGGAGTCCGTTGGCTGTGGAATAATATTTTGGCTTCTCAACATATAGATTGGGTGTTGCCTAGACGTATGGAGGATGTGTTGCGGGCATGGAGGAGAAAATTTCGAGATAAGGATAGCAAGCTAGTTTGGAATCTTATCCCAGGTTGCATTGTTTGGTGTGTATGGAGGGAAAGGAACAACCGATGTTTTGAAGATCAAATACGTGCTAGAGAACAATTTAGAGAATTATTTTTTCTGACTTTGTATACTTGGTTTAACGCAGCGACTAGGAATCCCATAGAGGGGCTGCCTAACTTTATATTTTTTCTTTCTTGTTTAAAATGATAATACACTTCCTGTATATTCTTTTTGATTAATGAAATTCCTTGATTATTTATAAAAAAAAAAAATTTGTGTTTAGATGACGCTTCATCTGGAGAATTTAAGGAAAAAGAAGGGGAAAGTGAGGAACGACGAAGAGCAAGACTAAATCATCATATGAGGACCCAAGCTCGTATGGTATGTTTTCATAATTCAACATTCACTTAGTTATTATGCTGCTTGCTTTCAGATTACGATTGTTACTTATCATTGTTTAGAGGTGATAAACATATATTTTGCCTCTCAAATTTATGCTTGAGATATGAAAATTAATGAAATGGCAGAGAGAGCATAAAAAAAAAAAAAAAAAAAAAAAGAATAATGGAGTCACTAATGCTTGTTAGCTGTCATTTATAGGGAGGTCATGTAACTTGTACTAAAGTAACTTTGGTAAATAGTGCCCGAGTAAGTCAGGCTTCCAATGTATGTATATGCCAAGATGGCCATTAAATCACCAGTATTGCTTTGAAATATTATATATTATCTATGCTGATTGGAAGAAAAGCAGTCCCTACCTTTTCCTTCATTTCTTATCCTGTTCCTTCTAGGATTTGAGAACGCTTTGCACTAAGGGCTTTCATTAGTGAGCCTGTGGACTGGCTCTAATGAAACAAATACGAAGCTACTCTAACTTGGTTTGAACACGTGAAAATGCTTTAACGTCATTTATGGTTAGATTGATACCCTTCTGTAGTGGGTTTAAAAATTCTCAATTGTTTCTTTTTTCAGGCGAAAGCATTGGCTGATAAGAATCAACGTGATCTTCAGGCACAATGTGAACAGGAGGAGAGACATGTAAGAGACCTGGAAAAATGCATTTTAATGATTTCTAAGGCACTTGTATCTCTTCTATATATTCTTGCATGTGCACGTTTTATGTGGTTTCAGTTTATGGGGCAGTGACTAGTTTTAAGACCGTATGGATTTATTTTTGGTGGTCTGTATGTTCTTATTGCTCTCTCTCACACACACGTACTTGCAGAGATGCATCACAGGCTTTCTGAATCATGAGCAAATGTTTGTATAGTAAAGAGACTCAACTTCAAAATTTGGAATTTTGTCATTCTTTCCCTTTGTAACTGAACTTTATGTTACAGATGCTTGCTGAAACTATGGACAATGATATAAAGCGTTGGGCTGCAGGAAAAGAAGGAAACTTGCGAGCTCTGTTGTCTTCGTTGCAGCAGGTTTTTTTTTTTTAAAACCATTCAATCCCTTTTCTTTCTGTCTTCTATGTTGCAGAGTTAATGGTACTGTGTTAGGTTTTTCTATTTTTCTTTTATTACACATTTTCCTTTCTTCTTCTTCATCTGCTGCTTGTTGTATCTGTGCTGGTGCCAACACCCACTCGGCCGCGGGGGCACTCCATTTTCAAATTGAGTGGCTCTTTCCTTATCTTCATGTTCTAAACTAATTGTGTCTTACCCAAAATGAAACATTTTTGAGCAATTTTTTCCGGTCCTCGTTAAATTTAGGGAAAATTGCAACAGCGGTCCCTAACCTTTTTAATTTTTGCAGACTTTACCCTAACCTTTAATTTGTGCCGACAAACACATCTAACCTTTCAGAAATATGCTGCTGAGGTCCAAATGGATGGAAACTATCCATTTGACCGTTAGTTGACAAAAAAAAATAAATGATTTTGACCAAATTTTGTAGGGCAAAATTGTAACTCCACAAATTTTACATAAAATAATTAAAAAGGAAAAGGAAAAAAAAATTTATCCACCCCCCCGCCCGCCCGCCCGCCTGCCTTACCCCACCCCACCCGCTATCATGAAAAATCTAGAAGCCAATGGATCTACCTTCCTCTTCTTCCCCACTCCAACCCACATCGATGGTTGAAATCGCCATCCAAAGGCCGGTCGCCACAACTGCGTGAGCGCCCTCGCACCACTCAATTCGCCAACATCACCACCCGAGTTACCCGAGAATAGTTGTAGGATTCTGCAAAAGAATTCAAACTGGGAAACAAATAAGGCAAAAGACGAAGAAAGAAGAGAAAAGCCAAGAGAAGAAAACAACGTAGAATTTCAAGAAATCTATATTTTTCTACTAAGAATACGAGGGTTTGTCGGCGTAGAAAAATAGAGAAGTAAATTTCTCAGTAGTAAAGGAGCCATGACGGTTGGTGAACTCTACAATATAGCTTCTTCTATTTGTCCTATCTTTAATTGTGGTTTATGATTATTTTATGATAGGAAATGGCTATTTAAGGAGTGAATTGTATAAGATTCAACAGCTTCATAAATTTGTTGAAGCTTTGTAATAGTTTTGATTTTCATTTTTCGATTTTATGAGATTCAATTGTAGTTGTGGAGATTTGACAATCGCTAGTGATGGTGGCGATTAGTGGAGATCCAATTCTTAGATCGTTGGTGTCGATTTTGGGGTTTCAAAATCGCAGAGGATTTGACAACCATTTCACTATTGGCTTTGAGTTTTCATTACCGAGGCTGTTGGTGGTTTGAGATGGTGGTGGTGGTATCGATTTAGGTGCGGCATCGTGTGGGTGGTGAGGATGGCTGTTGTTCGACGCTGGGTGAGTTTTCTTGGTTTGATTTTTGAGTATGGGGTGAATTATCTTGGTTTATTTTCAAATCTACAATGACAAATGTGGAGTGCGATGGAAGGTGGCGGTGGAGGGTGCCGAAACTGGTAGTGGGTGGTGGTGTGGGGAGTTGTGGTGGTTGGGCTCGCCGGAGAGAAGAAGATAGGCGGTTTTGATTGCGAGGGTGGGTGGGAGATGAGATGTTTTTGGTTTTTTATTTTTATTTTTTCTAATTTTGTTTGGTTTTTATAATATGGAATTAGCTAAGCTATCATTTTGACCTCGCCAAATTTGGTTAAAATCAAATTTTTTGGTCAACTAACGGTCAGATGGATGGTTTCCATCGATTTGGACCCTACCTGCATATTTTTGAAAGGTTAGGGGCGTTCGTTGGCACAAATTGCAGGTTAGGGTAAAGTCTACAAAAATTTAAAAGGTTAGCGACCGCTGCTGCAATTTTTCCCAAATTTATAAGCTGGTCATCACTCAGAAACTCTGCTCAATCAAGGAAAGAAGATGATTTTGGCACATTGAAGCTTCTTAAAGACACTGATTCAAGGGGAGGTTTTCTGTTCAACGTGAAAGAAAGAAATGTGGTTCAAAGGAACCTAGAACTAAGTTAGACCAGTTGTCAGCATTCCTTTTTCTCACTCTGCCCATTTTCAGTCGGTCAATATATGACCTAGCATGACTGAATCGAATGATTTAGTTGAAGAATAGCCAGAAACGTAATAAGAAGAGAAGGTTGAAGACCCCCACCTGGGAGGAAAAGAAAATGCAATTCCTTTATCTTTCTCTGTCACAAACCACATCATGGCCGAACCATCTCTTTTCCATTTGCACTCACAACCACCACACACAAGGGAGATCGCTGCCTTACCACCAACTCAACCCCAAGGTCCAGCAAAACACCATCACATCATATCTGTACCACCATCGTTCCCAATCCAAAATCTGCACATTCTTGAAATTAGTGCCGCCACTTCAAAATTTCCAGCATGCAAGTGAGGTAACCATTCAAAGTTGTAAAAAGAGTGGGTGCATGTCATTCGTCCAGTCATAATATTGCAGGATATGATGTGTTGAAGTTTGCTGTCTGAATTTTGGAACAAATGTCGAAAATCTGAGGAACAAACATGTTTAGGATATCAGGATTCCAACACCCCAGCCGAACAAATATGATGTAAATTATAATACTGAAATCAACAGTTTGACTTTATTTTCAAAGATGATTATCTAAACCATTTATGAACATGTTGGCTTTAAGTTGAATTAGTTTACTTTATAATTACATTCATTTATTTAAAATGAAAAGAAATTGGTTTATTGGTTTATGTAGAAGTGAGCTTGCGCCTTTTGTTTTTTCCTCTTTTTGTAAATTGAAGGGTTATAATACATAAATAGGAGCCTGAATGTAGCATTCTTGAAAATTATCTTTTTGATTTGGTAATGAATTGAGATGCTATAGGAATGAGACAAGTTAAATCATTTGATTGCTCACCTGACTAGTATGGACATGATAACTTCATTTTTAAAAAAAGCTAATTCTTTGAGTCTATGGGATGACGTGCAGGTGTTATGGCCTGAAAGTGGTTGGCAGCAAGTTTCATTGACTGATTTAATTACTTCCACATCAGTGAAAAAGGTTTATTATAAAGCAACCTTATGTGTCCATCCAGACAAGGTTCAACAGAAAGGAGCCAGTCTCCAACAAAAATACATTGCTGAGAAGGTTTTTGATCTTCTGAAGGTATTTTCATTGTTCAAGAAGTCCATGATTTTGTTGCATTTGATTGAAATTTAAACATTTTCATATTCATGCATCTATCATTCCATTGGCTATGCCAGTAGAGGATCTGAACAGAGTTGAAATATATTAGATCCAATTTTTTTAAAACATGGCGAGGGGTAAGACTCGAGACAAAACAATAAAAGTATTCACAAGGATATAAAAATACTAAAAAAATACACTTACGATAGTCGATAAACCAATAAATCCAATTATCTCAAACAAATTTTCAAAACAACGATTAGACCTATTTATACAAATACATTTCCATGTTGCATTTATGCACGTGTAATTTGCATGTTAGTGTTGCATTAATTCCTCTCAAGCTATGTCTATTCATCAAATCGTAAATTTTCACAGGAAGCTTGGAACAAATTCAATTCTGAGGAAATGAGATGAGTTTTCAGATTAAAGTTGGTGCCACTATGTTGAGGTAGTTCATATTCTTTGTATAAAATGGGGGCCACACAGCCCTATACGCCAAACTGATTCCTTGTTTCTTCTTTAGAAGAGGCTCCATGTTTATTCTTAGTTCCTGAGATGACACACTGGGAATCATTATGTCACTAGGTTGCTTGTGCTCTTTGTTTTATTTCTATATTCACTCTCTGTTGGATTGTAGTAGAGCAACTTCTCGTTCAGTAATGTGGACTGCAAAAAACTTCATAGGCAGTCGTAGTTGACCTGGATAATTGTCGATGAAATAGTTTGCTTTCCGTTGCGCGATCATGCATCACACATTTCTGTAAATTTAAAAATGAGTTAAAATATTTTTTTTTTTTTTGTTGGAAAAAAATATTTATGTATGCTTATTCTTGCTTTCCTGGCTGCACTTTCTGGTTTATACTACCAGTTGCTATAGCTTGTTGATAAATTATACTTGTTTAGTTGACAGGTAGAAAGAAGAAAGGATGTGCAGATGATATGGTTAGACGTTGGATTAATTGAAGCCTTTGTTGCTTATGAGATGAGATGAGATTGTCTCCAAAAATTTAAATCCTTTTTTTTTTTTTAATTAAACTTGAAGTTGTAACTTTATTTCAGTTACTGGGTTCAGATGGGGGCAATACTCTGGACCACAAGGCTGACTACTGGAAAACCCATTTAATCTCTCAATTCTTTATCCGTAAGCACTAAAGAAAGTTCGCCCGGAAATTTCCGTTGAGACAAAGATCTTTGCTCTTTTGGGTTGAAAAGCAAAATATAACATGTTTGGTTGGTATTTCAGAACTTTCTTATAAAGCCCACATGGTATTAGACAATTTGTGTGGCGTATATAAGATAGCATAAGGGAGCCCTTATGGCATCTTATGAGCTGCACAAGAGAGGTCCATAAAGTTTAGCCAAACATGGTCGAAGTCAACGGTGGATTGTTAATAAAGATGTCTATGATTCTTGACTGAGAAACTCAATGTCGAGACACTGGCATCTTTTATTAGTGATCATCCACCAAATCACTATCGGAACCAATGACAATGTCATCTATGATTATCGACGGAGGTGGGTTGATGATAATTGATTGTATTACTGTCGGTAATTTCGGGCCACCTCATCAATATATATTCATTCACTTCACCATCAATGACAATGTAACATTGGCGACAGTCGATGAGCTTTGTATTGGTGATCATTTCATTTTATTTTTGAAAAGGTCCTAAAAGAAATTGACTACAGTATGCAACATCGTTACAGCCTCTCTCTATTGATAGAACGGTGAAATTGAATAACAATATAGATTATATAGAGCAAATTGTGACCAGGTGACCAATTTCAAAGGAAATTTAAGAACTTTTTCAGTTTGTCAAGATTTGATTGGATGCGGGGAGGAAAAATGTAACACTGCAATCATATAAAAGATTGCCAGAGTTGACCGCTGCTGTGATAAATATATATTTAGCACATGTCTATAAATATTCAATTTATTTTTTATTTATATATTTGATTAGATTTGTAAATATTCCTTATGGTATTTTAATTTTTTTTCTCTCTATCCATGAGTTCTTATGTGGGCCCTCTCCCTACAATAGTTGACCATTTACGACCGTCTATTGTGGACGAAATATAGATATACATAAAGTGCTACTTAAGATAAGTGAATTAGGGGTTTTGGGTGGCCATTATCATTAGGGCGGAGATAGACATAAGAGTGCGGCTTTCAGCACTCGAAAGACTTTTTCCACATTTGGTCTCTTCAACTGAATGTGTTCCATCTTTGAAGGGTCAATTTATTTATTTTTTTCACACTACCCTTTAGTACCTATAAAATATTCTTGGTTCGAGCCTCATTGCATTCAAATAAAATCATATATGTATCACACTAAGTGGGTGTTTGGTGTTGGATTACAATTAGATTTTTAGTAGATAAAGTTTTTGAAATGTGTGTCGAAAAGTTGTGGGACTCATGAAAGATGTAATTCATATTGATTGTTTGACTTTAATTTACATTAAAAATCTGATTTTAGTCCGAAACAAACATGGTACAATTGTACAATTTAAAAAAAAAAAACCTCGTACAGTTAAAATTTTAGATAAAATGCTTAAACATCAAGGACAATCTGATTTTAATAATAATAAAAAAAAAGTGTTGTCTTTCAAGTGTGAAAGGAATTAAAGTCGAAAGATTGAGTGGAGTTAAAGTCCAAATAACTTCATTTCGTTGAATTTTATAGAAAATTATTTTGTTATAAGTTGACTAACTTATAAGTTTACAAATACATGTTCCGTGGTTGGAAAACAGACTATTATTGTAATGATTTTGTTAGGAGAAACAAGCGGTCGGCTTTCATTGGTTAATAATAAAAATGATTATTTTTGAGAACATTTTCAATGTATTGGCTCAAAGTCAAAAGAAGAACAAAGTCACTAGTTATCTCGCCGGAAAGGAAAGGATACAAATCTCCTCCTCCTATTTTCATCTCTCTAAACTCACAAATCTTCCCTTTAATTTAGAGAAATCGGTAAATTGATCTTTGCACGTCACTCGTAATAATATCCATAAATGACTTGTTTTTTTTTTATAATAGATGAAAATTACCATATGTAAATTCGGGTGCACGATACACATTAGTACTCTATTGCATTTCTCCGTCCGAGTCAGAATAAATATGTTTTCAAACATTTTCTTTAAAATTCAAAGTGGATCCTCCTGCGTGAATCTCAATAATCGCTTGTTCTGATTCTATATATATTTGTGTTAGACACCCATTTTGGGGAAAGAATAAATTCTGGAATAATGATTGATGGAAGAATGTGTGGTTAAAAAGTAAAGAGAATTTTTGGGTTTATGTGTAATATTATTTTATTGATAGAATGTGTGGTTAAAATGAAGAAAGATAGAGAAAAATGAGAAATAAAATGGGTATCAAACAAGGGCTATAACTGTTCTAAACTAAAAGAAAACTTTTGACACGGGACAACAATATATTCTTCACATTTAAGAAGGAATATGTTGGCTTCTAACCTTTTATTATATTTACGCAATCAATTTTCACTTTTCAGTAATATAAAAATTCTCGAAGTTTTCATGATATTTATTTTATTTACAATAGAATTTTTTAATAAACTAAATTTATAAAAAATAAGGTATTTAGTTATTGCATAAGGAAAAATTTAACTAGGAGATTAGTTGGTAAAAGTAATTGAAAATAAAATATGAAGTTTTAGACAATTGGCGTATTTACTAAGGAACCGTGCTATAGGTCCCGACTCAATGACCGGGACCTTTTCCAGGGCACCAGCTGTCGCCCCCCTCCAATAGAGGGGCGCCAAGGTCTTGATCATTGAGCCAGGACCTTTGGCTTTTTCCTTTACTAAGAGGTTAACCCAACTCTGCTCGTAGAAGTGAAGTCATTTTCTTGTCAACATCAACCAAGTTCCACTTTCTGTAAACTCATCTCCAGACATGGGCTACTTCAAAGTCTTGTGCCATGGTCCCTCTGCCATGTTCATTATTTTAACACTTTTGTCTTTTTCGAAGGCAACATGGTATCCATGCTTGCATGTTTGGCTAAGCTTATTAGTAAATAAGTAATTTTTTAAAGAATTAAATTTTTGTTGGTCAAATTATAAATAAGTTACATATTTGAATGTAACTACCGCTAGCTCTATTGTTAAAATGAGTAAATTTTTTTGAGTATGAACAAGAAAAAAATAACTTATATAAACATTGTTACAAATAGAAAGTTACTCGAAGAGTTATTTTAAAACATTTAGGGTCCGTTTGAGTGCAAAGGTAGAATTTGGGTGAAAAAAAAATGAATTACAGGAAATTAAATTGTTTAGAATTTGTTTAACTATGAATTGTAATTAATTGTGTTTGATTGGTATAATTTTCCACCTGGAAAATATTGAAAGTTTGGTGTCTGTTTAGCTTTGTTTTTCATAAAAATTGTCCATTAAAATGATAATTATTTTTTTTAAACCATTGTGTCTAGAATTTGTTCCAATTGAAAAAAAAAGGGGAAAATCAATTACCACCAAAACCAAAAGAAAATGAATTCCTTAAAAACCAAGAAAACAGGCGCGTGAGAGTAGGAGGTGGAAAACAAATTTCCGGAAAAAATTTCCTATCAAACACTATAAAAGTTGGAAAATGATGGATATCAAACGGGGCCATAGAATTGATTTTACCCATCCCATTTTAATAAGACTAGAGTTTAAATTTGTTTTACAATAAACACTAATCGAAAGAAATTCATATTTCTCACAAACCGGTTTGTAAGAATATATTTTTATTAATGTAAATGAGTTACAAGTATTTAAACCTTGATTTACCCTTCCGTTGCATCAGTCCATTGCACTTACCTAGATGTGTGATCCCACAAATTGCATAGTACAATTTTTTGTCGTTCCAAAAGTATAGTCTGATCGCGACTTTCAAATTAAGCTCTCCACGAGTGATTGCTACTAAAAGACGGGACGACAGAATATAAAATCTAACGTGCCTGTAAATAATTTCTTGAGGAACATAAATCTTAATTATTGTAAATCTAGAATGGGACACCTTACCCTTGATGTTTTCCATCGGCTAGCAAGTTGTACTTTTTATGCATCTGGCAAATGGTGATGGCGATTAGGGTTTTAAACTTTTCAAGTCAAGAGATGCAAAATAATAATAATTAGGTCAAGTTGCATCTCCTTTGTTTGTAACCCATGAATTATTAATTGTGAATCTTGTAAAGCTTCATGCAATGTTTCAATTCATAGAGACATAAAGAGATTTGAGAATCGTTGTTAACGAAAAAAACAAATAGTGACATTGCATCGTAAATGGTGTGACCGTGATAATCATTTTGTGAATGCGCTATACATGTTTCACCTGTTCACTTATATTCTCGCAATATATTAGTTAAGGAGATTTAGTTTTAATATGAAATCTTTGATGATCAACCTTAGTATTGAACCTCATATCATCAAAAATCTAGACTTTAAGCTATTAAAGAGACTGAATTTATTTCTACACTTCCTATCTTATACACTAAATTAATTATTTTCTTAATAAATATCTAGAATTGACATGACTACTCCATGTAAAGTTGCCACATATTTGCATTGCCATTTGTGTTGGACATGAAAGCCAAGTTGGTGTATCTATTGACGGTGAACCATTGCATTTACTATCCAATTCCAATGGTTTCATACCTGTATGTTTATCAAGATCAAGGCGTGGGGATGGACAGAAACCTACTAAAGTTTAACAAAGAAAAGTGATAGAATAATGCTATGTAACTATACTGAGGTTGCAACTTCAGTTTAAGTAGCCTTAAATGATAGACTAAATGAAATGTCATTTAATTTCATTTATCATTTAATGACACATTGACGCCGTCTAATCTGGGGTTACAATCTCAATGAAGATAAATAACATTACTCAAAGTGATAGTAATCTCTAATGGCCTTTTTACTTTTTAGGTTCATACATGTGGTTTGATTGAGTCGAATAGTTGATTTGTTTAGGCTACAAAAAATGGCATTCCAGCGATCATCACTATTGGTCGCTAGAAAATGTCAAAATCAATTGAAAAAAAGTAGGAGTTTATTGCGCCAAATGTTTTAGCGACCAAGGTATAAGTGGTTGCAGAAGACTAGGTTTAGTGGTCGCTGGGGTGGCGTAGTATCCAACAATCATCACTATTGGTCGCTAGAAAATGCCAAAACCAATTGAAAAAAATAGGATTTTATTGCGCCAACTGTTTTAACGACCAAAGTATGAGTGGTATATATAGAAGACTAGGTTCAACGAATTCAGTGGTCACTGGAGTGGTTCTCTTATGTGGGAAAATTATAGCTCTTTTTTCAGCGCTATCTTTATCGACCTATCAAATGTATAGTCCTTGATTCTCTTATGACCTAGGATTGGTCGTAATAGAGCACTACAAAATTAGTCCAATTTTATCGGACCAAAACCTTTGCCAATTAATAGTTGGTCGATGATCGTGTCCTATAGCAACCAAAATCTATTGATCGCTAAACTTTTGGTCGGTGACTCGATGGAGTCCAATTTTTTGTAGGGTTGACCTTTTGGTAGGTTTATTTCTACTTCCAAACAAGGTTCTAAAATGCGTAATGCGTGTAAATGCATTTCGATTGAGCATTAAGCATTTTAAGCATATACGAGCCTATGTGAAGCATATGCGTAATTACGCATTTGTCATAATTACTTGGTAATTAATTTTTACAATTAGATTAGACACGAACATCGGTTTAAAAAATCATAAATATTGTTGACTCTTTATATGATTTCAATTCAATCTCATCTTCTTCATCCAAGTCATCTTTCATGTCATTCGATGCAAAATCATCTTCGTCGAATTCCCTTATTTCATCTAAAAAATTTCTATTACCTCTTATAGATGGTAAGATATTTTGTTAACCTTCTCCTCATTATAACAATCATCGTCAATCCAAATTTATGCCTTACTAGCATCAATTCCCAGTAAAACTGGAAGAAGACCAAAGAAAAAGGAGGCTTAGGCTCGATGTGGATAGTTTCCAACTTTACGAAAAATTTGTTTTGATTCTTTATTTTTTTAAACGTCAAAACCCTAAAAATTGCTGTACATAATTCATAGTTTGGATGATTTAAGCTAATTTGATTTTTTAAGTTGTAAAAATGGGCTAAACTTTGTTAGGTTAATTATGACACAATTTGTTAACAAAAGTACATATTCATTTTGGCTTTTAAACGTGCATATGCAGTCAACGAAATGAGTTGACAGCATTATTACACACATATCTCATATACTAGGTGTTTCTAAAATGCATCAAGAATATGTAGGCATATACGATTATATTCGTGCATTTTAGAACACTACTTATAAATTGATGTTTTAATGGGAGTTTATGTACTCAGTTTATTTTGTTGAATAGTAAAATTACAATAATTTAGACGTTAATCCATATATATACAAAGGATCACATTTTTTATTAAAGGGATTGGACAGTATTATAGAAGAGAAAGAAGTTAAAAATGTTATTGTATTGTAGAGTTTGATTCAATGCTCCATATCAAATATGTACTAAGAACTCATATTTGGTGACGGTGGTGGTGATAATGGCAGTAATGCAATGATGGTAGTGGTGGCAGCGCAACGACAGTACGTATCGTAGTGGTGGTAGGAAGGGGGGTTTGTACAAAAGGCATACTTCCACTAAAATATTTCCAATAAACAAGTTTATGATATTCTTGGTATATTGCAGTGGACAATGCTCACGTCTCATAAAAAATCAAAGAAAAAACTTTAAAATAATATTTAGGGTCAGTAATCAGTTGTTGAATTGTAATTTTGTCACCAAATTTGAATGAGGAAAAAAAATAAATATAAAAAAAAATGAAAATTTATTCTCTTTTATCCCACCCCACCCTCAGTAATTAGGCTACCAATATATTATGATAATTGTGTAGAGGACTATGATGCCTAATATAAACTAAAAACATATATGTGTTACCTTCAAGGTGAAGCACAATAAATAAAATGCCAAACAAATAGTAAGCCCTCGTTTGGTGCGCATTTTTGGAAAAAAATGCATTTTTACTGTTGATGTGATGAGGAATATATGGTTGAAAAAGAATGAAAAGTTATTGATGTGATGGAAAATATTATTTTGTTGAAAAATATGTGGTTGAAAATGAGTAGAAGAATGATAATGAAAAAAAGAAGTGGCTCAAACATGGCCTAAAACTTATAAATTTTTGAGAAAATCACCTAAATCCAGGGGGTTTGTTTAATTATTAAAAATCAGGTGATTAAGATTTTTTTTACAAAAATTAGATGTTAAATCCCGACACCCCAATTCATTTCTCTTTCTCCACCTCTTTTCTCTTTTCTCTCTTCTCTCTTCTCCTTCTACCCTCCATTATCTCCGCATGCAACCCAAACCTCCTCACTCTCACAACCGGTGAAGATGCCGAAGAAAAGAGAGCGGCGATAGTTCGGGTTTCGAGAGCATCTGGTGGAAAAGATGGGCACAACAAAGTTCTCACCTCAAAGGGGTAAGGGACCGGAGCGTGAGACTCTCTGTGAACACGACGATTCAATTTTACGATTTGCAGGACCGCCTTAGCTACGATTAGCCAAGCAAGGTGGTGGAGTGGCTGCTTCCAGCTCTATTGAGAAGCTCCCTTCCATTAGGGCTACATTCTCGGATATTCCTAAGCAGCTCAGCGACGAGAAGAGGTCTAGCTCCGGTGGTAATGATCAACATGGTTTTGATATAGATGAAGCAGACATGGATGGCGGTGGCAGCTGTAATCCTCAAGAGATGGCTCCGACAAGGGTTTCGGGCTATCCCTTTCCAGATCTAAAAATTAGATCAAAGCCCGGGGCGTGCAAAGGAAAGAGTTGCAGAGAAATAGAAGGAGAAAGAGAACGAGTCTCCTCATGTTGAACACTTGAACCCTCTTTCCCATACCACTTCTTTCACTGAACTCCTCGGTGTTGGCATGAATAATGTCAATAATACTACTAATCTTAATGAAGGTGAAGGAGGTGGGAATTTATGTGTTGAGGTTGGGAGGAGACTGGTGGTGGTAGAGGTGATTACATTTGTGGTGGTGGGGAAACAACTGGTGGTGAAGGTGGAGTTGGTTTAGGACTTGTTGGCCGAGAATTTGGTGGTGTTGGCAGTAGTGGTATTGCTGGTGACGATTAGGTGAGGTAGTACGACATTTGATTGGTGTCGGTAATGGATCTGTGGGTGGTGTGAATGTGCAGTTGTGTCCATCTACATTTGGTGGTGGTGTTTATGGTGCGACGATGATGGTGGTGCGGTGGTTGGTGTTTGTTGAATGTGTTGGTGGAAATGATGATGGTGATGATTGTTGTTGTGTATTTGAGATGAAGGTAATATCTATGCTCGTGGACTTTAGTTGAAGGTGGTAGTAATGGAGTAGAGAAGAGTTTTAGTTAAACATTAGTTCAGAATTTATTGTCATGAATTTGAGTTGGAGGAGGTAGTGGTGCATTTGAGGTGATTGTGGTGATGACTGGTGGTGGATTGTGGTGCTTGTTTATGGTGATCATTTGTGACTAAATATATGTGTACTGTGATTGGTTGTGACCAATTTTGTGTTAATTGTGATCAATTGTGACTTGATCATATACGGTCACAATTAAGATTCAATTGGTCACAGATAGTTACCCTGAACACAAATTTGATCATAGTTAGTCACATTGAATACAAACTTGGTCACAATTAGTCACAAACACTCATACTAAACACAGATTTGGTGGGTAATTATTTAGGTGGATGCAGGGATGAGGTGGTGGATCCATGCGGGTGAGAGTGTGATTTTCAATTTTTAATTTTCTAAAAATCTTTAAGTCATCGGAGCGGCCGCCGGAGTGATCACCAAAGCCGATGATCGTCTCCAGTGGAGAGGTGGAGGGAAGATGATGTAGTGGGGTGATAGGATGTGGTAAGTAAGGTGGCATGGATAAAAATAACTGATGTATATTATATTTATTTTAATATTTAATAAATTTATTTACCACCCGATTTTTGAAATATTTTAATGAATTTATTATTTATGAATTGTGATTTTTAAAACTAGGAGTTGTGTATTGTTCCTTAAATTTTTGCCGCTTTGAATATAATCTCATGTTTGATTTACATTAAAATTTTCATTTTCACTCTTCTACTCATTTTCAACCACACATTCTTCAATAAAATAATATTTTTCATCACATCAATAACTTTTCCTTATTTTTTAACCATATATTCTCTATCAATCTACTATTTCAGAATACATTCTTCCAAAATAATGTACCTCAAACACACGGGAAACTACGACTAAAGAAGAAACTAGCCCAAAAACAGAAGGTTGATGAATTAAGTATCAAGAAAAAAAGTTAGGGATGAAAGTACAACTGATCTCAAAAGTGTGAGACCGTGCATGCAATTTACTCTTTTTTAGAACTTTTAGTTATGTTTTAGTGACATAGTCAAAGATTAGGGCTCACTTACAATGGTAGTTATTCATTTGATTTTTTTTAATGGACCACTTTAAAATATTCTTTCCAAGAATTGAGGTAATAAAAATGTTCAGGTTACTTATTTTGTCCGTCAGTGTCACATTAGAACGTCTTAAAGGCGCATTAATAAACTATATAAAACTATGGACTTTGGTTGATAAGTTTCACTAAGTTTTTTAAAAATTAAATTATTTGAAAATAAGGTTTTTTGATTGATTAAAATTAAAAGTAAGTTAGTCATATGTTTTGACAGTAAAGTAAGAATTACCAATAAAGTAAACATTTTTCTATTTAAAAGTAAAAAAAATAAAAAATAAAATCCTAGTATCGTTAAAAATAACTTAAAAGTAATATTTAATTATTTCTACGCGTAAGCATAGCCAAACATCCTCGCAAGAAAAGATTATTGGTTACTAAACATTTACATTTACATTTTTTATTTGATTTATTACTATTATGATTTTTCATCATCCTTGATGTCATGATAAAATTGAAAATATAGCCGTTATTGTTGACTTTTATTAGACGGCTAAGACGGGTGAGACCCAATAACGACCATATTTTCAATTTTAATTGGATTTTAAGCCGTACCAAACATGCTCCTAGAGTGCAGAGTTAAGTTTGCTATGGAAAGAAATTGATGTGACATCTAGATTCGGGTTAATCTATGTCAATTTGTATGATCATAGGTTGTAGTACAACGATCGCCTGACCTAATTTGTTCGGCTCGATTAAATTGTAGTCTTTGACCAAATACTTTCTTGATTTTGACTATAAATTAGTGGCATGTGACTATCTTACCCTCTTCAAAGAATTTCATCCTCGAAACTCATTTAGGGAGAATACGAACACGGAAAATATAATGTACTTGATCTTCAAACTTTTGATTGTGTGTGTGTAAAAGATGAGAATACGATATGTTTGTCCATCTATGAATGGCTATTATTTGTTCAAAGAAATCATGCATTTCCAGGTTGATAACACCATGTTAAGATTATCATATTACAATAAAAAATAATGACAACAAAAAACTAAATTCTTTTTTTCAATAATATTGTCATTGACTCCGTGAACCACTTTCCGACCATCGGTGTGGTGCTGTAACAAAATGTGTATTAGTCATATATATATATATATATATATATATATATTTTTTTTTTTTTCTCACTACAAAAGTAAAATAAAAGTAAATAACAAATTGAGTTCAAAATATAAACATAAAAATAAATGACGTGGATTGAGAATATTTTTATCTGTGTTCGTTTAAATATTTTTTTTAGAATCTTTATGTGAATAATCATTGAGAGATTAAATTATTTTTATTTTTCTAAAAAAATTATAATTTTATTTTCTCAGAATATTTATTTATAGAATTTTAGATATTATTTTTTTCAAATTTTTTACCTTTTTTTTTTTTTTTCAAATTTCAAAATTTCAAAATTCATTTAAACTCTTGTTCCATATTTTGGGCATTTTCAGAATTTTCGCTGAAAACATTCAAAACGTCAAAAATTGTTGGAAAAAAAATTGTAACAAATTCAAAAGTGGATGAAAAATTGTAACAACAAATTCAATATGTTTTAATTCTCTACTTAATTTTCCAATTGAATTGGTGGCTGCAAAGCCAAATGGCTATTGTAACATATTTTGTGTTAATGCAAAATTAATAGAAAATCAAAACCTCCTCATCCTAGTAATATATTAGGAGATGCTCTCCTCCTTATTCCACACACCAAATATTTGAGAGTTCATACCTCTCTATTTTTCTCGCTTCTCTCTTTGTTTCAAGAGCTTTGTTCTTAGTGGTCTAGATATTTTTTTTAACTCGATGATAGAATCGTGAGTATTCTTGGTTCACCTAAAGCAGTGACAAGGTGTGTTAGTCAACTGCTTTCAACCACTGCATCTTAGAAGACAGATGCCATCAGTCATCTGCACCACAGTGGGAGAAGTAGGTGAATCTGTTTTAAGATGTTAGGAAAAATATAAAGAAATTAGAAATACTGGTGAAATTATGTAAATAAAATAATGAAAAAAAACAGTACAATAAACAGAGTAACAATAAAAGAGAGAAATATGGTTGTTGATATAGTGGCAGTAGTAGAATGAGCTGAGACCCGTGTTGTGTACAGTTTTCTAAAAATAGATTCATCTCCTGTTGTGGTGTAAGATAATTAATGGCGTCATCAACCATGATACAATTATTAAAAGTAGCTAACTAGCATATTGTCATTACTTTAGGTGAATTGTGAATGTTTACACTTCTATCACCGAGATAAAACAAAATCTTTTAAGCTACTAAGAACAAGATTCTTGAAAATAAAGAGAGAAATTTAGAGAGAGAGAAAACTCCTTAATTTTGATGTGTGAAATGAGGAGAACATCTCCTTATATAATGCTAGGATGAGGAGGTTCCAATTTTTCATTGAGGCTTTGTAAATATCAATTTAATTGAAAGTTAACTAGAAAATTGAAATCAAAACTGTTGTTACATCTCATTCATCATTCAATTTAACTAGAAAATTTGTTTCGACTTCTACATTTTGTAGAAAAGTTTCATCAAGAAATTATCTCAAGTCACTCACGTTCCACTAAAATTCTTCTAATCGGACAAAATACTTCCACAAAATTATTGAAATGTTGAAAAAGACTTTCTTAACCTGAGAAGCTTTTGACTTTTCAAAATCCACCAAATGAACCCTTTGTTAGTATAACTATTTGAAGGAGAGACAATAAATATGGTTTTGGCCTAGAGGTAAATACGAAATGTTTACCTAGTTGAAGGGGAGACCTTACTTGCCTAGAAGTTTGAGATGAGAGCTAAATACGAAACGGTTATGCTACCTGTTACTGGTGAGAACCGATTAGCAGCTCGGACTCCACGTGTTGACAGGATGACGTGCCACACGCCATCCGAGGCGATTGCGCAGAGGACGAGCTGCTTGCACTTGGTCCCCTTTCCGCCTCGCCCCGGCAAAGATCTCCCGTACAGAGATCTTTGCAGTCAAGTCCGTGGTTGATGGGATGTGTGGCAGGACCCAAACGGTCAAATCAGCCAGAAGCACTTGATGCCAGCCAACCTATGGAAAGACAAGTTGACACCTACGATGGGACAGGCCCTAATAATCTAGCTACACGTGCCTCCCCATCCAACGACCCTCATCTTCTCACACCCGGTATAAATACTAGACCCTTACGCTCAAAGAAGAGGGAGCTTGGTGAGAGAAAAAAGGAGAGGAAAAAGGAACCTGGTACCATATCTTTTCGTTTCCCTATATTGACACTTGTTCCCGAAACCCCGTAAACGGCCTTCGAGTGAAAACTTGGAGATCGACAAAATAATTTCCGGCTGATCCTACGCTGACTTGACCGTCGGAGTGCCCGTGGCCGTCCCCACCTCTTATGGGAAAGGCCACGTGTAACTGACGTTGTGTGGTTCATGCAGGAACGGATAGACTCGAGGATATCACCTGTTGGCTCGGTGGCAGACCCGTTTTTCGAGGTCAACACTACCTGTACATAACCTTTTACATAATATTTGTCCGAATTGACAAGTGGCGGCTCCCTATTGGAGGTGCGTCTGTCCACTTATCAATTCAGTCAAAAATTATGTAAAATGTTAGGTACAACTAGATTAATTCAATACGAAATGTTTAACTAGTTGATAATGCTCTCATTGCTTATGCATTATACAAAGCAACAAGCAATAATTACAGGATTAATGATTAATTAATTCCAAAGGAACCATATTCTGCATGAAGTAAAGGGGTGGATGATAAGCCATAAACGGATTCAATGGTTGTCATTGAAAGATACAAAATCAAAATAATATTTTCGTTCACTTTTTGTATGTATATATTGCTTAGAATTCATAATAGAGTTGCACACAAAATAACTCATTCCTTACTTATCTTTCATTACATTTTGGCGTACTGTTATAATCAAGAAATTCTCAAAGAGGAAGAGGCTACAAAATGACAGTAAGAATCTTTACCCTTTGAAAGAAATTAAATAGATTCACTCACACGCATGCATAAACATAATTTGCGCGTTTCATTTATGATTCTAGTTAGACTCTTTGTTTACTCATGCCACGTGCATTTCATTTACATAATTAAACGTATGTTTTAGTTACGATTTTGTTCAAACAATCATACTATATGAACAGGTTAATGACAATATTTTTAACAGGGAGCACATGTCATTTGTTCATTGGACAGTTAGGAAAAAAAAATCATGGTAGCATCTGTCAACAAATCCTGTCAAAAGCCCCTGTTCAAGCAGCATTAAATGTTTTGCTTACTCGCTCCACATAAATGTTTATTTATGGTTTTATTTAGACATTTTGTTTGTTTGCGAGTAACTATGGCATAGAACTAACAAGTTTGAGTTTTTCCTCAGTTTGGTACCTAATTAGGTCATTACCAGTCGTGCAAATTTGATCTTTCTGGTAAAAAGAGAGCCTATTTCTCAGCTCTATATCACCTTTTACATTGCAACGAAAATGTGCAGAAAACTTGGCCTAAATCAAGGGGAAAAATAACCAAAATACAAGAACCATTAAATTCTGCTGGTGCCACTTGTTTGGACATATACGACCTACCAAACCAACCACATCTACAGCAATTATAATTAAGCAGCTCATTCATAATTGATTTTTTTTTTTTGTTTCTATTTTTTCTTTTCTAAAAAATAACTTGTATGAAACTGTGCCTTCACCTCCAAAAAGGGTGTCCCTAATGCCTGAGGCCTGATTCTTGACTTCATCTATACCTCCTTGGGTAGAGGTAAGAACTATTGTATCATATTGTGTTCTATAGAATTTAAACTAAAACACGGGATTTTATCTAGGTTCGATATTATCACGATCTCTTGCAAGTCGAAAAGGGGTAATGATCTTTTGCATATCATATTGAAAGTCAATATCTACATGCCTTTAAGTGGTGGGGTATTTTGGAACAAGAACTTGTAACTTATTGCTTTAGTCCACACACAAGTGGCCTGGCCTGTATCTTCTGGTTTATATATAGCCTGCCATGCTTTCACATATAATGCACGGATTCACTGATTCAAGCCTAGAATCAGACACAAATTTTTGCAGAATTTCTTTGATTTATTCGGGTTTTTCGAAACTCGTGTTTTCATGTCAGTAGTTAAAAAGTACTGATTAAAAAACAGTTAGATTGATACATACTAAATTTCAAGAGCATTGAATATCACTGTATATCATTGTATCTAAATCATACACTAGATATTCATCTATTTTCATTCTTTGTCTTGTCTGAAAACAAAGATGGGCGAAAACAACCACCAGCTCCAAGGTTTTGATGTCTCCCTGAATGTGCCTGGTTCGAAATGTTTCGACGATGATGGCAGGCTCAAAAGATCTGGTATTTTTCCTAACTTAATGGTTATTTGAGTTCAGAGTTTCACTTTCATGATAAATATGGGTCGGACCATGAATCCCTTTTCGCCACTTCGTTCAGTTCATTCAACTGAATCCTTAGCAACTACAAGAAACGATGTTAGTTTATGTAATATGTATTTTGTGTTATCTCTTTAGTGATTATGTTTTTTGTCATATGTAAAACAACAAACTAAGCATCGTTCTTTATAAACTTGATCTCGGCCACGTAAAACCATTCTTGCCACTACTTCCGTTTCATTGCAAAGTAACTAGATCCTTATAAACTACAACAGACAAGATTAGTTCATGTATATTTGCTGTGTTTTTCTCTTGTAGGAACTGTATGGACTGCAAGCGCTCACATAATAACAGCTGTGATTGGTTCTGGAGTACTGTCCTTGGCCTGGGCTACTGCTCAGCTTGGATGGATAGCTGGTCCAACTGTGATGTTATTGTTCTCATTTGTTACATATTACACTTCAACTCTTCTGGCAGCATGTTACCGGTCCGGGGATCCAGATTCTGGGAAAAGAAACTATACTTACATGGATGCTGTCCGAGCCAACCTTGGTAATGTTAAAGAAACGGAAATATTTTCGAGTTCTCGTCTGATTATTCACCTAATATGTCATTAGCATGTAGGCTTCTTTTGCTAAGTTTTAAAACCAATTTCTCACTTATGGGATTTCAAATTTCAGGTGGATTTCATGTGAAAATTTGTGGAGCAATTCAGTACTTGAATCTTTTTGGAGTTGCTATTGGTTACACTATTGCATCATCTATAAGCATGATGTAAGAATTTGAAAACAAAAATTAAAACTGTCATGTTCGGTATATTAGACTGGACAACATGGAAACGATTATGGAGATTGTACAGTGTTGTCTAGTACTGAGTACTAAAAAAGTTTGATATTTTTATGCTTTGAAAACTTACAACTGATGAACAGTTAAATTAACAGGGCAATCAAGAGGTCGAATTGCTTCCATTCGAAAGGGGATAACAGTCCTTGCAGAGTTTCAAGCATTCCTTATATGATTGCATTTGGAGTGATGGAAATAATGTTCTCTCAAATTCCAGATTTTGATCAAATATGGTGGCTTTCAATTGTTGCAGCCGTTATGTCCTTTACTTACTCAAGTATTGGACTAGGACTTGGAATTGCCCAAGTTGCAGGTATGAAAAGGGAATCTCTAAACAATTTATAAATTTATTTTTTTGTCAAATTTTGTTCTAAGATTTTTACACGTTTTATTGCAGAAACTGGGAAAATTCGGGGAAGTCTTACTGGAATAAGCATTGGATATGTGACTCCAATGGAGAAAATATGGAGAAGTTTTCAAGCACTTGGAGCCATAGCTTTTGCTTATTCTTACTCTCTTATACTTATTGAAATTCAGGTATAAGTTTGTTTTCCAACTGTAATCCTCGTAACTGAGAGATGAGAGCTAGAGATAAGGGAGCAAATATACAGATTTATAATGTTTCACTCTCAATGTGATAACTATAACGGAGATGAAAAATTATAATGGCGATCTCACACTTCTGAGAAAACGGCCACTATTAAATCATTTATATATTGGACTACTAGGGACACCTCATACATATATGAATGTCCAATAAAACCTATAATATCTATAAAAAAAAAATCGCCGTAAACAATGGATACTAGGCCTGTTTAAGTCGATCTGCTAAAAGTATATAGTACTATTTGGCACCACATAATCCAACAATAGTCATGACGATATCCATGTGGATCCATGTAATGTTGTAGCTAACATGTTAAGTATCCCTCTTTAGGAAAAAGTGTAGCAACTGATTTCAATTTCATCTGTTTTCATCACAGGATACAATAAAGTCCCCACCATCAGAGTACAAAACAATGAAGAAGGCTACACTATTAAGTGTAGTAGTAACAACCCTTTTCTACATGTTCTGTGGCTGTTTCGGCTATGCAGCATTTGGAGACTTGTCACCTGGAAATCTCCTAACAGGTTTCGGATTCTTCAACCCGTATTGGCTGCTCGACATCGCGAATGCAGCCATAGTTATCCACCTTGTTGGTGCATATCAAGTTTACTGTCAACCCCTTTTCGCCTTCGTCGAAAAAACAGCATCAAAACATTTTCCAGACAGTAAATTCATCACAAAAGAAGTCGAAATCCCAATCCCCGGCTTTAAGTCCTTCAAACTCAATCTTTTTCGTTTAGTTTGGCGAACGGTATTCGTTATCATAACGACTATAATCTCAATGCTTATGCCATTCTTCAACGATGTTGTCGGGATTCTTGGTGCATTCGGATTCTGGCCTTTAACTGTTTATTTCCCCGTCGAGATGTATATAGTCCAGAAAAGGATACCGAAATGGAGCCCGAGATGGATTTGTCTTCAAACGCTTAGTGTAGCATGTCTTGTTATTTCCATTGCTGCTGGTGCTGGTTCTTTTGCTGGAGTTGCTTCTGATCTCAAAGTGTATAAGCCATTCAAGACTAGTTACTGATTCTGTTCAATTTAGACCAAACAAGAAAGGACTAAAAATTAGGACTTACATTTTTAGTTCTTGTTCATAAAAACCTAAGAGAGTCCAAGTCCAATGTATGTATTCATGTGGGGTAAATTCAAGTTTCTCCTCAAGTCTGTAATGCGGTCTACTTCTCTGTTGAAATGGAAAATTCAAGCAAGGTCTCCAAGTGCCTTGACTTCTTCACTGTTGGAGGAATGTCTTGTACAAATGCATGTCCTTGAGAAAGTATGGTCGTTCCAAACAATGTTATAAAAATTGGACCGAAAGTAGTCGAGCACGTTCAACTGGCTTGTTGATCCTAGGGATGACAAAAAAATCCGTTCAACCCGATACCAGTGGGGCCCCGCCCGGAATGGGGTGGGAATTACTCGCCTAATCGGGTAAACGGGACGGGAACGGGAAGATAGTCATTACCCCTAAATGGGTAGGGGAAATATAGTCCCTGCCCCGATACCCGCTCCGCTTAAAGTTAAATTCAAATTTAAGTTTTTTATCGAACAAAAATAATAAATTTATCATCATTTTAAAAAGAATATAAGTTGTTTTTAACAAATTAGTAAAAAAGTAATAATATTTACTAACTAAAGACATAAAAAAATAAAAGCAAAAAATAAAATAAATAAAAAAATGGGGCGATAAATGGGGCATGGTATTTGCTCCGCCCTCCCGGATCCCTCGTTAACCGGGTATAGAGATGTGGCAAGATAACAAAAATACTCAATGGGACGGGGTGGAAAACTGGGAATGGGTGACCCATTCCATACCCGCCCCGTTGTCATCCCTAGTTGATCCTGAAACTATTGAGGTTGACTCCGACTCACTTATTTGGATAGGTCAAAGCTAAGGCCGTATTTTAAGACACTAATTCCAAAATATCGCTACTTCAGCAACATTTGGCAAAGTTCAGATTATATTTTAAACTAGTCAAATATGTTTTTATTCATATATTTCGTAGAAGTTACAATTATTCTCCACTTCCATCCACACATTCATTAACATTCACAGCTCAGAATTGTATCATATACACAAATCTGAATCCAATGTCTACTTATCAGCCGGCATTATTTCAAGAAGTTCAAATTTAATTAAAAAAAATATCGATCTTAAATAAAGTTTTTAAAGTATATCTGCTTGTGTTTGGCTCATATCTATAGACTATTTAAAACTAAAACCACTTTTTATTCACACATTTGAAGAAACCCACAAATATCATTCACTTATCCACCACTTAATTTAAACCGTTTATGAACACTTCCACATACCACACATGCTTGACATATTTTTTTTATTATTATTATATAAGACTAAAGGTTTTCTTTTAAATTCCATAATTGACTATTTTACCACTGAATAAAGTAAAACATAAGATCCATTTGTTTGAATCATCAAAGGTGATGTCAAGTCTATAGATTTCGGATCATGATGGAACTCAATACCATACCAAGGGACCTTCACAAGCATCACAAAAAGTGCCCTTTTTCCTACACCATTGATATATATATATATATATATTAATAAAAAAAGAAAAGCATGGACGATTTAAACTAGTTGTCCAATCCTTACATGCATTATTGATCATACGTGAAATATTGGCAGACTACTAATGTCGCTGAATTATTAGCAAGTTATCTTTATTTTGTAATGCTTTATTGATCATATGTGAGATGACGTGATACATACGTCACTTACTTTTTAGTAAAGTTTCCTATATATTTTGATTGAATTAGTTTTTAACTTGAACTTTGTTTCAAGTTTGGCAATTTATTCAGAAAATGTAACGTGACTGTTTAGCTATTTTCTGATTAAATTGTCACGTTAAAATTTCTATTAGTTAAACTAATGGATTGAAAAAGAGTGCAAACTTTTTGGAAGGATGCTAGGTGTGAACTACTTTTTGAGAGCAAGACTGGGTTGGCCTTTGGCATCTATTGACCATCCATTTCCATCAAAAAACAGAGGATGCCCCCCCAACCCCAACCCTTCCAAGAATGGATGGAAGAGAAATACAAACTTGTGAAAAGGTGATTTGATTGAGCTTTTCTAAATAGAATCTATTTAAAGTTGTGTTGTTCAAGTATTAAAATGGGGTGAATACTCGAGTATTGTGGAAAAGGATTTTTGTAGTCCATTAAAATTCTGTACTTATACGTCAATCATGTGTGTTAGGCTTATTGTTAAAGTTGCACTGATTTTAGACTGACGGTCGAAGTAGATGGGTACTCATGAATGATCAAATTCATTTTGAATTACGTTTCAAGACGAAAATAGACTTGGAGCTATAATCTAAAAACAACCTATACACTTTATCTTCAAATCGAAGGAGGGTATGGTGAGTTTTCGGTTTAACGTGACATTAACTGAGTAAAGATTATGAGTTCAAATTTCTCTATTACTCATTATTGGAAATCTAATACAAATATAAATTCTTACAGAATATAACAGATTATAATATCATATTTACTTTAGCTGATTAAGTAATATTTTCACAATATAAAAAATAACTAAATGAAAAATTATAAAGTAGGTATGATAATTATAAGTTGTTATAATTGTCCATACCGCTTTCTAACTTAGTCACTTTCCTTCTATTATAGCCATGCTGAGGACCGTCTGCCGCACATGGTCTGCCGACGCCGCGCATCGCACTCATCGCGGATACATTATAAAATGTTTTTTTTGCGCAAGTCTAGATATGTGCCCATGAGTGGGTTGGTGACACGAAAATCTCTACATTTTGCCTAACCAAATCAACGAAAAAATTGATAAAAAAAAATGTCAAATGATATTTTCATTTTGTTATTTTCAATCTGCTTTTATGGTGTTGTAAATTAACTAGTAATCCTAGCATCCAACTATTTTTACCATTAGAGATTAATGATGAGATCATATAATACAATATGAAGTAGCAATCACAATATTAAAAGAACATAAAAACAATTGACAGAGGAATGAAGAATTTATTATAATGGAGAATGAATACAATAACATTGTGTTTACAATATTGTCCAACTCTAAAATTCATACAAAGTAAGGTGCTTCGTTTCAGGTCTAGATTGATTCCATTCACCTTAAATGGCCCAAGCGCCCAATTGCTGCCTCAAAACTTCTCATACCTCTTTAACACCGCTTTCAACCAATCTACGAATATCCAAAGGAATTTGGGTCCCAAAATAACAAATCTCCACTTTAACACAAATTCCATTGCAATGAACAAATTTCAAAAATTCTCAACATGGAGACAAATTCCACTGTAAGGAATAAACCAATGTCTCTTCACTCCAAAAGCCTCTCCAACAAAATTATCCTTCTCTTCCACAAAGTCCAACTCGACAATTAATCAACATAATTCAAGTATTGCTCAGCAGAATTAACTCGAGTACAGACTTATAGGTAGACACAACACAAACACACACACGAGGCCACCCAACAACGAACCAGGGTGTTAAAAAATAAAAAAAAATAAAAAAAAATATAAGCCTGCACGCACGCACATGCTTATAGCCTCGCGCGGGCGAGGATACCCAACAACGAACCAAGGACTTTAGTCACTGGGCCGTGCGCGCGCAACACCAATAGCTGCACTCACGCATTGCTATTCACGGGTGGGTTCTTAAAACCCACCCGGTAGGCACAACACAAACACACACGACCCGTTTCTCACACACCCTCACGACCCTTCCCCCTTTTCACCAAATTCATCCCATTTTTCACCATTTTTCACATAGGATTTCAAGATTAATTACATTCCACCGTCATTTATCCACAATTTCTCACTTCAATCCATACAATTTTGAGAGCTCAAAGATATGCCTCCAAAAAGGAAGACATACGCTCCTACATCCAAAGGCAAGGAAAGAGTCGCGGGTTCTTCCGGCACAACTCGCACACGACTTGATGAAGGGGGTATGCGACGGTTTAGATCACTTGAGCATAAGGTTCGATTTGGAAATGTGGTCTCCAAATGGACAGTATGGCCCGAACGACAAGTTGTGATCGAAGATTTTCCAGGATTTGAGTTGACTCGGCTCATTCATCTAGCAGGATGGGAAAAGGTAGCTAGCGCGCCTCAGACGGTTTATCCTACTATGGTGCAAGAGTTTTACGCCAATTTTAATATAAAGTTAGACACTCTGGGGACCGAACACATGCACCAGACATGGGTACGAGATAAATGGATAATGTTCTCGCCCCGGGGTGATTGATGTTTATTACGAATTGACTAGAGATAATATTGTGCTAGTGCCAATAGATCCAGACATGTCGGTTGTTGCACATATGCTATATGTGCGAGATGATGCGTGGCCACTTCATGATAATGAATTTGAGTACCGACACCTTGCCGATTCTCTTGTGATCTTATATAAGTTCATTACGCACAACATTGATCCGAGCTCGCATCGCACTACATTTAATCATTCCAAGGCCGTTCTATTATATCATCTGGCACGAGGCTTTAAGATTGATTTGGGCTCTTTGATTTACACTCTCATCTGTTTTGTGGCATCCGACCTAGACCTTAGACATACATTGATCTTTCCTAGTCTCATCACTGGCTTGTGTCGGGCGTCAAGTATCAGACTCCTACCAGGAGAGTTACATGCGAGAAAATCAGTCCCGATTAATGCATCATCGGAGGCCAAAACATGGTAGTCCATTCTATAGCAGAGACAACGTCGTGAACAGTAGCACGACCAAGATTACGACCAGGAGAATGATCACATTCCACCTCTTGTACAACCAGATCCAGATCCAGCTCCTGATATATAGGTTATGAGGCAGTTGTTTGCGGGTCTAGCAGAAACTAATAGGACAGTGCAATATATAGAGCAAATGTTGATTGCTTCGCAGGCCATGGAGTAGGCCAGGGATGATAGGGAGCATGTTCGTAATACCAGGCTACAGGGAATTGAGCAAGATATCAACAGGTTTTCTACTGAACTGTTGACTTTGCGACGAGAGCAAGATCTTATGGGGCGCCGTTTAGACAGATGCACCGGGCGGGTAGAGGACATGCATTTCAAAAACGAGGCCATATATAGCAGACTAGAGGACATGAATGCAAGAAGTGGGGCTATGTACAACAACTCAGAGGACACACATAGACAGATTGATCAGATGTATAATATGATGCGAGACTTCTACTCTCGGTCCACTCCTCTACCGACTACAGACTGATACCAGGGGAGTACCTGTTTCCTTTGTTTTCTGCCCTTATTTTTTCTGTGTTTCCTACCTGCATTATTTTAGACATTAAGGGCAATGTCTGTATCTAGTGTGGGGGTGTTTTTTTACTTTTCATCGAGTTTTATATTTTGTGCTTTAATGCATGTTTGTGTGAAAAAAAAATTATTTTTGCATGCTTGTGTGGGTCGGATAATCTGCTAACAATGATGTATATATTGGAACATAGAGTCGGACTATAAATTATGGATAAGTTATATGTTAAGTTAGTTGGTGCTTATTTATGTGAAATTTAATATTTTTGAGCACGAGATTTATGTTTAGCATTGTAAAGAAAAATTTGATTCATATTGTTGAGTAGGTTGACATGAATGGACATTAGATGCTAAATCCATATAACCATTATATCATATATCCTTAACTAATTATAAGACCATTTGGAGTTGATTGAGCTGTTGTAGAGAGAAATTGAGATAGATATCGATTCCATGTGTGCAAATTTTGTGTGGATTGTCTAAGGCTAATAAGATAAAAATTAGGTTGAAATCTTAAGTTGGGGTCGATTTTTGAAAATAAGTGTTTATGAAAGGGCATTGCACGAAGAAAAGAAAATGAAATGAAAATGAGAAAAAAAATATATAGAAAAATAATGAATATGTAGTGTTATTTTATTGTAAAACTTCTCTTTGTAGCCTTAATGACTCAAGTAATTAAGTCTGTAAGGGTTTTCAAAAACCTGATGCCCTATGGTCATCTAACTTGGGAGTCATCGATCGAAAGCTCGCTACAAAGGTCATTTAGAAAGCTTAATAGAGAGGAGTATGCTAAAAAAATGCTTGATGTCTTGAGGAAGCCCCGAACACTCATTTCAAAGAATTGGACTCTTGATGAGGGATTGTTAGCTTAATTGATTCTTAGAGGTTGAAGCTATCAAGTATAAAGAGAATCCACATTCATTGACGTGCTGAGCTGCAATGAGCAACAATCGAACCAAACTAGAGAGGGTGAGGATTTGTATTATATCACAGAGTCAACCGTAGATTACACATTGGGAAAAGAGTGAAAAGATTTAAGTTTAGGGGTGTTTATCTTACGAGCGAAGAAAGGAAATATATGGTCATAAAGGGTTGGAAATTGAATCAATTTATGACTTTGTGATTTTTTACATGAATCTTCACACTCACACGTCGGTTTTACATTGAATACGTATAGATTGATTTAACATTGTGATTTTGAAATAGTTTGTAGTTTCAACTATGAAAGTCCAATCCTGAGGGTAAAAGCAGATTATCCAACCAAGTTAATTTGAAATTTTTAATTTTTGGTAGTTAAGCTTTATTTTGTTTGAGGACAAACAATTGATTAAGTTTGAGGATGTTTGATAAGTGTATTTTATACACTTATTCGTGCCGTTAAACTGAAGCAATTATCGTTATTTTAAATGATTTGTGGCTTAATTTTGTATATATTTTGTTTGCTAGGTGCATCTCGATGATAAACTAGGAAATTGAAGAAAATGGGCTGAAAATTGGCTAAAGTTGACCTAATCCAAAGTTTGAGGACTAAATCGCAAAATGCTTATAGATGAATCGGAACTAGTATCGATGATTGGAGAGATGTTGGAGTTAATTAGACGAAGTTGGAAGATGGATGGTCAAGAAAATAAAAGAATGAACCAAAATAAATAAAGAATGAAATTCGAGGACCAAAGTGCAACAATTGAAAGTTTTTATGCCTGCGCGCGCGCGAGCTTAGTTTTTATTTACCGGGAGCAAACTACTTGAACGGCACGCGGGCAAGGAAATACACGACACGCGCACACATGCCAATTCTGGGCCTGAATGACCCAATATTCTGGTTTTATCCAAATTCCTATAAAAATCAAATTTAACCTACTTTCTAAAGGGGATGGACGGCGTGAGTGACTCAGAGCATATCAAATCCTAATTTTTACCAAAAGAAAGGGTCTAACACAAGACTCAAAGGCGATTATCACAAGATATTGAAGATTAAAAGTCCGGGTTGAAGAAATACAAAGAAGAAATTGAGTTTTCACTTTCCATTCATTGTTTTTCATTTCGGGTGATGTTTTTCCAAATCTCAGTTTGTGATTTACATAACTCGATGCTAGGCTAAGTTTATTTGTATTGGATGGATGATGAAACTATTTGATTTCTAGTTTTTAATTCAATACTTGTGATTTTTAGTTTGATTCTTGCATTGTGATTCTATATACATGCTTTTTCATATTGTTTTAATGTTTGCGCACCATTAGGGCAATAAGTTGCTTATGCATAGTGTTGGAAAACTCACGATAAATAGAACATTGTATATGGAACACATGAAGAATAAATATTAGGAATAATATTTGTGAAGTGTGCGATCTTGTGTGATAATCCTATATTTTAATGCATATTCATCGTATGAATGCGGACTAGGAATATGATCGTGTCGTGATCAATATATGTTTGTTATATCTTGGAAAGAATAATAAATAAAAATGGAATTATCGATCGTCACAAATGCAAGGATTGAAGTAATTATTACAAGTTGAGAATTGAATGCTAGAGTCATTTAGTGGAATCGGAAATCTAATACACTCTTTCACATTTGATTTAAAAGCCATAATTTTATTGTTTTCGTAGTTTTAGAGCATAGTTAAATAAAAATCCACCATATCTTGTTATTGTTTCGAATTTAGATATATCGATTGCACTAGAATTAAGCCTTATTCTCTGTGGGACGATAACTCACTCATCATAATTATTACTTGTATAACGATCCCCGTACGTTTGTGGGATTATTTTGCAACAATTGGTTTGCTCAAACGACCACCATCTTGTGGGGGCATGTTAATGGATAGAATCCCACATCGAATAAAGATAAAAATATAGTCCAATTTATAAGGGTTTGGGCTACTCCTCTTAATAAAGTCGACCTTTTAAGATGGAACGTCAAATCTTAACAACTGAGATATGCGAAGTACCATTTTCAATTGGAAGATTTTACCAAAATGAAGTATGGTGTGATAGGATTGAGATGGAATCTTGTCATATTTTAGGCAAGCCTTGGAAATTTGATAATGGAGCAATACATAAGGGCAGAGAGAATGTTTATTTATTTGTTTGGAAAGGCAAGAAAATAATATTGATGCCTGTGAATGGAAAGGAGGAGAAATAAGAAAACAACCATGGGAAACCAATTTTGCTTACTGTTTCTGAACAAGTATTCAAAGTAGAAATGAAATAAAGTAAATTGTTTGTAGCTTTTATTGTCAAGGAGTCGAAGGAAGACGAAGATCAACTATCTAGTGAAGTGCGAGCAATTCTGACAAAGTTAGTTGACATGACACCAAGTGAACTGACTAATGAGCTAATGCTTATGGGAGACATTCAACATCAAATCGACCTCATTTTAGGAGCTAATTTTCCCTACTTAACTACACTACAATATAAGCACTGAAGATCATGCTATTTTACAAGAGATAGTGGAAACAGTTGACCACTTAATGCACGACTAGCTCTAGGGGCACTTTAATGATAATAATAATAATAATAATAATAATAATAACAATAATAATAATAATAAAACAGCTGACCACTTTATTATTATTATTATTATTATTAAAAGCCTTTCATATAACTTTAGATCATTAATTTTTTTGCCTATTCTTAAAAGACTTTTTATTTGACTTTAGTTTCAAGTTTTTAAATGAAAACAACTTTATCCGATAAAGAGTTACATCAGATTTAAATTATAATGTTATCTACATTATGTAATTATGATTTTGAAACTTGTTGTTATGTTGAAGATTTTGATAGTATGAATGAAGTTTCTATAAATCTATTTGTTTAGTTGAAACTATGAAAAATAGTCTAGTTTTGCATTTCGAAAATTTGAAAATTGTATAATTGACTAATTGTAGGTATTATTAAGTAGATATAATATTTTATAATTTTAGATACTTGGTATTTATTATTTTTCATTATTAAGTAATTTTAGAATAATTAAAAATTAAAAATAATATTAAAAATAAGAAAACAATTTTTTTATGCATAGGCTCGTAAAACTTAAAGTTTGCCTCAGCGGCGGAGCCAAAATTTTTTATTTGGGTGGACAAAAATTATATAGCAAAATTAAATATGAATAATATAGAATAATAACATTGTATTATTATAATTGTTCTCCATGTGTTTTCATATTTCAAAAACGTCGTATAATTAGATTATTGTTAATTTCGTTAAATACATTATTTTTGTTATAAAAGAAGAGAAAACAGAAGAGAGAAGAAAAGTCAATAGACTTTTGTATATTATAATAAGAACCAAAGTCCTATATTTATAGGATAGCAATAGAGATACTTATGATAATAATATCTAGGGTTGTAATGGTACAAGTGTCATTCACATTAAACCTTAATTTACTTTCATTTTACAACACTCTCCCTTGAATGGCACATTACAAAATATCTGCTTTCGTTAAAACCTTATTTGATAAAAATTCAATGGGACAAAAAAAAAACAAACGAAAGAAAAAGAGTACAGTTGTTTCAGAGTATTAAATATAAATGATGCCTCATTAAAACCTTGCTAGAAAAACGCAGTGGGATAAAACATAAGCGAAGGAAAAAGAGTACAGTTACTCCCCTGATGTTGATCACTGAAAATCTTTGAGTCGACGCATTCCAATCTCGTGAACCAATTTCTTGAATGTAGATGTTGGCAGTGCTTTTATAAATAAATCGGCAACATTGTCACTTGAATGAATTTGTTGAATATTGATGTCGCCATTTTTCTGAAGCTCGTGTGTATGAAAGAATTTTGGAAAAACATGCTTCGTCCGGTCACCTTTGATATAGGCTCCTTTGAGTTGTGTAATACAAACAGCATTATATTCATACAAAATTGTTGAACTATCTTTCGTTGAAACTAATCTGCATGACTCTTGAATATGATGGGTCATGTTCCTCAACCATACACATTTTCGACATACTTCATGGATTGCAATAATTTCAGAATAATTTGAGGATGTTGCTGTCAATGATTGCTTCATAGATCTCCATGATATAGATATTCCTCCACGTGTAAACACGTATCTTGTTTGTGATTTAGCTTTATGTGGGTCAGAGAGATAACCTGCATCTGCATATCCTACTAAAACAGATCTCGACTTTTGAGAATAAAATAATCTCAAATCAATAGTACTCTTTAGGTAATGAAAAATATGTTTAACACCATTCCATTGTCTTTGTGTTAGTGTAGAACTATATCTTGCAAGGAGATTTACAGAAAAAACTATGTCGGGTCGAGTACAATTTGCAAGATAAGTTAATGTTTCAATTGCACTAAGATATGGTAGTTCAGAACCAAGAATCTTTTCTCCATCTTCAGGTGGACGAAAAAAAATATTTTTTACATCAAGTGATTGAACAACCATAGGTGATGCCAATGAATGTGCATTATCCATATAAAATCGTTTTAAGACTTTTTTTGTATATGTAGATTGATGAACAAATGATCATTCTAAGAAATGTTCAATTTGCAACCCGAGACATAATTTTGTTTTTCCCAAATCTTTCATCTTAAATTCATTTTTCAAATAATCTGCAGGTTTATTGAGTTTTTCAGAAGTTCCAATTAAATTTAAGTCATCAACATAAACTGCCATAATTGTAAATCCAATATTTGTTTTCTTTATGAAAATACATGAGCAGACATCATCATTTTTATAGCATTCCTTCAACAAATATTCGCTAAAGCGATTATACCACATGCGTCCGGATTGTTTCAATCCATACAATGATCTTTACAGTTTAATTGAAAACATGGTTCTCGGGTATGTATCATTTGTTTCACGCACTTTAAGTCCTTCAGGGACTTTCATATATATGTCACTATCAAGTGAACCATACAAATATGCAGTTACTACATCCACAAAGCGCATGTCGAGCTTTTGTGACACGGTCAAACTAATTAAGAATTTAAAAGTGACGGTGTCCATTATGGGAGAATATATTTCCTCATAATCAATTCCTAGTCTTTGTGAGAAACCTTGAGCTACGAGTCGAGCCTTGTATCTTGTAATTTCATTGTTTTCATTTCTTTTTTCGTACAAAAACTCATTTGTATCCAGCATGGATTACATTTTCAGGTGTTCGAATTATAGGTCCAAACACTTTCCATTTCTCTAAGGAACTCAATTATGTCTGTATGGCTTCTTTCCACTTTGGCTAAATTTTTCTATTTTGACAATCTTTAACAGACCACTAGTGGTCCAGGATCATCATTTTGCATAATATCAAGAGTCACGTTAAAGGCGAAAATATTGTCTATAACAACATTATTTCGCTCCCATAATTTATGAGATAACATATAATTTATTGAAATCTCATTATTTTCGGACACTTGTGATTCTTCAGGAATCATATTTTCAATAAGTTTTCTCCAATGTTACTTCTTCCGAAGTTTTTGATTGATTTTTCTCTTGTACTTTTCTTTTTCGAGGTACAGAGTCTTTTGAACCAACTGGTCGACCACACTTATGGTGTATTTGAGATTCATTTGCTATAGCAAATTGTCCTGCAGGAACATCAATTTTTGCTGGAATATTTTCTGCTGGTATATATAATTTTGTCACTTTTCTCATGTCAACAAATGTATCCGGTAATTGATTTGCAACCTTTTGCAAATGAATGATTTTTTCAACCTCTTGCTCACATTGATTGCTGCAGGAATCAAAATGAGATAAAGTTGTTTTATTCCAAGAAATTTTACCTTGTTTATCAGGATATAATTTTTCCACTACCAAAGTTGGGAAAGTCATTTCATCAAAATGACAATCTGCAAAACGTGCAGTAAATAAATCAACTGTTAAATGTTCAAAATACCTAATAATAGATGGTGAATCAAAACCCACATAAATCTCAAGTCTTCATTGGGAACCTATTTTAGTTCGTTGTGGGGGTGAAATAAAGACTTGAACAGCACAACCAAAAACCTGTAGGTGAGAAATATTAAGTTCAAGACCAAATGCGAGTTGCAAAGGTGAATATTGATAATATGCAGTTAGTCTAATCCGAACCAACGACGCAACATGCAATATGGCATGACCTCAAACAAAAGCTGAGAGTTTTGTTTTCATAAGTAATGGTCTAGAAATAAGTTGTAGACATTTAATAAATGATTCCGCCAAATCATTTTGTGTATGGACATGCGCAACCGAATGTTCAACAACAATCCCAATTGACATGGAATAATCATCGATGTTTGTGATCTAAATTCACTAGCATTGTCAAGACGAATAGTCTTGATTGAGTAATCGAGAAATTGCACACGTAATTTTATGATTTAAGCAAGTAGTCTAGCAAAAGCTACATTCCTAGTAGAAAGTAGGCAAACATGTGACCGTCTAGTAGAAGAATCAATTAATACCATAAAATAACGAAATTGTCCACATGGTGGGTGTATTGACCCACATATATCTCCATGAATCCTTTCCAAGAAAGTTGGAGATTCAATATTAACATTTGTAGTCGAAGGTCTAATGACTAACTTGTCTTGCGAACAAGCTACACATGGATAATCACTAGGTAAAAGAATCTTCAGTTCTTTAGAGGATGTCCATGTGAATTATTTATTATTCGACGTATCATTATAGCTCCTAGATGTCCAAGTCGATCATGCCAAAGTATAATTTTTTTTTGGATCAACGAACTTCTAGTTCGTGATAATATTTGACTCAACCATTTTTATAAATGTATAATACATACCGATGAGAGTGCATAAAGTTTTTCTTTTATCCACTTCTGGCCAGATACAAAAAAAGTTATGCAAAGATATTCAACATTATTTTCTTGCATCGTCTCAATGTGATATCCATTGCAACAGATATCTTTAAAACTAAGCAACTTTCTTCTGGATTTACTTGAATAAAGTGTATCGTCAATATATAATTTTGTATTATTTGGCAAAATAATACAAGCTCTGGAAGAGCCTTCAACGATATTCGATGCACCTGATATCGTATTAACATTATTTTCTGCTAATGTTCCAAAAAATATTTTTTGTTTTGAAGAATAGTATATGTAGTGTACTATCAATCAAACAAGTATTTTGACAATCTATCATCATGAATCAATGCTTTTTTTAGAAACACTAGTATAATATTCTTTGAGAATATTGAAATATTGATCTGTATGTTCATCTGGAGCGATAAATTAATATTCTTTTTGAATTTTAATAAAACTTATTTTTTTATCATCTCTCCCAAACCTTTTGAGATAAGATGTATATCAGAATCGAGCACCCATGACAAATAGTTTTTGCCAGTTATGTCAAGTGTAGCAAACTCAAGTTTTGTGAGATTTGATATTTTATTAACTACACAATAAAGCAAAAGAAAATACAATTAGTTTCGAAGAATATGATTAAACATGAAGTAGTCAATATCATCTTGACATAAGTTACGTGTTTTCCTTCAGGAATAAATACTAATTCAAAATAGTATATTCTTCGAAACATGTGCTACTTCGCGAGCACGTTATATTTTAATATTGCCTCTTCAAGAGTAATATGCCAATATTCTTCTGGAATATTGAAAATTATAATTTATGATCCTCAGGAGCAACAGCAAATTATTTATAATAGATAGATCTACGATTAATATTCTTCTAGAATATTAATTATAATGTTGTGTTACTTCAGAAATAACAACAATTAAGAGCAAATTCAATAATTGATATTATATATATATATATATATATATATATATATATATATATATATATATATATAATATATAAGGATAGTGAAACAATTGCACGTCACAATGATAATATCAATTAATTTATCTTGAATTAATGGAGTTGAAAACAAAGGTCAATTAACAGATTTCATGGTTAATTCCATATACCAATTCTCACGTGGTTATGTAACTTGCTTTTCAACAAAATGGGTAGACAGAAATCATTAATTAACATGAATTAAAAGCTGAACATGTAATGATTGCGGCAACAAATAGAAAAAAGAATTAGAAAGTATGTGGATTATGCACACAAATTGATAGGCATAAATTCACTGCGACGGGGGGTACAAGAAGCCAATTGTACATGTATTCGCGTATGAATATATATAAAATTCAAGTGTCGCCAAGTTAATTTTGGTACATGTAATTATGCTTAAAAATTCATATGTTACCAAATTAATTTTAGTACATATGATAGATGATTATGTTTAAAAAAAATTATTACCTTCTCTAAAGGATTGTGCTTTCAGTATTTTGCTTTGGAATGTTGCTCTTTGTGTCGCGGTAAACTTTGAAAAAATAAACTTTCGTGCTGATAACGTTTTATAAAAGAAGAGAAAAGAGAAGAGATAAGAAAAGTCAATAGACTTTTCTGTGTATTATAATGAGAACCAAAGCTCTATATTTATCGGACAACAATAGGGATACATATGGTAATAATATCTAGAGCTGCAGGGGTACAAATGTCATTCACATTAAACTCTAATTTACTTTCCTTTTACAACAATTTTCAATATATACAACTAAAATGTCATTTAAACATTGATATTCAATTCTTTCCTATAGATAATGTAGCTGAATTTATCAAGCTAGTCTGCTTCCATAAATAAATGTGTTTACACACGCATACTCAATTTATTATTGAATATTTCAATTTGTGTCTTTGGATGTCCAAAAATAATGTTCACTTCTCAAAAATGGTAACCAAATCTGCCCTTTACTTCAAATACATGGTCCGACGACAATGAATCCTGGCCATTTGTTCTGAGCTGAAAAATAAAATGTCATATCAAAAACCAACATTTCATCTCTAGTCACCATACCATTCAATTATTGAAGGAGTGCCAAATTTATTTATTGGCATCAAGTGGGTGTAAAATGTTCGCTATAAATTATAGGTCATTTGGAAAGAGTAGAAGACAATAAAAAGGTATTTAAAGAATTTAACAATGAAGTTTTAGACGTGCCAATTACTAGAAATTTTTTTTTATCAATAATTAATTTTCATAAAAGAATCAGTATTCCAGATGACAAGATCATGACTAGCCAAGCAAATATATTAAATAGAACCCAATTATACAAGTGTGCATCCGCCCTGCTTAACCTTCACGCCTAACCATACTTTACAATTTTTAGAATACTGCTAAAAAAGATAGTTCGTGGAGAATGTGCACTGATAGTAGAGTTATTAATAGAATTACCATCAAACATCGATTTCCTATGTCGAGATTCAAGGTCTTGCTCGACAAATTGGTAGGTTCTCAATTATTTCCTAAACTTGATCTCAAGAATAGCTACCACCATGTTTGGATATGTCTTGGGAATGAATGGAAGACTGTTTTTTAAAACTAGAGAAGAACTCTATGAGTGGAGGGTGATGTCATTTGGCATGTTGTGATTTGGCCCAAATTCTAGTGGGTGTTGGAGTCTAATTTGGAGTGGTCTTGAGAAGATCAAGATTATGGACTAGAGGAAAAAGTCGTCGCATTTTCGCTAGCCTGGTGCTAGCTGGCAGCTCGAGCGAGCCAAGTGGAAAACAACCCGAGAGTTTTTAGCCTGCCTGTCACAGCCCCATCACTCGAGCGAGGGGCTGTCACTCGAGTGATAGGTTTATCCGGTCCAGGCCCGTTTCGTTTTTTGACGCGGTTTGGACTTTTATTCTCCTACAACTTGTCTCTAGAGTTTATATATATATATCACGACTTGTAATGTATTAACACACAAGAGAAAAGTGAGAGAACATTTATACAACATTCTTGAGAGCTTAGATTTCAATTGAAATTATTGAAATATTGATATTGTAAACACAAAACTATTGATTATGGTGGATTCTCCTCCTTTAAATTTCTTGTGTTCTTATTTTTTTCATCTTTATTCCATTATCGTCATTATCTTATGATCCGAAATTCATAACATGGCTTATGCAACATTCCCAGCAGATTTATGACGTTAATGAATCATGTACTTAAGCTTTTTGTTGGAATCATTGTCGTGGTTTATTTTGACGACATCTTGATTTTTAACAAATCGGAACAAGAACATCATTAGCACTTAAGACCAGTTTTGGAGGCTTTAAGGGCAAACAAACTATATCTCAACTTGAAGAAGTGTGAAGATGCTATCTAGCTAGCTACTGTTTGTCTGATTTGTGATAAGCAAGAATGGGATCCATGTTGATGTCGGGCTACTAGAGATTGGCTGACTCCAAAAGATATTCAGGAAGTGAGGAGTTTTCATGGGCCTGCGACCTTTTACAGAAGGTTCATAAACTGGTTCAGTAGTCTTATAGCTCCTATAACTAATTGCATGAAGCACGGACAATTTTATTGGAGAGTAGATCGAGATAATAGCTTTGCTTTGATCAAAGAAATATTGAGTTCGACACATGTTTTGTCCTTACCAAGTTTTGATACCTTTTGAGGTAGAGATGGATGCATCAATTATGGGTATTGGTGCTGTCCTAGTTTAAGGAAAGAGGCCGATAGAGTATTTCAGTGAGAAACTTGATGAGGCAAGACAAAAATGGACCACAATATGTACAAAAGTGTTTTGCTATTGTTTGAGCTCTACAACACTAGAAACATTACTGTAGCAGGAATTCATCCTTCGCTGTGACCACCAGTCTTCGAAATTTCTGAATTCACAAAAGTCATTAATCCGAAGGCATGCTAGGTGGGTGTTATTTTTGCAAAAGTTCAATTTTGTTTTTAAGCACAAGTTTGGTGCAGTGAACAAAGTGGCAGATGCTTTAAGTTGAAAAGTTTACGTGCTTTCTATTGTTCAAACAAAAATTAGTTGTTATTAAGATCTTAAAGAAAAGAATCCTGAATATGAAGATTTTAGTGGAATTTGGAAACATTTTTATGAACACGGAAAAACATAGGACTTCATCATTTTTAAGGGCTTTCTATTTAAAGGCACAATTATTATTCAGGAATAACATGTTGGGGAGCTAGCAGCTGACGTTGGTGGGAATAAAACAATTGAATCTATAGAAAATCGGTTTTATTGGTAGAAACTCAGTTGATATGTCACTAAATTTGTACAAAGATGTGCCATTTGTCAAACAGCTAATAGTATTGTTCAGAACACATGTTTATACACCCCATTACCAGTTCCAGAAATAATTTGGAAGGATTTAAGAATGGATTTTGTTTTGGGTTTGCTAAAGACCAAAAGGGGGTTGATTTAGTAATGGTGGTTGTGGATAGATTCTCCAAAATGGCACATTTTATCCCGTGTAAGACGACAACGGATGCAACCAATGTAGCTTTATTGTTCTTTAGAGAATCATGAGATTGCAAAGTATTCCCAAGCCAATTACTTTGGATACAGATGTGAAATTTGAAGTCATTTTTTGCGTGAACTTTGAAAGAGATTTTCTACCAACCTCAGCTTAAACAACGCCTACCACTCTTGGATGGCCAAACTGAAGTGGTTAATAGAACCTTAGGCAACGTAATGCAGTCCATAGCTGGAGAAAGCCATATATAGTGGGACCTAACTTTGCCTCATGCCAGGGAAGGATGGGGAGGGAGGGGGGGAGGAGACCGGGCCGAGATGTAGCCTGGTCCAGCCCCCAACCCACTTCATTTTTTGGTGTAAAAAAATGTGTAATTTTTTTTACATATTAGCCCGGCTTGTTGTTCGATCCTGGATCCGTTCTTGCCTCAAGCTGAATTTATTTTTAACAACATGGCATATAGGTCCACCAGTCGTACTCCTTTCTCTGTTGTTTACACTAAAGAATCAAACCACTTTGTAGACCAAGAGCAAATAGGCCGAGAACTTAGCTAAGCAATTTATTGAGATGCACAAAGAGATTCAGCAGACTAACAAATATTGTGCTGACAAAAAAAAAAAAAAAAAGGTTCAAAGATTCAAAGAGGGAGAACTCGTGGTGTATCACAAACTTCAGTAGACGAACTTTGGGCCATTTGGCTTCAAGAAGAAGATAAATGACAATACCTAATTCATTGATCTTCCTTATGACTTGCATGTTTTAGGTTTTTAGTGTTGATGATTCTGTGGACAAAATGACTAATTTGTAACGTGTTGTAAAAGTCAAAGACATAGGGTGCAATTTGTACAAACTAGATTACGAGGTCTAGGGTTCTAGCATGAAAAAAGGAGAAACACGGCACCGTACTTTCGCTAACTTCTCGCCCAGTTGGCGCTCGAGCGACTGTGCGTCGCTCGCCTATCGCTAATCCCTTGCTCGAGCTACAGGTCGATCCGAAAAATCCTATTTTGCTGTTTTGAAGTATTTTTTCTGGCACATTCAATCTAATTACCCTCTCCTATAAATACTGATGTCTATGCACTAAAATTAGGGTGGTTGTTCATTGTGCATCTTTGCTATAATATATTTTCTTTTAATTTAATACAACCACAGAATTGGGGAAAAACATCAAATACATTGAATCCATAACACCTACTTCCTAAACACTTTTGGGAATGCACTTTCTCAGTTGAACTTAGGAGGCTATTGGAGGTTGAGAGAGGTTGGACTATAAGTGCAGGAAGAGCACAAGGCCTTGGAGCAAGTTCTTGAAATTCCACTTGGAAGAGACAATTGCAGAAGGTCTTAGAGCAGACCTTGGAGTTAGCATCGGGAAGTCTAGTGGAGTGGCTAGATAGCATCTGACAGTAATTCACTCTGTATTGTCTATAGCGGATGGTGTGCTGTCGTAGCACCCAAAAATATTCTTTAAACCTCTAAAACTAATGCAGCAATGGAAGTAAGGATCGAACCCACGAAGAGTGTGCAATTCAACAATTTATGCTTCGTATAACGATTGGGGGGTTTTTTGTTTATAACGAAATCGATCTTATAACAAATAACAATGTAAATTAACGAGTTGTATTAAATCAATGAAATGAGTCTTGATCAAAGTCCACTTCCACAATTGGAGATTTATAACTATTCATCAATCCACAAAGAATAATCAATTCACATTCACAATATTTATCGTTGGTACAAATTCTTATTTCTCCTTAATTTTAGTTAATCGGAAACTAGCGTTCTAATTAACCTTAACTATCAAATAATCTCGGACCAGCTCTAAACATTTAATTTAATAACAGCTTTAAACAATAGAAAAATCGATGAACTAGATAATACAAACACCAGCGGTTGCATTCAATCTATTTAAACATTCTTCTTAAGATTCAATAACCTTTTATCGCAGAAGATTATCAAATCCTAGTGCTTCACAAGTTAAATGATTCAAAAAATTATGGATTTGAAATTTAACTTAACTATAGATTGAAATATGTGAAAAACTAATAGATTAGCAATCAAACATGGCAATCATAAAATTATGCATAGAAGAATATTCAATACAGAAAATATAAATTAAACAATGAAAATATGTGGATCTCATAGTTATAATGTTTTCCAAGGCTTCGGTATCCTTCAATCAAGCATCAAGAGTTAATTACACATTATAGATCTAAGAAAAATAGAGAGAAAATAGGTTGGATGTATTCTGGTGTCTTTTCGTGTGTTCTAAGGTTGATAAAAATCAAATGAACTTGTTTCCATGAGTAGTGGAACGGAATTAGGAAATCAGAATTTTCGTGTTGAAAATTAACCATGCGGCCGCATGGTTTAGAGGCTTGCGGCCGCATGGAACAAATGAACTCAGCCCTCAAACTCTCGGAAGAGGTATGTGCGGCTGCATGGAATTAAAGTCATGCAACCGCATGGTTTTACAAAACTTCCTCTTGATAGCTTTCAATATTTTGGCCATATCTTCTTCTCTCGATATTCGATTGAAGCGATTCAAGATGTGTTGAAAATATAACTCAAAGGGCTACAATGTTTCTTTAGATATCATCTTCCAATTCGATTGTTTTCCATGTCAAAAATGGGTCTCAATATGAGGCTGCAAATCGGTGTATAACCTTTCGATTGGAAATTGATGCATGATCATATTTTGACAATATTTCATTCCTTTGACATCTTCTTTCAACCAATTGACTCTCAAATCTTCATCGTTTGGTTTGACACAACTTTTGTGCATTTGCACGCTAGTCTTTAAACTTTCGTATCCTTTCACTTTGATCTCTTTTCACCTATTTCTTCTAAATTACGCTATATCCATAGAATTGCCACCTAAATCAAAATATGAGCGTAATGAGTACATTTTGACACAAAATAAACGTACGAGTGCATAAAATAAGGAGGAAAAATATGTATTTTACATTCCTATTAATGGAGGTAACTAATTGACTTAGTCCCACAGTTTTTACCTAGTTGGGCTTCTCTGTCATCAATATTTTGTTATTTACTGCTTTTCTTATTACTACGACAATTCAACATAGGATAATTGGACGTGTATGCTTAATTATCTAGAAACAATTAAAAGTGATTTGCTGTTATTTAATTATTAGTTTTTTAAGTCTGCATAATCGCCTATTCACCAATCTCTAGATATAATTTGGGCCGAACTTAGTAATTTCAATTGGTCTCATAGCCCAAATTCATTCATTGGCTTATATAAAGATGAGTAATTTTTTATCCGTTCCGCCATATTTTGATGACAGTAATTATGTCTACTAGAAGGTTAGGATTAGAGCCTTTTTAAAAATCCATGGATATCTGGCTTAGTGTTGTGAATGGTTGGGCTATACCTAGTTTTGTGGTTAATAATGAAGTAGTAATCCCCACCCCTGTTGCAAATTGGACAAGAGCAAACTTAGATGAATGTAACTAGAACAGTAAAGCCTTACATGCCCTATTCATGGCAATATCCCCGAAAGAGTTTAGGCGAGTGTCTATGTGTGAGGTAGCAAAAGATGTTTGAAATATTCTACAGACCACACATGAGGGAACTCAGGCAGTTAAGAACTCTAAGTTGCAGATACTAACCACTAGGTTTTAAGAGATTAAAATGAAAAATGATGAGACGTTTGATGAATTCTATGTGAGCTTAAATGACATAGTAAATTCTAGTTTCATCCTAGGTGAGAGAATCCTGGAGCCTAAGATAGTAAGAAAATTTTTTAGCTCCCTACCAGAAAGGTTTAGACCTTAAGTCACGGTAATGGATAAAAGTAAGGACTTAGATTCCATTAAGATTGAAGAGTTGATTGGATCTTTCTAGAATTATGAACTTACATTAGGTAAACCTAAGATTGAGAAGTCAATTGCCTTGAACACCATTAGAGATGAAGATTCTGACTCTACCCACTCAGATTCTCCTAACGAAGAGAAGTTAGCATACTTTACAAAAAAAAAATTCGAAAAATTCTTGGGAATAAAAAGAAACCTAAAGAAAGACAACAAGGTGATTCCAGCGAGTCTAGAAGGCGATCTCAATCTATGAGATTCATAATTGTCGATGTTTTGGCCATGTTAGGAGTGAGTGCCCTAGCAATAGGAGAAATTTGGATAAGACTGTGAATGCTACTATCACTGATGACAAGTCTAACTCGGGCAATCAGAGTGAGAAATCAACTCGTGAGTAAATTGAAAAATATATTACCTTTACTGCTAGAATTAGGAATGAATCTGATAAGTGGAATGAAAAGGCTGAGAACATAAGTAGTGGTGAGAATTCAAAAGAAGATTCTGATAGTGAGGACAATTCTGATAGTGAGAGAGATATTCATGAGGCTTATAATAGAATCTATGTAGAGAGCATTTAGATTCTAACAAAAAATAAAGCCTTAAGTACGAGAGTTACGGAACTTGAGTCGGAAAACAAGAAACTCGTAGCTTACAATCAAGAATCCACCTCAATTCTAAGTGAGTTGAAATCCATGAATGAATCTTTAGATACTCATGTTAGAAATCTCACTATTGAGTTTGAGAAGACCTCTAAGAGAGCTACTGAGCTAACTGTTGAAAAGGAAACCTTAGAAATTCATGTTAAAAATCTTCAGAGCGACCTAGAGCATTCCAAGTCTCAACTTCTTACCTTTTCTAGTGGTTCTATAAATCTAGATAACATTCTAGGAGTAGGCAAGCCTCTGGCAATAAGGGAGGTTTAGGATATAATAAAAATGATCATAATGTTGCTAGTACGTCCAAACCACATTTGTCCCGGTACTGACCAGCTTAAACATGTGCCTAACCCTAAACCTAAGAATAAGGGATATGTAGGACAGAGGCCTACTAGACAGCGTTGGACCCGCCAACCTACAAATAGATATCAACGATCTCATAACTTTGGTTCTAGTTTTATCCCTACATGTTTTAATTGCGATGAGTTAGGACACATAAGGACTAGGTATCGTCATTTCCTGAATAGAAATAGAAATCGGAACTTAAATAAAAATAAGAATTAGGAGTTTGTTGGTCAAATTGACTTTCTTACTAATCAGGTGAGTCGATTGACCAAGTTAATGACACAGATGAATGAGAATATTCTTATCACTAGCAAGTTTGGGTGAAGAAAAGTGATCTAAACTTTTTTAAAATAGATCACGGTACTCTTAAAGGTAAGAGCATTTGCATACATAACTGATTATGTATTTTTGGTGCATGCTCGCACTTTATCAGTGTGTGATATTGATTTATGCATGCATCATATTTGTTTATTTGTTTTCTAGGAAGAAAACTCATGCATGTTTTTTATTTTTATTTTTTGTGTGTTTGACATTTTTTGTGTGTTTGGTGCATTCATACTTTAAAATAAAAAACAACAAAAAAATGAAAAATTGAAAAATAAAAAATACGAGAAATTATTTTTACAAGCATAATATATAATATACTTGAATTTGTTTGTTGCAATCAAACGTTGATGTAATCGACGAGTTGTAACATAGTTTTCATTGGTGGCTTAGGTTATTATAGAGTACTTAGTATATGTGTCTTTATGTACCATATGCACTGCACACCCTATGATATTGTTAGTATGACCCAACCGCGTGTGTGAGATTTGGGATGGCAATCGCTTGTTAATAAGGTGACTTTGAATATGAATTGACCTTATTTATTAGATATAAGCTCTAGTTTATCCCCGGTAATAAAAAGCTCGATATCTTATGTTCTTCTTCGGAGCCTATTTGACTCGAACAATTAAGCATACGGGATTTCTTATAACATGGTGCCTATGGTCAATTGACTTGGGTTAACGGCCTAAAACTTTCGGTATAGGTGTCATTTTACTCGTTTAATGGAGAAGAGCTTGTATTTAAGATGTAAAAAATAATTATGAACTTAAATATTGAAAGATGTGAAAATAAAATATGTTCAAAGTTAGAGGGAGAAAAGAAAATATTAATACAAAATGAGCTTTTATTTAAAGGTCCTAATGCGCCTTAAATGGTTTGACTTTCATAAGTAGATGAATACACTTATTGGCAGTAATGTTTAGCATGTCCTTTCTCACAAAATTAAGGTTTGGAGTTCTACTTACAAAGTATAAGTGACACTTTACACACATAGGTCTCTTACACAATTTACTTCATGTTAACAACTAAGTATGTGGGAAGGTTTACTGTACATTGCTTATACTTGTGCATGCTAACACGGCATTTTTTAGTTATTATAGGTTAATGTTAAAAGTTTTTAATTATCAGTCCCTTCGTTATTTGTGACAAAAAGTGGGATAGTAAAGTAAATGTTGTGAATAGGAAAATTTTAAATTTTTTAAGGTAAAGTAAAGTAAATGTTTTGAATGGGAGAATTTTAAATTTTTAAAATTTTGAAGGTGAAGTAGATTGATAGGGGGAGATTTGTTTATTGCATTGCATTTCATGCCATATCTACCTAATTGTTTGAGTTTTTGATGTTTGTGTGATGTTAATGTTTTTGTAGGTGTTTGGATTAACATTAATGTTACGTCTCATTTTAGCTAGTATTGGAATCATGTGTTTAATGATTTTATTATTTCCTATATCACGTACTTTTACACTGGGTATTTGAGTTGTGAATTTCAGGAAACATGTATGACAAGGAATGCAAGAGATGTCAGTTTGATGAAACTTGGGTAGTTTAGATTTTGTTTCTAATTTTCCTTGACTTATTGTATAGTTTTGTTACGAAATGCCAAATGGAGAGTTTGTTAGATTTTTAGTGTTGGCGATTTTGTGGACAAAATGTCTAATTTGTAACATGATTTAAAGTCAAGAACCTATGGTGCAATTTGTATAAATTGGATTATGAAGTCCAGGGTTTGAGCATGGAAAGAAGAGAAACACGACACCGCATTTTCGCTAGCTTCTTGCCCAGTTGGCGCTGGTGCGACAAAAACAGAATGTCTATCGCCCGCCTGTCGCCGAACTCTCGCTCACTGATCCCTCGCTCAAGCAATAGGTCGATCTGGAAAACCCTATTTTGTTGTTTTGAAATATTTTTTTCCAGCCCATTCAACCTAATTACCTTATCCTATAAATACCCAAGCCTATACATGAAAATTAGGGTGGTTGTTCATTGTGCCTATTTGCTATAATCTATTTTTTCTTAATTTTATACAACCACTGAATTGGGGAAAACATCAAATCCGTTAAATCCATAACACCTACTTCCTAAACACTTTTGGGAATGCACTTTCTTGGTTGAACTTCAGAGCCTGCTGGAAGTTGAGAGAGGTTGGACTACAAGAGCAGAAAGAGCACAAGGCCTTGGAGCAAGTTCTTGGAATTCCACTTGAAAGAAACAATTGCAAAAGGTCTTGGAGCAGACCTTGGAGTTAGCATCGGGAAGTCTAGTGGAGTTGGCTAGATAACATCTGACTGTAACTCACTCTGTATTGTCTATAGTGGAGGTAACTAAATGACTTGGTTCCAAAGTTTTTACCCAGTTGGGTTTCTCCATCATCAATATTTTGTTATTTACTGTTTTCCTTATTACTACGGCAATTCAACATAAGATAATTGGACGTGTATGCTTAATCATCTAGAAACAATTAAAAGTGACATGTTGCTATTTAATTATTAGTTTTTTTAATTCTGCATAATCACCTATTCACCCCCTTTCTAGGTGTAATTTGGGTCGAACCTCGTAATTTCACTAGTGTCTCCTACTTTTAATGTCTCATATTTATATGAATACTTCCCACTAAATGGTCCAACATCTGAACCTCTATCTTTCGAGCCGAGTCTTTTTCATGTGAAGGAAAATCTCATGCAGAAAGATGGACTCCCAAGTCGACAAGGGCATATCAGTCATTTCGCTCCCCGACAACTTGCTGAATTAGTATATTTTTTATGTTATTTTCTTGTTTTGGGTTGGACATGTATATATTACTGTTGTGTTAAAGATTGACACACACAAACAAGAACTGGTACAGAATTGAAAGAAAGAACATAGACATCACACCAGAAATTTTCAGGAATCAGAACAAGATTTGATATATTCAAGAACTTTAAGTACAATTTAAATGTGGTGCAAGTTACACACTCAAAGACTCTCTTAATTTCCATGAGCTCTCTCTACACAGCTATGAGTTTTCCCTGTGCTTTCCCGGATAACGAGTACCAACACTTTCTTATAACTTTCACTCTGCTCTATACATGATATAAAGACCCTATCTATACAATTAGAGCCAACCGCGTGCCTGTTGATTTATCATAGCAGTTAGCTCTCAACAGAAAGCTGTTAAAACTGTAATACCAACTGGTAATCTACTAACTAATTAAACAGCTTCCACATATTTCCACCTTGGCTCTTATTGTCGAAAAATAGTTGTGGAATTTGACTGGATCCTGTTAGCATAGCAACTGCTAAGGGACCTTCAATCCGAGCGAGCTTAATGCTTCTCCAAACTTGCTCACTGGTACGACTTTGGTGAAAATATCTGCAGGATTTATTTTTGTAGATATTTTCTCAACATCAACCAACTTCTTTTCAATGATATCTCTAAAGAAAGGACCATGCTAGAATAACATAATCTTCTACCAAATCCTTTACATAATGGCCAAATGGCGGCCCCTATTGGGGGGCACCATTATGTAAAGGATTATGCAGAATATGATGTACATATATATTAATTCCTAACGAAATGAAGTCTCACGTCTATGTGTTTTGTCCTCTCATGAAACACATTATTCTTGCTCAGATGTATGGCACTTTTTGAGTCACATTTGATCTTAACCACTTCTTGTTCAAATCCCAGTTCACCAATAATCCCTCTTAGCCATAGAGCCTCTTTAAATGCTTCAGCCAGTGCTATATATTCTGCTTCGGTTGATGACAAGGAAACCACATTCTGCAGGCTAGACTTCCAATTAATGGTATTGCCTCCAAGAGTGAAGACATAACCAGACAGACCTTTTCTTGTCTAAGTCCCCAGCATGATTTGAGTCACTATAGCCTTCAACAACTTCTGATCTGCTGCTTCTCTCATAAACGAGCTTCAATGAGGCATAACCTTTTAGATATTGAAATAGCCATTTCACTACCCTCCAATGCTCTCTGCTAGGCTTGCTCATATACCTGCACACCAACTCAACACCATATGCAATATCAGGCCTTGAACGGATCATTGCATACATCATACTCCCAACAGCATTGGAGTATGATACATTTTCCATAAGTGGCCCTTCAACTTCTGCTTCTTCAGATGTCATAGCCATCAGTCGAAATTGAGCTCCAATTGGGGTTGTGACAGTTTTAGTTTGATCCATGTTGAACAAAGCTAAAATCTTCTCTATATAACTCTGTTGTGATAAGATCAATTTCCCATGAGTTTTGTCTCTTTCAATATCCATTCCCAGAATTCGACTAGCTCCACCTAAGTCCTTCATGTTGAATTCTGAATTAAGTGGATTTTTCAATTTCAGAATTTCAGCCTTAATCTTACATGCTATAAGCATGTCATCCACATATATCAATAAGTAAATGAATGATCCATCCTTTAGTTTTGAGAAGTACACACAGCTGTCATACTTGCTTCTTGTGAATCCCTCTTTGATCATAAATTCATCAAATCTTCTATACCATTGTCGTGGGACTTGTTTTAGTCCATAGAGATATTTTTGTAGAAGACACACCTTATCTTCTGATCCTTCCTTCATAAAGCCATCTGGTTGCGTCATATAAATAGTTTCTTCCAGGATTCAGTTTGCCTTGGCTTACATGCACATATGCTAAACTTCCAAACACTCTAAGATGTTCATAAGAAGGTTTGGAACCTAACCATACTTCATTTGGGACCTTGAAGCCCACAGCTGAACTAGGAGACAAATTTATCAAATAGCATGCAGTAGAGGCAGCTTCAGCCCAAAATCTTTTAGGCATTCCAGATTCAGATAGCATATATCTGACCTTGTTCATTATAATCCTCTTCATACGTTAGCATACATCTGACCTTGTTCATTATAATCCTATTCATACGTTCAGCTAAGCCATTTTGCTGAGGCATATTAGGACAAGTATGATGCCTGGCTATGCCATTCTTAGAACGGTAATCATCAAACTCCTTATTACAGAATTCTAAGCCATTATCTGTTCTTAATCTCTTCAGCTTTGGTTCCTTTGGTTTGATGAGTTGCACTTCCAAACTTGAGTCTATGAGCCTTTCCCAATACACGGTGTTCACAAAACTCGAGCTCTTTGATCTGGTTCTTCTCGAGCAGACCTTGTTTTTGTAATTCTTGCCACCCTTTTAGGCTCATATGAACTAACCTTCGATGCTATAGTTCAGTGTTATTCATAACCAGATCTGTCACTGCTGTTTGTCCCATTACCACTGACCCTTGCATGATGTATATGCCTTGCTGCAGAATTCCCTTCAAGATTATCAAAGGACCTTCCATTACTTTCAAGACTCCATCTTGACATTTGCTCGAACAGCCTTTCTTATCCAATGTTCTTAGTTATACCAGGTTGCTTTTAAGATTTGGTATATGCCTAACTTACTCCAAGATCTTAATGGTACCATCCCACATTTTCAGTTTGATTAAAACCAATCCCAATTACATCACATGAACCATTGTTTCCATTAGCACTTTTCCACCATCAATTTTCCTGTAGTTAAAGAGTCACTCCTTTCTGGGTGTCATGTGGAAAGTACAACCAGTATCTAACACCCAATCTTCCTTAGAATCATTGTTAGATATTACTAAGAAATCTGCGAAATTGAGTCCATCAGAGCAAGATGTTGATGTGTTAGATCATAGATGAGATCTAAGTATCTTGGGAGTTGTTGCTGTTTTGACCATTCTTTTTCCGAGGACAATTTCTTTTGAAATGTCCTTCCCCACAACAAGACCAGCAAGCCTTTCTTGGCCTCGATTTTTCTCTTGATTTACTCCTGCCTTTATTTCCTTGATTCCAATTCTTATCAGACCTCCCCCTAACATTGAGACCTTCTCTGTTAGAGTTTGTTCTTGGCCCCATTACCATTGGCTTTCAAGTCCAGTTCTTTAGAGTAAGCTGCACTTACGACCTCATCTAAAGTTAGACTCTTGTTGCCGTACTTGAGAGTGTCTCTTAGTTGCTTATAGGGCTTTGGCAGGGAGTTCAATAAGAAGATGGCTTGATCTTCTTCTTCTATCTTGATGTCAAGACTTTCAAGATCTGCAACCAGCTTCATCTACATTCTCATCAATGCATTTCACATCATTCATTCTAAAGCTGTAAAACTTTTGTTTCATGAAGATTCTGTTAGGCAGAGCCTTAGTCGTGTAGAGCTGTTCCAATTTGCTCCACATCTCAGCCGCCGTCTTTTCTTTAATCACTTTCCTGAGTATTTGATCACTTAGGCTTAGAACAATAGTGTTTTTGGCCTTCTTTAGTACCTCTGCCTTTTTAGCACCTGTGAGTTTTTCAGACATCTCAGATTCAGTCTTGAGAGCTTCATTCAATCCAAGATTTCCTAAGTGTGCCTTCATCTTAACCTGCCATAAACTGAAATTGCCCTTCCCATCGAACTTTTCAATTTCTAACTTTGGAGAAGACATGTTGAGTCGAACTTCTGGGTTCAACACTTTCTTCTAGAGATCTCAATCAAGAACCTTGAAGAATATTCAGTTTATGAAGCCCGAGCACATCAGGCTCCGATACCAAGTTGTTAAAGATTGACACAACACAAACAAGAACTGGTACAGAATTGAAAGAAAGAAGAACACAGAAATCACACCAGAAATTTATAGGAATCAGATCAAGATTTGATATATTCAAGAACAGGACAAAGTCCCAGTCAAATCCACTAAGTATATGAGCAGAAGTTACACACTCAAAGTCTCTCTTAATTACAGTGAGCTCTCTCTACACAGCTATGAGTTTTCCCTGAGCTTTCCCAGATAACGAGTACCAACACTTTCTTGTAACTTTCACTCTGCTCTATACATGATATAAAGACCCTATTTATACAATTAGAGCCAACCGCGTGCCTGTTGAATTATCATAACAGATAGTTCTCGACTAACTCTCGACAGAAAGCTGTTAAAAATGTAAAACCAACTGGTAATCTACTAACTAATTAAACAGCTTCCACACGTTGCTTACTTGAAATAGAAGATTTGATATGCACTTTTGCTTTGTAGTTTGTACTCAAAGAAATTGGATTTTGCTTTTAGCAGAGTTTATTAAGTTTTTGTGCTTGCTTCGTCAATTGTTCATGTATTGATATTACTTCTATCATTCATACCATAGATTTATACGAATAGATTTAAACAAAAGGGTGTGTTATGAATTTATAATATAGATTAATTTTCCACATAAATTCAATATTTTTCCCAATTTTCAACCACACATTCTCCAAAAAAAAAGCACTATTCCAAAACACATTTCTCCCAAAAAAAAGAGGGGCTCAAATAGGGGATTATTTTGAGACAAGTCTCAATCCCTATTTCTACCAAGTTCAATCATGTCAAAAAACCACGTCAAGGGACTTTCGTAAGAGAAGTTGACACCTACATGCGTCCTATGATAGACATATTTTTGAATAGATACACTACATGACTATATTCAACATTGCAGTTTTATCGATTGTTCTAAAAAAATGTAGTTTGTTTATGGTATTAAGTCCTTGTTTGGTTTAGCAAAAAATTGACTTTTTATAGATATTGATAAAAGTTGTGAAATGTGTGGTTGAAAAGTTGTAGATCCCATTAAAAGATATGTAACATGTCCAAAGATTTAGATAAAATATTCTATGATCGAGTGAAATTTAATTTTTGGAACGTTCAATATACTACAAATGCACTAGTGTCACCATTAAATTGTTTCTTCGATAAGGACAAATCGCAAACTCAAATAGTGAAATATCAACACTATAACCTTCAACCACAAGATGTAAACCCTTATACAATGATTGTGAACAATTATATTTATGATCGACATACTATACTTCTCAACATAAGCACTCAACTTATATCATCACAAGTGATCACTCATACTTTTATTCGCATGCTCAATATTAAATAAGATGTAGTAACACAATACAAAAACATGGTTTATTTATTATAAAACTGTCATTTTACTATGGCCAAACCATACTGTATGGACACACAATTCAACAATAACAGAATATGCATATTAACAAGATTGTGGAGTGGCAACTACAAGCACAGGAAACTTTTTATGAACAGTGAGTCCAGTGCCTTCAGTCATGTCAATATCACTCTCTTTTCCTCCATTAGGCAATGCTAAGTTGAATTTGTGCACTAATTTTGCCAATGCAAGTTCATTAACCACCATGGCAAATGCAACACCAGGACAACCTCTCCTACCAGCACCAAATGGTATGAGCTCGAAGTCAAGCCCTTTGAAGCCTATGTCCGTTTCGAAGAACCTTTCCGGACGAAATTCTTCAGGGTTTTCCCACAATGACGGGTCTCTTCCGATTGCCCAAGCATTGACAAGCACTTGTGTGCCTGCTGCAATGTCATAGCCCATGAGTTTAATTGATTGGGTTGATTCTCGAGGAACCAGCAATGGAATGGGAGTATGAAGTCGTAGACTTTCTTTAATTACAGCCCTCAAGTAAGGCATTTTCTCCAAATCATCTTCTGTTATATCCAACTTCCTTCCCGCTACTTCTCTAACCTCATTTTGCAATTTCTCCAAGATTTTCGGGTGCTTTAAAAGCTCTGCCACGGTCCATTCCAAAACAGTAGATGTTGTATCCGTTCCAGCACCAAATACATCCTGTCAGAAAGAAATAGAGATTCCTAAACTGAAATTCAAATCCAATAACAAGTTTAGCACGAGATGGAAATCTGTTTTCTAGAGTCAGATCCTTACCTGGATAATAGCTTTGATCGCTTCTGTTTCCAGTCGAAAACCAGCCAGATTTTGTGTCTGAATTTCTAGCAATAAGTACACAAAATCCGATACTCCGGCTTCATCACAATTTACCCCTCCTTTCATTTGCTCCCTGTGTTCTTCAACTATGCCCTCCAAAAATTCATCAAACACTTTAAACATTTTATCCACTTTGGCATCCAAACCATTGATTTTACTAATCCAGGCAAGCCACGGGATGTAATCCCCAACATAGAAAGTACCTAACAAGTCCCCATACTCCCTCAACAACTTCTTGAAAGTTTTCCCTTCTTCCCCAACACAATATTTCCTTCCCAATGCCACCCTGCACACTATATCATTTGTAAGTGATATTAATAGGTCGGACAAGTTTATCGAGGAAGATGAAGACCGCGATTGTCTGATTTTCTCGACCATTAGGGTTGTTTCTTCTTCTCTTACACGACGAAAAGATTGAACCCGCTTGTTACTCAAAAGCTGCAACACACATATGCTTCTCACTTGCCTCCAGTATTCACCATATGGGGCGAACGCTATATCCTTAGAGCCATACAAAAGTTTTTCCGCCATGCTTGATTTTGGCCTGTTGAACAAGACATATATTTTAAATAAATAAATCTATCAATTCTCTAGTAGCTCAAGTATTTAGACAGCATGATTCATTTAATAGGTATTACTTTATCATCTTTTGTCAATAGGGCTGGAGCTTTTTTAAGCATGCAGTTTCAACGAAAGAAAAAATAAACGTTGACGCCAACACGCGACAGCATGATTTTATAACAGAGGTTTTTATCCATAGATTAGAAAAATTCATTAATCAGTATATTTATCCTTCTTTAATAACTTAAGCGAGGTGATCAATTGCGACCTGTTTGAGAAAATCAAATCATGATATTTCATGATCATTCGCGCTGCATCGGCAGAGGAGACGACCAACACTGGCACACTACCCAGGTTAAGTAAGAAAAGTGGACCATAGCGTTTAGATAGCAATTGGAGGGAGCGATGCGGTTGAAAGCCCAACTGGTGAAGATTTCCAATGATCGGAAACCTTAACGGAGAGGGGGGTAGCTTTTTCCGGGAAGTTGAAGCAGTTTTGTAGAATCCTTTGCAAATGAATATGATGAACACAAGGAAGCAAAAAATAGAAACTATCCAGAGTGCCATTTTCTTTTCTGTATTACAAGATATTATCTTCTTAATGTCCTAATTAATATATAGGCTGATTTGCACCAAGAAGACATCGATGTGATCATCTTGGGATTGGTCTGAATATGATGTTGTTGGTCTTAATTAATTTGTTCAATCCAATGGTGGAGATAAAACCTTTTTTACTGCTGCTAGTCAACATACGTTACAATTCTCCCCCCCCCCCCCCCCCCCCCCCCCCCCCCCCCCACCCCCCCCCCCCCCCCCCCCCCCCCCCCCCCCCCCCCCCCCCCCCCCACCCCCCCCCCCCACCCCCCCCCCCCCCCCCCCCCCCCCACCCAATTTTTTGACAAATTTTTTTGTTTTTTTGTATTTATCATTTTGTCCTCACCTTGAGTAAAATTCATAAACTCTACTGTCTTCACTTTTCAGTTCTCCTAAATTCCTAAAATTTCTCGATTCTTCTCGAGTTCTCCTCCGTCTTCACTCTTCAGAACTTGGGTTGCGGCGTCGTCTCTTCCCTTTTTTCCTGCGGGCTGCGACGATCGATAATTTATGTTCCTTTGTTTCGTTTCTCCATCACAAAGTACCAACTTTCCTCATTTTAACAGATAATGTTTAAAAAAAAATTGGTTCAACTCTAGGACCCCCATACTTTGACGGGCTGGCTAGCATTGATTTGAGAGGAAAACAAAATATATGTATCATATGTACTCGATTTTCTTTCACTTTTACGTCTCATTTGTTGTTTTGTCAAAAAAAAAGAAGAACCATAGAAGGCGTGTATTAATTCTAGTCATGTTTTTCTTGAATTTCAATTTTTTCTTTTATTTTTCTTCTCTCGTTATGTGTGGTTAAATCCAAAGTTCGGACTTACCTAGTTTTAAACCTTTATTTTCAATAATCAAGATTATCATATTTTGTTGTTCATGTATTGATTTTACTTCTATTATTTGTTGTCCTTGGAAGTAATTGGCTACTATTTAATTGTCCTTGAGATACATTTTTATTATTTTTGCTGTCTTCAATTGAATTCCTAAGTGATTTAATGTATTTATCGATTGTTATAACAAAATGTAGTTTGTTTATGGTATTAATTCCTTGTTTGGTTTAGTAAAAAAATAACTTTTTAGTAGATATTGATAAAAAGTATAAAATGTGTGATTAAAAAGTTGTGGAGATCTCATTAAAAGATATGTACCATGTCCAAAGATTTAGATAAAATATTCAATCATCAAGTGAAATTTATTTTTTAGAACGTTCAATATACTCCAAATGCACCAGTGTCACCATTAAACTATTTATGCGATAATGACAAATCGCAAACCCGAATAGTGAAATAGTCAACTCTATAACCTTCAACCATAAGATGTAAACCCTTATATATTGATTGTGAACAATTATATTTATGATCGAAATATAAGTTGTGTGATACTATGTTTCTCAACATAAGCACTCAACTTATATTTATCACAAGTCATCACTCGTACTTTTACTCGCATGCTCAATATTAAATAAAATGCAGTAACACTATTTAAAAACATGATTTATTTATTATAAAATTATCATTTTACTACAGCCAAACTATACTACATGGACATACAATTCAACAATAACAGAATATGCATATTAACAAGATTGTGGAGTGGCAACTACAAGCACAGGAAACTGTTTATGAACAGTAAGTCCAGTGCCTTCAGTCATGTCAATATCACTCTCTTTTCCTCCATTAGGCAATGCTAAGTTGAATTTGTGCACTAATTTTGCCAATGCAAGTTCATTAACAACCATGGCAAATGCAACACCAGGACAACCTCTCCTACCCGCACCAAATGGTATGAGCTCGAAGTCAAGCCCTTTGAAGCCTATGTCCGTTTCGAAGAACCTTTCCGGACGAAATTCTTCAGGGTTTTCCCACAATGACGGGTCTCTTCCGATTGCCCAAGCATTGACAAGTACTTGTGTGCCTGCTGCAATGTCATAGCCCATGAGTTTAATTGATTGGGTTGATTCTCGAGGAACCAGCAATGGAACGGGAGTATGAAGTCGTAGACTTTCTTTAATTACAGCCCTCAAGTAAGGCATTTTCTCCAAATCATCTTCTGTTATATCCAACTTCCTTCCCGCTACTTCTCTAACCTCATTTTGCAATTTCTCCAAGATTTTCGGGTGCTTTAAAAGCTCTGCCACGGTCCATTCCAAAACAGTCGATGTTGTATCCGTTCCAGCACCAAATACATCCTGTCAGAAAGAAATAGAGATTCCTAAACTGAAATTCAAATCCAATAACAAGTTTAGCACGAGATGGAAATCTGTTTTCTAGAGTCAGATCCTTACCAGGATAATAGCTTTGATCGCTTCTGTTTCCAGTCGAAAACCAGCCAGATTTTGTGTCTGAATTTCAAGCAATAAGTACACAAAATCCGATACTCCGGCTTCATCACAATTTACCCCTCCTTTCATTTGCTCCCTGTGTTCTTCAACTATGCCCTCCAAAAATTCATCAAACACTTTAAACATTTTATCCACTTTGGCATCCAAACCATTGATTTTACTAATCCAGGCAAGCCACGGGATGTAATCCCCAACATAGAAAGTACCTAACAAGTCCCCATACTCCCTCAACAACTTCTTGAAAGTTTTCCCTTCTTCCCCAACACAATATTTCCTTCCCAATGCCACCCTGCACACTATATCATTTGTAAGTGATATTAATAGGTCGGACAAGTTTATCGAGGAAGATGAAGACCGCGATTGTCTGATTTTCTCGACCATTAGGTTTGTTTCTTCTTCTCTTACACGACGAAAAGATTGAACCCGCTTGTTACTCAAAAGCTGCAACACACATATGCTTCTCACTTGCCTCCAGTATTCACCATATGGGGCGAACGCTATGTCCTTAGAGCCATAAAAAAGTTTTTCCGCCAAGCTTGATTTAGGCCTGTGAACAAGACATATTATTTAAATAAATAAATCTATCAATTCTCTAGTAGCTTAAGTATTTAGACAACATGATTCATTCAATAGGTATTACTTTATCATCTTTTTTCAATAGGGCTGAAGCTTTTAAGCATGCAGTTTCAATGAAAGAAAAAATAAACGTTGACGCCAACACGCGACAGCATGATTTTATAACAGAGGTTTTTATCCATAGATTAGAAAAATTCATTAATCAGTATATTTATCCTTCTTTAATAACTTAAGCGAGGTGATCAATTGCGACCTGTTTGAGAAAATCAAATCATGATATTTCATGATCATTCGCGCTGCATCGGCAGAGGAGACGACCAACACTGGCACACTACCCAGGTTAAGTAAGAAAAGTGGACCATAGCGTTTAGATAGCAATTGGAGGGAGCGATGGGGTTGCAAGCCCAACTGGTGAAGGTTTCCAATGATCGGAAACCTTGACGGAGAAGGGGGTAGCTTTTTCCGGGAAGTTGAAGCAGTTTTGTGGAATCCTTTGCAAATGAATATGATGAACACAAGGAAGCAAAAAAGAGAAACTATCCAGAGTGCCATTTTCTTGTTTGTATTACAAGATATTATCTTGTTAATGTCCTAATTAATATAGAGGTTGATTTGCACCTCAAAGATATCGATGTGATAATCTTTGGGATTGGTCTGAATATGATGTTTTGGTCTTAATTAATTAGTTCAATCCAATGGTGGAGATAAAACCTTTATTAATTAGTGCTGCTAATCAGCATACCTTTCATGGCTTTCTTTTCATACTTTTTCTGTCATCATTTTTCACCAATTGTTAGCATTGGTTTGAAAGGAAACAAAATATATGTATCCTATGTACTCGATTTTCTTTCAATTTTATGGCTCATTTGTTGTTTTGTTAAAAAAAGAAGAACAATAGACGGCATGTATTGATTCTACTTGTGTTTTTCTTGAATTTCAATTTTTCCTTTTATTTTTCTTCTCTCGTTATGTGTGGTTAAATCCAAAGTTCGGACGAATGACATACCTAGTTTTAAACCTTTGTTTTCAATTATCAAGATTCTCATATTTAGTTGTTCATGTATTGATTTTACTTCTATTATTTGTTGTCCTTTGAAGTAATTGGCTACTATTTAATTGATTTCATAGTAAATTCGACAATTAATGGATAAAAGGTAGAGATACATGTTCACGAAAATATGTTTCGAATTTAAATCACCGCAAGTGCACGGTTCGTTGACAAGTAATAAAGTGGAAATCCTAGAATTTCGAGTATCGTTCCCACGAGGATTGATTTAACGTGATTATTATTATTATCTCGACCTTAACTGAATCTATTAAATTCAAGATGATTGTTTTAGATTTTATGAGTAACTATGACTAAAATGTAAATTAAACTAAAATTTCGACTAAATGCAATAATGATGGTTAAATGCAAAAGTTGAAGAAATTAATGTATGAAAAAGCGTACTAGGATCCCGAATCACCAAGCAAGTTCACTTTTAACTCCTATTTTACAATTTGACAACACGATGAATTGGTTGAGGAATCAATGTTTCTAACTTATTCAATAATCTCTTTCGAGTAGAATTGAACCTATTCTAGCATACCATTTGACTATATTTCTATGACAAATGCAATAAACAAGAATGCATGACGTTTTGTAAACACTTGGAGATTCACGTAAAGTATAGCGGTATATTTCTATCCCTATGAACCCTACAATGATTTATACCTTGTAAAATCTATTTTCCTTCTTTCGAATGCATAAAATAGACCACATAAACTGACATAATCACATGCATTTAATTGTAGAGATAAGAAAGTGTATATAAATCATTCAACATCCATCAAACGTGTTTAAATATCAAATTGTAAAATAGAAATTAAAAGTTCACAATACGAGGTTCATCGTTCACCTAATACAATTAAAAACCTAGCCTAACATGGATAAATTAAAATAACAAAGAAAATATTTAGAAGAAGACATCACCCAATTTTTGAATGTAAAGCTTGAAATCTTCGATCTTGGAGTGAATCCTTCGTCCTTGCCTTCGTTCTCGCTCCAAAAAGGTTGTTTTTCTCTCTAGGAACGCATAACCCTAGTTTTTGGACGTATTTTAGCTTTTATAGTTGCCCTAGAATCATTACCATACGTGTTGGAGTCAAATAAGGAAACCAGAAAATTCGCGCCGAATTTCTTCCTTGCGGCCGCAAGGACAAATTCCTTGCACCCGCAAGGAGTAACTTTTTTCCCAAAATTTTTCCCTGCATCCTTGCTTGCGGCCGCATGGAAGATTACACCTTGCAAAGGACAAACAACTATCACATATCTTCATTTTGGTCCTCCAACTTCATTATTCTCTTGTTTTGACCTCTTTTGTTCATTCTTGTCCTCCAATCATCCCATGCATTCCTCAATGTATGATTAAGCTTATGTCCGCTCTTGAGTTGGCATCGGGTCATCTTTTGATTATTTGCATTTTGGTCCCTGAACTTTTGTTTTCCTTCGTTTTGACCCATTTTCTCTACTTTTCTTCTAATTTCCACCATAATCTTCATTGTTGCCCTACAAACACAATTCACACAAATTAAGCTCTATTCCGAATGTTTATCGACAATTATTCATGTTTGTGAACCAAAATAAACGTATAAAAAATGCCCTTATCAATACATTTTTATTATTTTTGCTGTCTTTAATTGAATTCCTAAGTGATTTAATGTCTTTAGTTGAGACTTATCCTAATTCACGTAAAGATATTGTAAGTTGACTCGGTTAGATAGGATTGATTTGAACTCTAAATTGATTTTTGTTGGGAGCAAACAAGAAGTCCCACATCGGTTGGGAGAAGAAAAGAAATCCACCATATAACCCAAGTGGGCTACTCCACCCATTACCAATTGGTTTTGGGTTGGAACCTCACTTGGGCCGGATGGTGTGGGATTGGGCCTAGTTAATTGCTCCTCTTAATCCCTACAACTGGTATCAGAGCCCAGGGTCGGAGGAACATAGTAGAAAGTGTGGTGGCGATCGGGCTAAAAATCATTCAAGTTTGAGGTGCCTTGTGTTGAAAGTCTTCCGACATTGGTGGTTAGGCGGCGGGTCCCGTTTGGTCAATGACGACGGTAATAACGGCGGTACAAGATGATTGGCGGATGAATTATCGTTTGAGGGGAGGACACAATGATGTTGTCCTTCGTTTGAGGGGAGGATTGTTGGGAGCAAACAAGAAGTCCCACATCGGTTGGGAGAAGAAAAGAAATTCACCATATAACCCAAGTGGGCTACTCCACCTATTACCAATTGGTTTTGGGTTGGAACCTTACTTGGGCCGGATGGTGTGGGATTGGGCCTAGTCAATTTGCTCATCTTAATCCCTACAACATATGTTATATTATTGACCTTTGATTTCACCAAACCGGGCTCAGTTAATCACCAAACTACACCACAATCAACCAAATCGATCTCAAACCGAACACTTCCTAACTCGAACTCGGTTGCTCCAGATTTCAGCCCACAAAGGACTGGATGAAAAAGGATTACAGCCACAAGAAGAGCCACTAAGGCTAGGTAGAGAAGAAGAACAAGAGATCTCTCAAGCACAAAGCAAGAAGATGCACAAAGCAAGAGGCAAACCGGTTTTTGTCTTAATTCTCAATGAAGGACGGCTCCAACTCTTTTTCACGCTCCATAATTGTAATTAACAACTAACTTAAATAAGGTTAAGAGTAGGTTTAGGGTTTAGGCTTTTAGGCCAAACAGGGCCCAATAACAGATAGAATAAGTGGGCTAACCCTGAAAGCCATCCAAAACGTTCGGGTCGGGCCATGAGCAACACTAATACAATTAGGCTACTTCGAATGGTTCAAGTGGGTTACGTGATTCGATTTGTTCGATTGTGGTGTCAACATATCATTTCAATCATCGGCCGAGACCTATGAAATATTATCCAACTAAATATACCGATTTAACATCATAGCCCGGATTTATTGGGTATAAAAAAACTCAACAATTTTATTATTGAATTTGACCGAATACAACGTTGAGAGTTGAACTTGAGAGGGAAAATTAAAGGGGATAATTATGGCGAAGTCTTGAGTCGTGATATTTTTCATTCCTAAGTAAACCCAAAATTGTCTATTGCGCGCTTCTTGCTTGCTTTCGTAGATTGATAGCTTTTAGGATAGTAATTAAATTAATCTATAATTTTTTTTTTTACTCGAATTGAAACTAGGAATAGTTATACCAGTCATCACCACGTCTAATGGTTGATGGAGATTGGGCTGGCTTTAGTTTACACCATAGATTTATACGAATAGATTCAGATAAAAATATGACTGAAAAATGATTTAGACAAAGAGTGTATTATGAATTTATAACATAGATTAATTGTACACGTAAATTCAATATTTTTCCCTATTTTCAACCACACATTCTCCAAAAATTCACTATTCCAAAACACATTTCTCAAAAATAAAAAATAAAAAATGGGGGCTCAAATAGGGGATTATCACTACATATTAAAAGAGCCAATACATTGGCGAGACACGTGTCGTCATTTACCGTCGTCGTAATTCAATTTTATTTATTTTTGGGGCTTCTTCCACCATTCTTTCATGCGCACGCAACAGCCATACTTCTTCCTTTCCCACGCAACTACATCATACCTACTGCCATACCTCTTTTTCGGATCCTCCATCGAAGCTTTGGCTCATCGGAGCTCTGGCACGTTGTTAAGATTCCAATCGTGGCTCCCTCCGGCCAACAATCAAACGGCCTCACCCGTAGAAAATCAGCACTACTGGCCACCTTTACCTCCGTCCAGAAATCGGGTTATACCCGAATAGTCTACAGGGAGTCCGTAAATTTGTCTTCTCGTTCTGATCTAAACTCACCATTTTGGCATAATACTTAGCTTATATCGATATTGCTAGCAATGGCAGTCTCATTTTTCGTACTCGTAATTTACCTTCTCCTCACGCTGGGCTCTGATTACTCATTCACTCCTGTTTCCGCTGCTTCTAAAGGTGTTCAGGTAAATGATTATTAATATTATGTATAGGTGAGCAGAATTTTTTGATCGGAAAATCGGCCTGCTTGATTTGGACTTTGGATAGCTCATTTCGAATTTGAATTGACTTTTTGGAATTCGGCTTTTGATGCCTTAGTTTCATGCCACCAAATTTAGACGAAATATTTACTGTGTGATGTGGATTTGATGATGTTTATTGATGAATTTCATAAAGTGAAATTAATCACAAAATCAAGAATTACATCCTCAATGGTGCAATGACACATTGACAAAATCAAGATTGCGTGAAATTTATTGAAATGTGAAAATTGCAGAAAACATGCTTTAGATTAGAAACTTGAGTATGGGGATTGGATGATTTTGTTTGGTGAATTTGGGATTTGTATATAAAATGTTAATTGAAAAAAATGACTTTGTCTCCATTGAGGCACGGATTGCCTCCTTGTGCAGCTTCCGTGCGCAACGGAGGCACGGCTCGTGCCTCCGTTGCGAATGGAGGCAATGAAAAAAAAACGGTTGTCTCCATTGAGGCACGGATTGCCTCCTTGCACAGCCTCCGTGTGCAACGGAGGCGTGCCTCCGTTGCGGACAAAGGAAATCCTTGCCGTCGTCTGCAATAGAGGCACGGGCTGTGCCTCCGTTGCGCACGGAGGCAATTGGGTGTAATGCCACAGTGTTTTATTTTGTGTTATTTCAATTAAGCTTCTGATTTCTTATCTAAAGTATTCTCTAAATTGTGTATGTTTCCATGTAGGTAGAAATGCTTTCAAGTCTGGGGATATTTTGTTTGTGAAGTCAGGCACTTTTGTCAACACACCACCAATGATGATTCAAGCTAAGAAGAGTCGTTCTGGAACCAGGCGCAACTTGTCTGTTCGCACTGAGTCTGAGTATATTTAAGTCTAACGTTTGTTTGAGTTCATCACAAAACATATTATGAGCTATGTGCATGTTCTCAATATGCACGTAGAGAGAATAAATTTGTATATGATTGTGCTGCACTAAATTATGAAAAAAAATAAAATGAAAGCGTATTTTATTCTCACTTGTAAATTACTAAAAACGTTATTTTAGATGATGTCTCTGCATTTAGCATATAATTTGTTATTGTAATTGGCAGAGCCGGGCCTGAGGGGAGGCCCAAGAGGCCGCCGCCTCAGGCCCAGAAATCTTGAGACCCATTGCCTGAGTTCTACTAAAGCTACTTTCATCCATGACCACCAATCCGCCTCCACTCGACCACTACTCCATCTTCGTGCTACCCTTCTGGCCTTCCCTGCGACTTCCTTCATCCCCGCGCCTGACTTCCCTCTGGTTCTGACTTCTACTTTCCTCCACTTAGTCCACTGCTCCGCGAGTCCGCAACCGGCACATCTCCACGCCTCCACACCTTCAGGTCAGGCCTTCCCTCCTCTCCTCCCATTCGGCGTCCACTGTGGGCCCGTGAGGCTTGAGGAAGAAATAGAAAACCTTGACTCACGCCTCACGGTGATTGACTGATTTCTTCAGACTTATGCAACTGTGGATTTAATTGTTAACACATTGCATCGGCTCTTTCCTTCTTTCGATTACAGGTTTGAATTGATTCTTACCAACACATTTTTCTTATATGCCCTGAGAAAGCTGATAAATTTTGAGCTTTGAAGTCACATAGCATATGAATTATATTAATAGACTAATAGTCACAGAAACTCAATAAAAACTTCTGAACACAATGTCTTGCCAATTTTACATCTTTTCAAATCAAATGAAATTTTGAAGTTCTTGAATTTTCACACAGGTGGTTGATTGATGAAATACGGGAAAGTATACCCAAGGTTTGTTGCCGAGCTCAATTATTTTCAATTTTCCCCTTTCAGGTATTTGACTTAATGTCTCACCACCAATTGATAGTGCACAAGGATCTCTTTAGCCTATTCATGTTTTGGAAAAAATTTATCCCTCGTTTGATGAGGTGCAATTCAGCTTTGTTATTGCTTGAGATTCTTGCGGTGCTTGCTCAATCTATTTACATTAACTGGATGTTAGATAAAGTGTTGTTACTGTCAAATTTGTCTAAAGTCCAATTCTCTGAAGAAGTTTTGAATTAAATTATTTCCAACAACATGCTAAAGCTCTCTCTAAAGTTTTGACTAAGATCAGGTGATCAATTTTTTAATATCTTTAGCATAATGGACATGTCGTGTGTATTAGGTTTTTGATTTACTCAGGAAATTCGGAATCCATCAGGGTTCTTTACTGATTGTTGCTCCCTCAATCATAATAATTGAAGGCATCTTAAAAATTAGGTTTTTGATTTCTTCAGACTTCAGTTCTTCTCCTCGACTTTGATCGAATCATTTCATTTCAATCTTTGATTTGCAGGTTAAGATTAAGCAACTGGAGCCTGGAGCCGTACATTTTCATTTGAAGCTTGATTTACAGAAATAAATTAATCAATTTTCTTGAGGGGGTATCCGGGTATGTTTCTTGATTCCATAAGAGATTTTTGTTTCCAGCTTGACTAGTTTACTTACTTTGTTTTGTAATTGAGATTTGAGAATTTGAGTATGGATATTGGATATTTGGATGTATAAATTGAATCCGTGAATGTGATAATGTGATTGAATATGTATTATTACTTCTCTGGATTTGGTGTGATGAAGTGTGAATTTGAACTGGGGTTTTGAAAGTAGGAGTGTCTGTTATGACTTGAGGGCCCAAATTTTGAAGTTCGCCTCAAGTCTCGCGAAACACAGGTGCCCTGGTAATTGGCATTGACAAAATTATCAGAATCAGCAAACCAAAATAATGGATGATCCATATGAGTGTAGTGTGAATTTCCCTTCTGATTGTTACATCCAATTAAGGTGTTATGTTGTTAAGTTGCAAAACTCAACATCCTATGGCCATCTTATCCACCATTAACAGGACATTCACTTTTGCTATGTAAATTGTTGGCATTGAGACTGTACGGACTTCTCCTCTCTCCTTCAGGACTTGATGTTCTCCTCCAAAGTCACCACCTTCCTATCACATCTAACGAGAAAAACATTATTATAGCAAGCCTCAAATATGCAATTTGATATCTTCCCGCTTCATAAAGAAATGACTAAAATAGGTGTCTTAATCTTATCATGTTCTATTGTTGTAGACGGAAGCTTGTATAGTTGATTGGTCTAATGATAAAGTTTTTTATCCAAGATTTATCGGCTTCATGGACAACATTTCTTATAACACTACATTCTAGCAAAACTTGAAAAATGTTTATAAAATGAATAACATGATATGAGCTTCTCATTCTTTGTCATCATCCCCCACTTGCAATGGTGCCTTCCCCTTCACCTTCGGTGCAAAGGAAGAAAAATGAAATTTGAAGATCGTAGAAGACATGCTTTAGATTTGAAACTTGAGTATAGGGATTGGATGATTTTGTTTGGTGAGTTTGGGATTTGTATATAAAATGTTTGTTGGAAAAATGGTATTGGTAGCATTGTATTAATTTCTTCAAAATGGTGTTGGAAAAATGGTGTTGGAAAAATGGAAAAATGGTATTGGTAGCATTGTATTAAAAAAAAAAAAAAAAAAAAAGGTGTATTGATTTAGAAGTTAATCTCTTCAAATCCTAGGAAAAATAGGTTGGACTTAATGTGTTCGATAAAATGGCCAAGTGAAAAATCAGTGTATAATTAGTCTAAACTAGCAAATTGGGTTGATTGAATTAAAAATCTTGTGCTAAATATGTTTACTATGTTAAAAAAAAAAACAAAAGAATTCAACATTACCACTTTTTTAACAAAAAGCTCTTTTACTTCTTGTTTCATTCATTTATTCTTTATAAACCATGCATTCTCTTTTGTTGATATAAATTTCTTAAAAATTCATATATTCTTATTTTTAAAAATCAACCAACTAACATGCAACGCATGTTGACTCCCACTAGTTTTGAGACAAGTCTCAATCCCTATTTCTATCAAGTTCAATCATGTAAAAAAACCACATCGAGGAGGTGTCGAGTTTTGGTCACTAAACTTATTAAACCGTTGAACGTTACTCACTAGAACAACATTCGTTTCAAACCGACAACGAAATGCACACATGACGCCTCGTCGCGCCTTTAATAAATTGCTATGTCTTCAGTTGCACATGAACTTTGAAGTGGTCGAATTTTGATCACTAAACTTATAAAAATGACATCGATTTGTTGTTCGTTAAAAAATGTGTACCGCAAGCTCACATATAGCATAAAACTAAAAAGCTGGACAAAGGAGTCCAGGTTTTCGATCCCACGAGAAATGATTATTCAATCACACCATAGTTAAATTTAATTTTAATATATTTTTATAGAATTTTAAGCTATTTTCTCCATTTGAAAAATTCAAATTTATTATGTACTTTCTTGTTAATTTTAAATTTATTATGTGTTTCGTTGTGGAATCCAAGTTTTAATTAAATTTATTGCGTGTTCCGTTACAAAATCCATTTAATTAAATGTAGTGTGTTTCATTACAAAAGCATTTATTTTAATTAAATTTATTATCTGTTTAGTTGCAAAATATATTTAATTAAATTTATTATGTATTTTGTTGCAAAATCCAAATTATATTTTAATTTAATTTTAATAATGACACGCAATAAATTTGAATTTTTCAAATGATGAACATAGCTGAAAATTCTACGAAAATATGTTCAAATTAAATTTAAATATTGTGTAATTGAGTAATCATTTCTCGTAGGATCGACAATCCAAACTCTTTTGTCCGCTTTATTACTTTTACGTGACCAGTGCGCTTGTGATACACATTTTTTTATCGAACGACAAATCGATGTCGTTTTTATAAGTTTAATGGTCAAAATTCGACCATCTCAAAATTCAGTGAACAATCGAAGACATTTTTCAAAGTTTAGTGAGCAATCGATAACGTGTTTCAAAATTTAGGAAACAAAGACGTAGCAATTTATTAACAGTGTGATAGGGCGCCACATTTGTATTTCATTAGCCATATCACGAATTTCATTAAAGGTTTGACGGATGTTATGCTAGTAAATAACGTTCAACGTTTAGATAAATTTAATAGTTAAAACTTGACGTGTTAAATTTTAACGAGGAATCGAAAACACATACACAAGTTCAGTGACAATCGACACAATTGACTCCAGATTTTACCCCTTTAAAATAGATACGTATGACTCCAGCGCTATTTTGGAGAACGATATTCGTTTTGAACTTCAATAAAACCCTGGGCCAATTTTACTCTCTCTCTCTCTCTCTCTCTCCCCCAACCCAGACGCCCGCGGCGCTTTGCCTTCTTCTTCCCTTATACTCTCAGTAAAATAATTAATCAGGTAATGTTATAAAACTTGCATCTTATAATATATTTTACTTTATTGCGTGCGTGAATTTTTCTTTTTTCCCAGTCAATTGAGAGTTTCCCTCAGTTTTAATGTTAGATGTACACTGTGTTTCCGCGTGTGCATATTTTATTTTCATGTGTGGATGTGGAACAAGAATAACCTTGTACATTGATTGTTTTGAGTACTCAACGTTTGGCTTGAAAACAGCCTATGTTTAGAGCAATGAAGTTGTTGTACCTTTTAGAAGATTTTGTTGTTAATATACATGGAATGATGGAAAAATAATCAACGCGTCTATTTCCCATACTGAGTTGGCAATGCTTGATCTATTGCAATATAGGGTTACATACACCTGGTAGCTGAATTTTTGGAGACTATGGATGTTTCCAGTGAAGCACGTTACAAACCAACACCTGAGTTTGAGGAGGATAAAAAAGATCCACTTGTTGAACTCAATTTAACCGCCTCAACGGAGCTATGGCTCATTCAGTGGCCCATTAATCAAGTAAAAATCTTTTTACGTACATGGTGTTCGTTATCTGCTCATATCAAATTGTAATTTTTTTTTCAATATAACTTATTTCGAAATGAAATAATCGACATCTCTGGTGGAAGATTGTGTTTATCTCGAACATGAACGTGGATACGTATAAAAAAAATATTAACCGTTGCTACTGTTTTATTTCTTACCAAAGTAATAGTTGAATCACAAAATTTAACACAGTTGAATATCATAAACTAATGCCCAGTTTCTAAAAAATTTCGGTCATGGTCTTCTATGTACAGTTCTATCACATTGACTTCTGAAAGCAAACATGTTAATAGTTTTCCCTCTATGTTTTCCTTTTCTATTTTCATCCTATAATGGTCGAAAAATTGAATTTCTTTGTATTTGACATTCTTTCCATCAAAACTCGTCTCGCTTCTTGAAACAACTATACTGAACAAATGATTTTGTTTTTAAGTGACTTTGTCATTGTTTGTTTTCAAGAGTCCTGGCTTAATTACATTGTCCTGCTATGTAATGCAGGCTCCTGATTTTGACGGGCAAGAACTGTCATTGAAGCTTCACCATGATGGGCATTTGGGCAGTTTTGATGGTTCTTCTGGTAATTTGGGTTAAGCACTGCCATATTTTCCTATGTGCAATACATTTTAGCTATTTCTTCACTGTTTTAGCATTGTTTTGTGGTGACAGGAAAATCGTATGAAGTAGTTAGTTTCAAATCCCAGGATCCTGAGGCAACGGTTTTCTTATCCTCGGCATCAGAGTCAAAAATTGGTACTCATTTTTGAGTTTTCTTGTCTTGCTTTATGTAGCTTTCTTGGATTGTTGCTTTTATTAATGTGATTAATTATAGAAATAATGAGTATTGTCATGTTTGCTATTAGTATATTAGCATTTTGGGTATGCAATTACTAGTTGGACATTACTTGTACGGTACAAGTTCATTTCAGATACAAACGCGAGGTAACTTGATCAAGTTGTTATGGATTTGATTAAATAAATTAAGATGGAGAAGTCAGCAAAAAATAATAATAATTGATATATTTCATAAATTTGAAGTTTTACTACCTTTATCAACCTTCTACATTTCTTTCATATCCTTGTCCATCATTGTAATATGAACATGAGATAGGGCAGCTAATGCCCAGTTGTTTGCAAATACCCGAGGGTTATTATCTGCGTTGTGTGGACAATTTAAAAAAAAAAAAAAAAAAAAATTAGAATCTGTAGCCAACATGAAGTTAGTAGTTTGATTTTAAGAACTAGTTGTTTTCATGTTTTAAACTAGTTGACTTGATTTATCCATTTAGTTATCTTTTCTTGTTCGTGTTGGAACCATTACTGACCAACATGGTTTTGACATGCTAAAATAGAAGTTGCAACTGTCATATAACCTAGCACATGGATGGCCGTAACATACACGAACTGTGATTCAAATGTCGTTTGCAAAGTGTTAATAACACATGATTTAATGGACTAGACCTCTTGTAAGTTAATTTATTTTTGGTTCTTATGATTGTTAGCTGAAATTTTTTTCACAAGAGAGAATGGACTTTGGACTCAAGTGAAAATTATAGACAATTCTGTCATTTATTGTCCCTTTGTGTAGGAGTAGCGCAGAAGTTACTGATTTGTATCCTTTTATAAAGTTCTCCTTAATGTTGTGGTGAAATGTACATCGTAAATTTGGTTTCATTTTCCATTGATTCATTATATTTCAGCTGGGAAGATCTCAAGGCGTGTATCTCTTGTCCATTACCCTGAACCTAGTGAACTTCAAAAGCACAATAGCAGTAACTTGAAAGAGATGTCTCACAGGTCTTCTGCTGCTACTTCAACAATGTCCGGTCGTCACTTTGCAACTCCTTCTCGAAGTTCTCGACAAAGAAGCTCTCAAATAATGAGTGGTTATGTTTCATCCGCGCCAAGTAGTAAAAACAAGAGTTCCAGGCCTGGTCCTGGGGAGTCTCCAAAGTCTAAAAAGAGAGGACGTGTTGATGAGTCGAGTAAGTCCGCTGGTCAGTCTGCCCAAGATTCAGGAAGAGGAAATAGTGCAGTTACCTCCACTGGATCCTTGGAGCATTCAGACAAGAAAATCAAAGAAGCAAAAGAAAAGTGAGGTTTAAAGTGTTGTATGCACGAGTATTTATAACATACTGTCTTACCTTAGTACTCTGGGTATTCCTCTTTATAATATGTTGTGCATCTTTACTCTAAATTTGGTAGTTTTCAACTTGAGAAAATTTTGTTCTTTGCTTCATTTTCGTGATCATTTGTTGAGTTTCAAGGAGCCTTTGTTTGATCTTCGATTTTTTAAGCCGGCTTTCGTTCTTTAGCCAACTTCATTGCAAGTTCTTGTTTATAAATGCATCTGGTGTTAATTATCGAGAACATATAAATGAGGGAAGGAAAATAATGTTCTAGCTCTTGGTTATTGTTAATTTACTTCCCCAATAGGGGGCCGCCACGTGTTGATTAGGTAAAAAATTATGTAATTTATTCGATACACGTAACATCACTCATGTTTTTAACCTATCGTCAGTGTCTTGACTTTGTCGTGCTCAAATTTCAACTTTTGTTACTTCATAATTGTGAACATCATATTTCTGAGCACAAGAATAAATTGCAAGACCATCAGAATTTAAATGCAAGCTCCTTTGCATGTATATCGGGTTAATTCCATTTTTGATCGCTCAACTTCAACTGAAATCTCAATTGGATCACCCGGATTTTAAAATTACCATCACCTTTGCATTTATCTTTCACTTGAGTTAAAAATAAATATAAATATAGTAACTCTGGGTTCTAAAGGTAGAATGCATTGAGATAACCAAAGCAAATTTTCAGACTGGAGTCAGCTGTAAGTAATATCGGGCTGCCTCATGTTGGATCAAGTTTTTGTTGGCCCATTTAGACCATTGAACTTTGAATGCAACCCACCAACTGAATCCATGCCAAGTCAGACAGCCTAACTTGCTTTACACCTCAAATAGCACCAGTGTAGCATCGCCTAAGTGTGCTAAACTTGAAAATGTGTTCTGCATCTTTATAGAAATTCAATAATCATGTCATGTCACGGGGTATTAGTTATCACCACAAAAAACACAGGATGGAAACAAAATGTTAGCCATTCATTGATTCGGACCTAGGCCTTGCTTCCAAGCTCATAAAGCCCAGCCTCAGCAACTCGAATCCATTTCAAATAGTCCCTTCATCTCTCTTTCATGCAAAAAGCAAGAGAATAGACGAACTAATGCCAGAATATCCTGATGAACCACTAGGCTTCCATTTTAACCTAACCCAGTTTTAGTCCCCGGTAAAGGTCTAAGCATCGGATGACTGAGAGACAGCTGGGAATTCCCAGAGTTAAACAGTGCATTCGGGGCAGAAGAGGAGGGTTGTATAGCTGTAAGTGGCAATTGGGGCCCAAGATTATACATCCCTTGTTGTTGCACAAGGGACATATGAGGATGGACAGGTTGGTTATGGCCATACCCGGAAACAAAAGGTGGTTGCGAGCCAAACACAACTTGCTGCCTATTTCCCGAGTTATTATTTACAATGGCTGAACCAACACCTGGTGGGCCCATTGCTCGAGAACCTCCAGCAAACTGTGCTGACATCATGAGGCCTCGTTCTGCAGCCAACCTCTGCCGTGTTCTTTCCATCTGTTCGCATTCTCTCATCAATAAGGTCTCGATTTCTGCAAACTGCTTCAGCTTAAGCTCTAATCTCTTCAACTGAAAGGGAAGAGGAAGCGCGATTGAACTTGTCAGATATCCAGTAATATCATGAAAGCCTAGTATTTGAGAAATATAGTATTTCCTTTCCATTTAAAGAATAGAAACATAATAAATGGATTTAGCAATTCAAGGCAAGAACATTACAACTTCCTGAAATAAAATATTAAACAGAATATCAGATGATAATCCATTTGCAAGTAGTAGAAAACTAGAGGACAGCATTAAAAACCTTGAAAGAGAGATACTGATTAATTTTAAGTGAAAGTGTACCTTGTAATAGTCGACAAACTCTACATATCATTGTCACAAGGCTGATTATAGTCAGCCCCATAACTCGTTATATTTTAATTCAAGGATGACTAGTAGTTTTAGACAGCACAGGTAAATCTGTGATGTTTCTTGATCATATCCTAAGCTGATTCGTCAGTTACCATGGATTTTTGGATCCAAATTTTCTGAATTATTCTAGTTGTGATATGCTTGCTTCAGCATCACAGATCCAGCCAAGGACATATGATTGATATGCCTATGATGCATGTATATGCATAAATGCATGATTCTAATGAAAACATCATCCAACATGAATTCTCTGAAGAACTGGGAGAAAAAAGGTCAACACCACAAATTCAGGAGGACGGTCATCCGAACTGGAAGTTTGCTGCTTCCAAACTGTTTACCGGTTACTAGCTCGAAAGTTAGTATTTTGTGAGTTTGCCCTGCCAAGAGGGTGCTCCAAAAGGAAATAACAGGAAATATATTAGAGGAGGGGTGGGGGGTTCCAAGAGGTACGACTTCAATCAGAGCACGGAAGTAGAAACTAGACCAATAAGAGACCCAACAAAAGGGAGAGCTTTCCTATAGAAGATGTTGCTTACAAGATAAAGATCATGTAGGTCCAGGTTCAGATAAACGACAAAAAGAAAGAGAATGAGGTGTTAATGCTTTCTCAAGGCAATGCATCATTAGCAAGGAGCGTCAAAAAATTCAATGGCGAAAGTTAAAGATGCACACTATGAAAGACGATGTATAGACTTATGTTACAGGGATAATTATAAACGAAGTCGCTAAATTCAGAAATTGGTGGAGCAATTATTAATCTTATCTACTTTACAAATCTTAGGTCAGGAAGTAAGGTAATACATTAGAACATCTTACAGCTTGAGATATTGTCATCCTAATGCTGATATGTTAGAGACGTGTGTAGTGTGGTAGCGTCTTTCAAAGGTGTTGCTTTGTGTGGAGGATGGTGTGGGAAAGAAATATTAACCCTCACAAAAATAAAAAAATGTTTTTGAAATTATTTTGCAAAGCGAGTTGCCGTAAATGCTTTTCAGCTTAGTTTTGAAAAGGTAAACAAACACAAACATAGTTATCAAGCCCGAGGCACTGGGTCATCAGGTCACTGGTTAAACCGGTGGTTCACTAATCGAACTGCTGGGTCATTACTTAGAAAATTTTAAGACAATTAATTTTTTTAAGTTAATTGTCACTAATCATTTTTGTCCATAAATTCTTAATATTGTAAACTTATCTTTTATTGGACTTATTAGATTTAGATTTTTGATAATAGATTTTGCAAAAAGTAATTTTTTTGAGAATGTATGATTAAAAAGTCGGAAAATTTTATGCGGTGTACGTGCAAAATCATTTGATCAGAAAAATGTGTGGTTGAGAATTTTAAAAAAAAAAAAACTGTGCCAAACAGGGGCATAATATTTACATTTTAATTTTATGATTTTTTGAATTCTATAATTTTATAATTTTGTATAATATAGTATTTCTAATGAAATGTATATTGTTAACATTTTTGCAAACAAATATTCTATCAATTATATAAAAAAATAAAGTTAAGTACATTAACATTTTCGATTCATTTTAGCTAAATATAATTATACTCTACATAACAAACCATAAAATAATTATTTGATTTAAAAAAGCAATATAATGTTTTGTTCAAATATTTATTTTATTCAATTTATATGTAATATGTGCTGGACCATAATTTTTTCAAAAATAATTAAAGAGGGTAGTAGATGATTTACTATCAATTATATATTCTATGAATACACAAGTCATAACAACAGTCCTTGGCTCCATTGGTACTCTTTCCACATTTTAAAGTGAACGTCGTGAGATCAAGCCATTGATCCCTCAAATTTGGCAAAATAATTTTTCAAACCAGGTCGCTGGTTTATACAAAAACTGCTGGTTCAACCAGATTTGACCGGTTCTTGACCGGGTCAAGTGCAATCCAAACAACTAAGGGCACCTGTCTTGAATAAGGGCGTTTTCTGGCCAACCGGTCGGTCGGCACAGGGTTTTATAACTATGACTTAACAACTTTTTTTTTCTTTCTGTTTGACCAATTAAGTTTCGACAAGGCTCCAGTTCAAATAACAGCACTCTTGCATGCACACAAAATGCTCAGATAAAACTTATTATTTAAAAGAAAACTCAGTTCCCAATACAAAAAAATTACTAATGCAAATGCACCAAATTTTCAGAAAAAATAAGACCGAAGTCCTTAATGAGTTCAGCAAGGTTCGTACCTGATGATTTACAATATTAGCAGATAACCGTTGAATTTCACGTTCTTCATGATCAGCGAAAAGCTTCGCCTTCAAAGCTGCAGCAGCTTTAACACTTTCAGCAGATACTGAAAAAGCCTCTGTACCCTGCTGACTCCAATGACTTTGTCCTCCAATCATATCTTCTGAGCATGTCATTCTAAGGAACTAAAAGAAGAAATGAGAAGAAGACTAAATAATCCACAGCATACCTTTTTTACAACAATTTGTGTTTTCCCCCTGAGGACTCCTCCCTCCCTTACAATTGTCCTTAGACAAGGCGGCCAAGGAAGCATGGGCACAGGCTGCAGCCACTCTTGGCCCCAAAGCAGAGGTCAGAAAGGCAACCTAGAAACAACAGCAAATAAGTATTTATTAGACGTGGAGAAAAGAGGTAGGAGCCAACTGAGAAGCCAGTATTTTTGAGGAAAAATTATGCATTGCTAAGTTAGAAACAAGGTATTTCAATAAGAACGGCAAAGAGGTGGAAAAAGGAGAGGATCTTCACTTTGAATACATATGCACAATGATGCTGCAATTTAACTAGTAACGAGTCGATGTCAGGGTAAGAAACTTTGTGACATTCTTTCCTACAGAAAGAACTGGCGGGAAGAGGAAATACAACCAAACCACACCACCTTAACGCTGTCAGGGGATTGAAGGGACAAGGGAATATATGCAAGTATAGAAGTAAGACAAAATCAATCTAGAGCAGTCAAAAGGTTAACATAAAATGAATGGTAGGCGAAATCTGATCGACCCATTCTCACACAAGTGAAACAGTAAACCCATATTTACCCCACCTTTTGGTTTTGGTTTCCTCCAAGAGTGTTTTCTTCTCCTATTTCCAATGAAATTAAAAATGCATAAAATAATGCAACTACGCATAATAAAACCAATAAATCATAAAAAAACCTGTCAGTTACTGGGCTGAGAGTGAACTTCACTCTCTCAATGCACAGAAAGATGGAGGACAAGGCCACAAATTATTTAAGACAACTCATAAACTGTTGAGACAGCTACAACTGCACCAAGACCCAATTCATAAACCCATATACAGATCATGAAACACCAATCTCCAGTTAATTACCTGGACAGAGAAAAGATGATACTCTCCCATTGCGAAGTAAGATGGGAGAAAAAGCTGACAAAATTATTTATAGTAGTTCACAATCTGAACAGAAAGCCCAACTACACCAATACTCAATGCATTAACCGAAATAAGTAGAAATGCTTTCTGCCTGGTATGGTGCTATCTCAATATGGGACCATAAAGAAGTGGCATTGACAACTGCAACAGTTTGGAAAATAATCTTGAGTCTAAGTCGGTTTCAAGGGTGACCTATTTAGACCATAATAAATCTTCATTGAAAAACCCCAAGTATACCCATAATTGAAAGAGTATTCCAACTTATCTTAGGTTGGTTAACGTGACTTCAGCAAATAAAAGAGAGAAATGAAAATATGCGGAGTTAAAGACAAAAACATGCGGAGATAGAAAGAGAGAGGAAGAGGAGTGTGGGGGAGAGATAGAGAGGGAGTTGTATATGTTTGATCCCAAAAAATGATGATTCCAAGTGTTTCTTGATTTGTAATATGATTATTTTTATGATAAAAAGGGGGGTCGACTTGAGGAGTAATATTTTAAGTAAAGAGTGCTCAAGTTTTCTTTGAGTGCATAAATTTACATTAACCTCAAATGGTGCTAAGTGAGTGTTTTTATAGTAGGATACAATAACTACAGACCGTTAGATAGTAAACTACGTGGCATCATCTGCCTGACTAATACATCACATCCAAATCATCTATCAAATCATGTCATAAATGTCAAGATCTTCTTATATTGCCTTTTCATTCGTGATGGGACAGTGTACAGCGTATTATCCCATCGATCCCTATTTTGGCGTTTCGGTTTATACAGGTTAAGTTCTCCTGCCGGAGGTTCGGCTGTGTCTCTTGCACATAGGGTCAGATGAAATAAGCAACCGCCAAATGCAATATTGGGTCGGCCGAACTCCAGGCCTTGTGCAGGTTCGATTTCCCTCCACGTAGCTTATTTATTTTATGATTATTTATACAAGTAACAGTATACATATTGCTTAAGCATGAATACCGGAGAAATTACTTACCAGGTTCATAACAGGGTTACTGGAATTCGCAAAGGGAAATTTATTTTCAACATCACCATCTTCCAAGCTGGACCCTGTCTCACGTAAGAAATGTAACTGTGGAATCAGAGAAATTGCTCAATGTGCACAGAAGGAAAAATACTGCATAATAAAACCAGCATTGCTACCATTTGAATTGGGATGTAATATTCCATGATCATCTTGGCTCCGTGCATTTGACGAACCAAGTATGTTTGGAACATCAATGTTTTCCAGCGAAGCACCATCTAGTGGAAGATGCACAAAATGAAGGATGCACTGTGCTTTTGACTTCGTACCAACATGCCCAGCAATTTGATTCCAGTTTTCATTGTACAGTTGCATCCCCTCAAGCAGAAGTAGTGTTTCCTGGTTGCTCCAATTATCTCCATCTGCATCTCCATAATCACTAGCGGAACTGACCTTCACAAAATCAAGGCTAGAGTGACCGGCAACAAATCTTCCCTCATTGAAGCAATCCAAACACAACAGTGTATCAGCCTGTCAAAGATGTTGGTTAGCCACAAAAATAATACGGCATAAATGTCAATCATTTTTTTCATCACGAACTTCGGAAACTCAAAAGGTATTTAGACTCATGGAGGACCGGGAAAGAACACTGTATTTATCACCTACTCCTCAAATGAATAAAAATTAGTGTATAATTACCCAGTCACTTAGCAGCAATGACTGGTAAAAATGTCATGCTTTTCATCTCTTCACTAAATATTCAAATTCTGTTATGCCTAATTACAGAAACCTGAGTGATATTTAATTATGACATGTTTCCATCTGGGGAAGTTGTTGTTTGTGTGTGAGTGTGTGTGTGTGTGGGTGGGGGGGGGGGGGGGGGGCATGCCTCACTCTTTCCTCAACAGCCCTAGAACTCTCAGCTTCATCACCAGACCACTCAGATATAGTAACTCATAAATTTAAGTGTGAACTCAATATTCTGAATGTAGGCTTATATGAGTGTTACATTAATAGGTGTGTTGAACTACTCTTGGAAATTCTATTATGTAAATACATCTTGTATAATAATGATCTTAGATAAGTGGGTCACTGATCCCTACGAAGCATCTTTATGGGCTTTTCAGTGTTCATGACTGAGGGTGTAAATAACTTTGCCGAATGTTCATGTACATCTTCATCTCAAGGCATATTAATTTTTTGACTTTTATTGGAAATTAACTTGATTATATCCTACAAGTCCATATAACAGGATCTCAATAGAATTGAACTGAGGCCAGATCTAATCTTAATAACTCTTTTCATTTCTAAAGCAATGATGAAAGTGGTACATAGTAGCCTCCCATAGACTAAAGCAACACCCAGGGATCACTGAAGCTTCATGGGATTATTCTCCCCGGACTAGTAGTCATAGTACTTAGCTCCAAAAGTTTGATTGTATTTTTCCCTAGCACAATCAGGATTATTTCTCAACCCAACTTGAGGTTAGCTCAAATGTGAAATGTCAGAATTTGATCGACTTGACTTATTTACAGTTATAGGTTGGCCCGGTAGGCAAGATTATGTGTTCTGGAAGCTTTCTGAAGCCAATTACAGTCAAATATCCATTTTCTTATATAAAGAAATTCTGCATAACTACATGACTTCTACCTTTGAACTTTTCTTATAGACTAAAGTTAAAAACACAAGCTCAAACTATGATGCTCAGATTTGACATTCCAGCCGGCATACCTGTGTCGACACGCACGACATGGGTATGAAATATGGGACGAATCCTTCAATTTTCAAGCGGGCATGGCAATTGTAATTAATTATGTCATTTCTAACTTTTGTTTTAATTTTGTACTTTTGTCATGTAAATTTATGTTGTTTTTGGTGTTTTAGACTTTTAGTACAAGTTTCTAATTGGTTTTAAGTGACATGTTCTATCTTTTAAGTTTTAACAATTTGCCACTTAGTTATTATTCAACTTTTTTCAATTAAACCAAGGAATTCCCTGCATCTTCTCCTTTTGTGCCCGATCAGATTCACAAGTGTCTTGCTCATCATTCTGCTGTAGCATACTCTCGAGTTTTTTCCAAGGCTGATAATTTAGGTTCATCCGATCCAATGCCAAGCCCAAAATTTCCTTCAATTTTATTTTATTTTTTGTCATTTGCCCTAAAATCGATGTTGTGATACCAAATGATAGGTACCAACACAGATTAAAAAGCAAAAGAACAAAATGTAAAATTGTATTGCTAAATGAAGATGAATCACAAAGTTTGGCGAGCATTCGAGAGGTCTATCTCTCTCCCAATTTCAAACCCTAATTTTTGCCTAACTAAAATAAAACTACCCTCCACCTATTTTTTTATAGATAAAAGCCTATACAATTTATTGTATTAAATACCCTTAATACCCCCATCCCCTAGAACGTGAACTTGATGGTTCCTATAACTCTTATTCAAGAATGGCATGGAGGCTACAACATACAATGCAAAAAAACAATAATAATAAAAAAAAAAAAAAAATTCTACATTTTCAAACTTGCATAAATATCAATATTACAGAAAATAATAGCTTCACAAAAGAGAAATAAGGTCATTTTCAAACTTGCATAAATATCAATATTACAGAAAATAATACCTCCACAAAAGAGAAATAAGGTGAGTTAATAGCAATCAAAAGCAATGATGTCTCACAAAGAAACTAAGACACATACATAAAGGTTTAAGAGAAGTGATTGCAACCGTATGCTATTTACCTCTTTCTGCGACTGATAATACACAACAGGAGTTGGCCTAGAGCAATGATTGCATTGATGCTCAGATAATTGTCCTCGGACGGTGCTGTCGAAGTCGGAGTCCTCTTCATGTTGACCACCAAGTTCTGGATAAACATCAGTCGCCTTGAGTCTACATTTAGGCTTGTCAAATTGGATCAAACTATCAATGGATTTCAAAGCAGCAGAAGGCACATGAAGTTCGCCGTTTGAATCCTGGCATAAATATGTGCCATCCTTCTGGAGCTCAGATTTAAGAGGAGTTGCACAATAGTTGATGATTCCCCAATGATCAAGAAATCTCATAATCCGAGTTAAATCATCTAATTCAATGCCAGCTACAATTTCCTGGCAATCAGCGACTGATAAGTGCTTCTCTGGGTTCTCCATATACTTTGCAACAATTAAATTCCGACACTCAATGTACTTTTCTGGTGTATGATCAGCTGATTTCCCAGAGAAAAAATGTGGCACCACTTGTCTCTCCAATCTATGCACTGAATTTGGTGAAAACCAGTCTGTTTATGCAAGGAACCAAAACAACTAAAGTTAGGGACACATTCTAGCCTGCACCACAAAAGGACAAATACACATCATAGTAAACAAATATTGGTTCAATAAGAATGCAAATGGAGCTAGCTAAAGGCATGCAAAAGCAGTGTATAATAATGTTCTGGTCTTCTGACTCTAAGAATGTCGCAAGTTATCAATTCAGTATCACGATACCAAGGAAACAATGCACTGAAAATGACCTAATAAAGCAAAAATAAGTCACCAAGGGACAGCAAAATTTTCTATTCTTACCAGTAGAGAGTCAAGATAAATAAGTTCCAATTTGTTCAGTACCAAAAATGTATCTGTGTGCATTTTGGAGACAATGGGCCAGGGAGTTTGTAACATACCAGGTCAGGCTAAGAGCTCCATGTGTCACTTTCAGACTGAAGCTTTCCTCTTGACATTTTAGCCTGCTATTTTTCCAGCTAAACATGTTTATTCTTATCACATAAGTAGATTGGAGTTTGCAACATACGCCAAATTTTAAATAAAGAGATAGTTCATTATTAATCACAGAGTGAGAATGGAACATAGTTCGCTTTAAGATTTAATGTTAGAAACTATGATTTGAAAATTACATGACCAGCATTCAACTGAGCAGTTGTCATAAAGCATACCCATTAATACTAACAAAAAAAGCATATCTGGCAGGCCTTCAATTAACCCAATTGTTCAACTAATATATTAATTTCCCTCAAAAATAGAAGCTAAAAACTAGAATTATATAATATATAATAAAGAGAATGATCTACATAGCAAGGGTGCTTAGCTTATGTTAAGCACCAATGATATGGCACATCTATACATTGGTGGATAACAATTTTAATTCAAATATAGAGACCCACACCATAAACTTATCCGTCAATAAATTGATGCGTCATGTCGTCAAAAAAGAGTAATTGAGCAACCTGCGTGCACTGGCACAACGTGGACTCGACCGGCGCTCCCAAACCTTTTAGTAACACCGGATCCAGCAATTATTGGTGGAGGCCTGATCACGTATGATGCACCCCTGCTCCTGCTTGCAGTCTCCTCCTCAGAACACTCTAATAAAGCCACACTATCCAGCGGCATAGCAGAGAGCACCTGCAGCTGCCCATGTGAAATGTTCTCCAACACCACCACTCCACTCTGGCCCTGCCCTCTGCTCTCCCCATTTTGTGCTGACCTCTCCACTTCCACAATCCCCAAAACTGATGAGTGAGGCCTACTGACAACCCTCTTAACTGCCACTGGGAACTCACAGATTTTCACCCTGCCGTCAACCAACGTTTCTCTTCCTCTTGCCCGTGACACGTGTGCGATCCAATCTGCACTTTGATGATGGTAATCGTCTTCAGTTTCTGGGTGGTTATGAGGTGGGTCCAGGTCAGGGTCATCTACATCATAATTCTCCTCAAGATCTTCATCATTCGTAGGTTCATTGATTTTATAATTCCGAGAAATCTGGTTCCCCCCTTTCCGCTTCCTCCACCTATTCCTCCCCTCTAAACAAAACAAAGAAGACACGTGAAAATCAAATTATTTTCAGATTAATTTTACAAAGCTCTGAGAATAACATGAAGTATCCATTAAATCTTTCAGTTTTAAGCTAACATCTTTGCGCATATAAACATAGATGTCAATACTAAAAAAATTTAAACATGTCGAGATTAAGCTAACAAACGGGTATATGAAACTAAACACATCGCGCGCGCGCGCAAAAAAAAAAAAAATGGTTTTTTTGTCAAATTTAACTCATGGGTCTTCGTAAACAAACATCAAAACACACAGAGAAAAAAATTAACAATTTTAGTTAATTTCTTAAATGCCTGTGTTTGCTGACCCAAAACATACCATAGCTTCACAAGTGCCTCTCCAAAACAAGAAAAAATCAATTAATTCTAGTTCAATTCAACAGAAAGGTGGGTGAATGCGAATTTATACAAAAATAGAAACGAAGAATTAGGGGTTTATGGTGCGTTACCTGAGGAGGAAGGTGGCATTGTGTGGGAAATTGAGAGGGAAATCTAGAGGTGGTGTGGGTTTAAGGGAAGAGAAATTTGTGGGGTCTCTGTGATTGGTGGGGGAGGAGGGCATGTAACTGTGTGTTGTGTGTGAGAGAGAAATAGGTGTTTTCTGTTGTGTATTTCTCTCTCTACTGCTTTTGGACCTTTTGGTGAAGGACAGCTCCTTATTTGGGGAAGTTTTTTTTACCTTACAGCTGGTTGCATTTCAATGTATATAGAAGTTCAATTTAATGAAAAATTTACTTTTAGTCCTTCAAGATTTAGTGAATAAGAATTTCGATCCCTGCTGTATTTTTAGAAATTGCATAGACATCCTCAACTTGAGACATATGTTGGAAAAATTGCAGAATTAGTTCCTTAAATATTACCACAGTGCAAGTTGGTATCCAACATTAAAAATAAACAAATTGACAACCAAAAGTTTAATATGGTTGTACAAGCAATCAAAATAATGAAAACCGTGTCATGTGGTTCTTGTAAAAGATATTTCTCACTCCAATGAAAACTGTGTCATGTGGTTCTCGTAAAAAGATATTTCTCACTCTAAATTAATGGAAACCAAGTTCAGTTTTGATATAAAGTCTAGTTTCTCAGAACTTGGAAATACAATGAATTGCTTGTGAAATTAAATTATAAGGGAAGATTGAATATCAATTTGTTAAATATCAGAGATCGTCTTGGTACTAAGGCAATATGTTGGCGACTAGAATGCAATTTTACCTAATTAGTTCATTCTAGCCTTTAATTTGGACTACTCGTTTTTCGAGAATGAAATGTTAAGGGTGAAAATATTAAAATTATAGATTATACAGTAAAAATTGCTATGAGAAACAATGGTTGAGAACCTCCGTTGCAATTTTATATTTTATATCTTTATGTTAAAAATAATAATAATATTGAAAGTAATGCACATAGTTATTCGATTTGATGATGAATAAAGATAATTATTGATTATGTTCTTTACCTTAACATGATTGATCAAATTCTATCGAGCATAACTTATAAAATAAAATCAAATGATCAATTATATGAAATTTATAGTTACATTACTTTTAGCTTTCTTGTTCATACTTCATAAACAATCGATTTGGAATAGTCTTTCACTTCAAGACATAACGTGTATCGATGTGCTTCATATTTACCTGGAGTTTGCTCACATGAATATAGTCATATTGACTAATCGATTACGAAAAAATTGATTGAATTTGCTATTTTTCTTCTGTAACTGAGTGTGAAATTGGGTCTAGAATCCTTTTTGTTATATAAGAAAACTTCAATCATTTATTTGAGCTTTTTTACCCAGCATGTAGGATGAATCTCCAAAAATATTAAAAAATTCCCTCCAAATAGTACATATGACTTTCATTGAACACGATTTTCTATAAAATTATTTATGCATCTATGGATCGAATAGGAAGTTTTGATTACTCATACAAAAACCTCATATAAAGTATGAATAATTGCAGCAAAAGTTCCAAACATTTGAAACACTAACATACTTTTTTTCAAACATTTGATTTGTTGTAACCATCAACCCTAATATTTTCAAACGTTGCAGGTGAGACCACTTAGGATAGTTTTCATCCACAATTCCATGAGTTAACCAAAAATTTAACTTTGACCACATTTTTAATAATTTAAAAGAGGGCAAAAGAGTAACTTTCTATTTATCACATTAAATAATTAAATTTATTAAATTTAAAAAAATAACAAATAAGACAAACAAAACAATCTTCATCTTCATCTTCCTCTTCCTCTTCGTCTTCCTCTCACCACTTACCCCCATCTCAAACCTAAAATCAGCCACCCGACCACCGCCACCTCCACCACACCAACCACTTTCCACCGGTCACCACCATCCACCACATCACAGACGCCACCCAACAACCTCCACCACCCAACCCCAAATCTCAATTTAAAACCAAAATACATGGGGTGGATAGCTCGTATTTTGGTTTGCTACTGAAAAACAGCTCTCAGTCGAGGAACCATTGAAAGGTCTAAAAACTTAGTAGACAAGCTTAGACCGATAGTCGGTGGCGGTGGTTGGGTAGCTGATTCTAGGTTTGAGGTGGGGGTGAGAGGAAGAAGAGGATTGTTTTATTGTCTTATTTCTTATTTTTTTTCTATTTAATTAATTTAATTATTTAAATTAATAAATAGAAAGATACTCTTTTACCCTTTTTTAAAATGCTAAAAATGTGGTCAAAAGTTAAATGTTTTGTTAACAGACGTAAATGTGGATGGAAACTATTCAAAAGAGTTTCACCTACAACATTTGGAAAGTTTATGGGTAACAACTGCAACAAATCAAAGATTTGAGAAAAGTCTAATAATGTTTCAGAGGTTTGGGGCTCTTGCTGCAATTATTCCTATAAAGTACTCAGAAGGGGATTTTTACCTATCTCAATAAAGTTTATGATTGGTTTGAAGAACGTCTCGAGATTCAAATGATTGTGGATTATATAACTAGTAAATAACCTTCTCGTGAATATATTATATTATTTAAGGGGAATTGTGCACTTGCCAATCCATAAATGCATAATTCCATGAAAAAATCAATTGTGCACATATTCATCATTGTAGGAATCGGATTCAAGATTTCTCCAGTCCCTTATCACCAATGGACTCCTGATGTATATGAATGGGTGTGGTTCATTCAAGAAATCCCTACATCTATCTATCTATGAGATGATATCGCTTTTGCTAATTCGAATTCAATGGTGATAAATTGGTTTAAATTGACATCTTATCAATAGTTAGTGTATACATTATAGTTAGCAGTTTCAATTCCCTATCAAAATCATGATCGATTTCGTCAATAGCATATCGTCATCGTCGTTATTATTATCAATGTCGTCAATATTATCAATAAAAAAACCTTTAGGCATGCTCGTACAGTTTTTGTGACTTATCCTACTTATCACAAGCATATGTAGTTCACAAATTATCAAAAACCCAAGTAATTAACTTGCATAAATTAAAATCAGTTATTCAATACATGTTTAACAACCATTATTTTCAATTTTTTTTTACATATTCATTTTTAATTATACATTCATACAATAAAATATTTTGCACGTAAATACGAATTTTTTTCATACTTTTAAACCACATATTCACTTGAAAATCACTATTCAAAACATTTTTTTTTTCCAAATAATGAGACTCAATATGAAGGAATCCCTTCTCTTAAGCTTGTGATAAGTGTAGGAGATCATAAATGATGATATTTTACTCTCTTTTTTTGGATAAAATACTACTAATTTTATGTTGTATTGCATTTTGTAGGTAAAACTCGATGTATAATGAAGAATTGGAGAAAAGAATGCAAAAATGACGAAATCCAAAAGTCGAGGAATAAATTGCAAACAATCCATGGATAAGATGGGCAACGAAATGAAGATTGAAGATACCTGTCATTTAATTCGATACAACGAAAATATAAATGAACAAGATTGCAAGAGAAAATGACTGGACTGAAGCAAACCCAAAGTTCGGGAACTAAAGTGCAATTACTAAAAAGTTGTGTCAAACCTCAAGATGAAGACTTGAGAGTGCTAGGGGTCAATTGGATAAGGAAAGAAGTCAAAATGATGAAGTATAGTTAAAGTATTATCACACATCAACTTTCAACCGAAATAGTCGTGCTTCAGTTTTTTAGCCTCATATTGAGACCTAATTTTGGTATAGCAAGCTTTCGAATTGGAAAAATGATATATCTATAAGAATTGTAGCTTTTCAACTTAGCTTTCTAATTCACTTTAAATCATCTCAATCGAATATCGAGAAAAAAATTTATGGTATAAATACTACAAATTTTTCAACTGTCGAAAATTAGGTGAGGCACGCGCCCTAACCAAAAATGGGGCGCCTGAAGCAAACCAGCCAGGTGCGCGCCTCGGTACAAAAGGTGAAAAAAATTCAATTTTTCTTATTTTTGTTTTGGTAACAATTCAATGTCATCTTTTTGGTATCATTTAAATACCAAAACTCGACTAGAACATAGGGAAGGGGGCATTCAACCTAAATTTGATCATATTCTACATATTTTGGAGACAAAGAATGAGTTCATACATCAATTAATGGTAAATCATACAATGATTTTAAAAATTCATAACTCGATTTTAAGATTTGAGTCAATAACGTTGATTTTTCTTACTTCTTCCATCTTTCTTATTTCGAACGATATTTTTTCAATTATTCTTATGTAATTTAATTATAAGAATGTTATGCTAAGTTTTTCATTGTCTTGGATGAATGATGAATCATAATGTTTGTTTATTTTAATTCAAGATAAATGGTTTAGTATTTCTTGATTTTTTTTAAAATTGGTTTTACATTCTCATTGAACTATATTGATTGTTTGATTGCCAATTAAATAGAAAGTTACTTGTTATAGCGTAGGAATGCTCACAATAAGTCTAAAATGCGGCAAAATTAACACATGGGCAATAGGTGTTAGGAATAATATCTATGGCATATGCAATCATGTGTGATAAATCATGTGAATCAATGCATATTTTTTTATATGAATTCGGACTAGGAATATGATCAGGTCGTGATAAACATATGCTTAATATATCTTGAAAAATAATATTGAATAACATGAGATTATCGATTATATTGAATGCATGAATTTATTAGATTACAAATTAAAAATTGAATTAAATAGTCATAGGGGGATTCACAATTACAATACAAACATTTAGGGAATCGAACCAACCCGACCGACGAGTTGATTTTTTTGTTGTTTTTACACGGGTTGATTGTGTAGGCGGGTCGGGTTACGCCGTTACGGGTTATCTCATGAAAACCGAATAAATCTGCCTAACTCGACTCGTCTCTTTTAAACAAAAAAAATAAATAAATAAAATGTTTAAAAAGTAAAAAAAAAAAACCTAAAAAGTATGAGTGTATAGTGTAACTGTAATTAGTTTGGTGCGTTTTAGAGGATGAGCTTACTGTCATTTTCATAATAAATGTAGTAAAAATTTTCTATGTTATGTTAAATGCACTTTACTCTTTGTAAGCTTGGCTAATGATGATTGAATAAGATAATAGATAATCTTATTTATTTATTTATTACTTACTATTTAATCTTGTCTATCCGAATTAGTATAATAGAAAATTGGATGGTTTTAATTTTTGTTGACAAGTCGTCACAAACCGACCAGCCTAACCCAACCCGACCGATACTTGATTGGGTTAGGTTTTAACATTTATACGGGTTGGATTTGGTTAAATTTTGATCAAACCGATCATGTTGGGTTGGATTTGGATTGAAACAAAAATAGACATAACCCAACCCATATCCACCCCTACAAACATTCATATATTAATAAATATTTTATTTTTTTTATTAGTTTAGAATTAATATAGAAAACATACAAACCATTTCTTTTGATATCACCGCACTTCGAATTTAACAGTAGCTGTTGAACTACAAATTAGACAGTATTTCTCGTGAAACGATACTCTTAACTCACAAATCTTATTACTCAACAACGATTGCGAGTTTTGTCCTCGGAGCCTAAAATAAAGGATTCTTTTCGAACGAAAGGATTACTTCATTTGAAATCAAGGGATAACTTCCTATGAATTGTGAAAGGTTCAATATCATCTTAATTTTAACTTTCTATTTGTTCTTTTTTACAAATAAATTATGTCATTTGATTTGTTATTAAAAAAATTATATTGTATTTTTGCATAATTGAGAAGAAATATCAAACACTTAGCTATCTAATCACAAAAAAATTATGCCTTCGCAACACAAATCATCATTTGCGTCGTGTATTTTTGGCAACTTTCCTAAAGGGGGTTGATAGGAGGGTGAAATGTGTCCACTTTCTACTCCTGTTTAAACACCTTCTATATTTTACATTTAGAAGTCAATTTATCAGACTATCTACTTATCCATACATTCCATTGGCCCTTTCCTACCCCCACCCCCTCCCGACCCCATTTTTCCACATCTCCTTCTCTTGCACGTTGACCCACGATCTTTCAAGTAGCACACTAAAGAGCTCTACATTGATTTTTTGTAAGTTGTAAAAGTCATATTTACAATATCAAACATCAAATGAGCCCCTATATGATATAGTCGTGACCTCTCTATATACTCTTCAACCGAGTGTATCATATGTGACCTAAGTAAAACCCAGTTGTCACATTTGATTTAGGATTGGTGTAACATGCAAATTTGTTATTGTGTTCTTAATATTAAGATTCGACTCTGGAAAATTTTAGTACAAAAGTTAGATCAAAATAGTTTTGGTAGTGGTTTTATGAAGATGACAATGAAACTAGTCATTGTACGGTGGATGTTGCAATCACATGGGATATAAGTTACCTTTAAAAAATGGCACATAAGTGATTGTAACGGTACAAATTAAGTATTTACTCAACTGAATGGAACTTAATTAGAATCTTAACATTTCACCCATTTTTCAAAACTCATATTCTGACTCCCCATATTCTCAGCTACGTGACGTCCTCAAAACCATGTCGTATACAGAAAGAGAGTGCTCGCCTACCATTCTCTTCAATTTGCCTCACTTGGAATGAGGATCGTCTATGGAAGAATGTTTACTCTGATATAACCATATTCGTATAACCATATTTACTGGAATTCACCCTTAAAATCGACTTATAAATGGTATGTGTTATGGGTCCACAAATCAAGTATTAACTTTTTAAAACAAATTAGTTGATGTTTTGTCTCGAGTGTAAATGATGTTTTTGCAGATTTGAAGTTCGCGCAGTAAATCAAATTAAAACATTATATGTACTAATGATTAGTAAAAAAATAATTAAAGCCATATTGTATTCTCTTCCTGCTCTTAACTTGGGTTACCTTGCCATCTTGCACCCATGCTTCTCTCTGGGAATATGTTACCTTAATTGATTCACTTAGCTTACCTATTTTGCCGAGTTACTCCTTGCAACACATTGATCCTCGGAAGAATTCAATACTCTTTCAGCAATGTCGCACTTGGGGAAGTGGAGCAGCAGAAGTTATTACAACATCCCATGCAATTTATGCAAACCCAAAATCGGTCTCTAAATTCAACTATTGCTACTACCAGCAACATAATTCCTTTTAATACGTGTTCGTGATGAAAAAGTACAATAATGTTCCAAAAGCATGTAACGGTCATTCTGAAAAATTGGAGGATAGTTGCTTTCAAGAGAAGATAAGGCTCTTACAACAATTGATGGAGAGGTTGGGAGCCGCAGTTGCTATTTTTTTTAGCACGACCTATCAAAAATGATAAGTTAGTCAAACATATCGAACCAAAACAAAATCATAAGTTGGGGCATATCCATTGAAATTGATGTTGTAGCAATCGTATGCGACATACTTTTGGTTTTGAAAATGTATCTTGGGAACAATGCAAACAAATGACTCTATTGCCACATGATTGGGGACATGTGTCGACACATGATTGGACAGTTTGAAAAATATAAACAAGAACACCAAATCAGGTGCTGTCAAGTCAGTCTGTCCATCGTTTCTCTATCTTTGAGCATGTTCAATCATCATTATTCATTGCCAATATCTAGACATCATATCCGTATTTGGCCTCTATATGTGGTTAGTTCACAAAATTATGAAAATATCACTTTATGCTAACATGAGTTTTAATTTCGGGGCTGACACCACCATAATTGCTGTAAGATTTGGGACTTTAACGGTCTCATCTTCTCTTTGAAAGCAACTGCACTCAATTTTATGGAATGACCATTACATGATTTTGTCTAACCCGAACTCCTTGTCAGCCATAATTCTAAAAGGGACGTATTTTGTGTAATCTACATTTTAACACGCTGATTGCTGATAAGGGTGTTCCTGCATATGGAAATGTAGTGCGCTGAGGCACAAGCTATGGCGTAAGGGATCCATTGGTATGTGGGCAGTGGCAAACATATTTCAATGTTTAGTAGCCTGTGTCTTTCTCGCTCACTTTCTTTTCTCCAAATCACGCCAAGCCATGGCAAGTGTGGTTGATATAATGCACTCGGATGGTAGTTGGAGGCAAGAGAGGCGAGTTTTGTAGGTCTGGACAGAAATATCATTTTCTTTACATTGGTGGGACATGAATATAGTCTTGTAGTGTCGCTGTGAAATTGTGGCATGCATTTTTCCTTCAACCCTCTCAAGAATTGATGGAATCTTGATACCCTTTTCTCTAATAAAAATCTAGATATGCACGAACATCTCAATTGAGACTTTCAAAATATTTTGACAGGATCATGAAAATTTTACACCAATCTTATTCCACTTACCATAATCAAAGGCAACATGGATCGAAAGACAGTTTATTATAGGACAAGGCCCCTTTTACAGGGCCATGTCTGTACACCAAGGGGCCCCCTTTATTATATGAGTAAGATCTCCATTAGAAGAGGATGGGCGAAATAATTCTCACAGCTTGAGAGTCTTTATCTAGGTTATAAATGAAGTTATTTGTAATTTGGAATGATTGGTGAGAACTGACGCAACCTACTTGACTAACAAGGTATTACAAGATGCATCATCCTACTTGTTGGAATATCACATGTCAAAACGTGAAAGTGTTAAAGAGTATTTGCCAACAACATGGCCAATTCACATATGAAAAGAGTAACGCTATTTGTGAGTACTGTTCCTATAAACAAAACTGTTAATATGGTAGTTGGGTCACTGCTACATTCTTCAATGAAGTTGTGATGTATTTTGATTCATTAATTTTGACAATGACTTCACTGTCAAAAAGAATGTTGTACACCATCAATGCTTGCAAATAGCATTATTCAAATGAGAATATACATCGAAAAATCAGTTGAAGCCTAATGCTGACGTGTTATAGAGGAGGACAATGATTTTTCCGATATAATTCAATCATAACGATTGGTAATAGTTGCTTATGCCAAAACACTAGGATTGCTCATATCTTTATCGGAGTCAGATAGCTGCAATGCAGACATAGTTTTAAATAACCCATTGCTCCTAGTGAAAAATTAGGAGTATTTTCTTAGAGTGGTTTTGAATGCAATAGCACGATATATTTATTTAGATTGGGTCAAAATTTGATTTAGGAACTTGTCAAACTTTACACCCGTGGTTCAGTCATTGATCTAGCTCGTGAATAAAATTTCGTGCCTTTCTTTGTTGCAGAGTAAAGATATTAGTCATATGACCATATCAAAATCGATATCTTATTCAAGATAAACAAGATATTACAATGTCCACCGCTAATTTAGCAACATGTGACGTTGCTGATAGGGAGATAACTTTTTTTTAAAAAAAAAATCATCGATATGCTTATGTCACACGTTACCACATCAACGATGGGTATTATATCTCCTATCCACTATGACACGAAATCAGTTCACATAGACATATTTGGTAAATATTTTTTGAGAATAGATTTTATGAAAAATATTTTTTTTAGAACGTGGGATTAAAATTTAGAGAAAAGTTTTAATTTATTTACACAATTATTTTATTAATATTTAATTGAAAATAAGTTTGAGAAAAAATAAACGTAAAATAAGGGAAATAAAACCGGCCTTCAAATAAGTGGCCTAAACCAGAAACCGTACTGGTCTGCCTAAGCGCTTCGATCGTTCATACTCAAACCAGTCCGGTTCGTTTACTTCTATTGAAGTTTCCCCTCTCCCAAGCCACCAACAAACTATAATTCCCCTCCCAAATTCATAATTTCCACTGAAGAAGTTCGAATTGTCGATCCCTCTCTCTATATATATATCTGTTGAGATGTCGGTAAGTACAATACACCCATATCTCTTGTTATTATTACGCATACAGTGCAAAACCCTAATGAGTTCAATGTTAATTGTGTGAATGACTATGTTTTAAATTTTTACGATTTGATTGAAATTAAAGTGAAGAACTATAAAATTTCAGATCTTTGAGTACAATGGAAGTGCCCTCGTGGCAATGGTGGGGAAGAATTGCTTCGCGATCGCCAGTGACCGCCGATTGGGAGTGCAGCTGCAGACCGTGGCCACAGACTTTCAAAAGATTTATAATATCCACGACAAGCTCTTTATCGGTCTCGCAGGCCTGGCTACCGACGCCCAGACACTGTAAATGCTATTTTCCAATTATAGTTCTACTTATTTTATATCTTGTACATAGTAGTTGTCAATATTTCAACACCTACTGGCTACTAGGCAGAGTATGATAAAACGCTTGACGCATGATGTACGACGGACTTTCTGTATCTAGATGCACAAACCTTTGATATATAATATAGGACATATTCTGAAGCTTCACATGCAAATTCGCCTTTATTTTTATTGAAAACATCCATAGTTACACCATTAAGAAAAGTACAGAGTTTGAGTGGCATGCTTTATCTGACCATGTGGTTCAAAACCCCTCTCCATTGTATACTGATGTTTATGTGGATACACATATTCCAATTATAGCAAGCTATGATATCTTTGGCAGGATTTGCCAGATGAGGGAATTTATGAAGGACCAAAATAGTGAAGGAAAAAGAAAACTCACCTTTCTTTGAAATTTTCTTAGATGCCTTATTTGTTTATTCAATCATTTGTAATCCAAAATTTGCCTTTTGTTTGATGATGAAAAATTTCTCCTGTCTTAGTTTTTAGATTTCTTCTCAAACTTGCGTTCATTATATAATAGTAATTTCGACAATAATGAAATGGAAGGAAGTGAAGTGAAGCTAAGAAATGGATTTATGTGGTTTGAGTTACGTGTTTTTGTATGTATACAAAGAGAGACAAGAAGAACAGAACATGTTCACACATATTGACAAAAAACTAAAAAGAACATTTTTCTTCTTGATTTCGAACTCCGAAGGATGAATATGAAACACATTATGTGTTGAAAACTATTGACACATCCTCTAAATATGTAGTTCATTACACTTGCTTATTAGGGAGAGATACAACTCTGAAGGATTGTATGCAACGTGATGTGTTTATACTCTAGTTCCCAAGTTTGAACCTTTTTCCAGCAGCATGGAACTTGTTTTCAACTATTATGTGTAATGTTTATGGGTTTCATTGAGTATTACTGAGACAGGAAGTAAAACTTAAATGCCCACTTTTAAGTACAACCAAATTATGAATATAGTGAAAGGATCTACTCTTTCCTGGTGCTTCTTTATTTTTGATTGGTTTTTGATCACTGATTCCTTTTTTTTTTCTTTTTTGGAACTCCCCGAAGATATCAACGGCTTGTTTTTCGTCACAAGTTATATCAGCTTAGAGAAGAGAGGGACATGAAGCCTGAAACTTTTGCTAGCCTTGTATCTGCTATTCTTTATGAGAAAAGGTTGGTAAATTGCGAATATCTCTGATTTGCTCATGACCACACTACGTATCTTGGTGTACATGAGGGCTGTGCAGTTAAAATAAATCGCTCTTGCTTTGAAGTAATTTTCTCAAAAAAAGATTGGTTTAACAGCAAGAGCTTGAATATAAAAATGCCATACAAGTTTACATAAACTGCAGACTGGTTTAGTAGATCATACCAGTGGGTTGAGGAACTTTGAGGTGGAGTTAAGCAACCTCTGTTTCTGAGCAAATAACAATGTGGTTTCATTTCGAACTTGCATATGATGTTCTGCACTTTGCTGTATATAGTGCATGCATGGGTGGACCCACATGGGGTCAAGTGACCCCACAAAAAATTTAGACTTTTTTTTTTTTCCAAAAATTCTTTAGTTGCTATTTTTTATCAAGTGTAAGTTTCTTGCTTACCTTCAATGAGTGCCCCTTTTGTTAGTTTATGAGATTATCCGTTTGTTAGTGAAATGAATTATTGAGTTTTGGCTTTAGAAATTCTTCAAATATGAATTTAATGGTGAAGAAATAAAGAGAAAATGGTTTCAAACATAGAATAATCTTTACAGTTTTTAAATTCTTTTTGAACATTTTGGAGCACTAAAAATTGCGAGCAATGGTGGAGTTTTCAAGTCTAAGATCACAATTTGCGTGTTGGATCCTTGCAGTCTTTGGAAGTCTAATGTTCAATTTTGTTTGTCGTATATGATATTTGATTGAAATTAATAAGTGGGTTATTTTCTTTTTTCTGCACTATATATTTGATTTTGTATGATTTCGAGGGTTGAATGTGATTGGGCAGATGAGGGTAACATTGGAATTAGTATTTTGGATGGAGTATTTTTTGGAGTTCAAGATTTGGGCAATTTCGAAGTTTAACGAAATTTGGCCTCTTAGGCATAATTGGGTTTGCTCTTTGGCGGACAATGTGTTAAAAATTGGATGTTTAGAACTTTAGATTAATGAATTATTGTCCGCAAATTTCAATTTCATTTTTCCGCAAAACCCTTACTTCCATCACCGACTTCTCGTAAAGTATGAAAATGCGTAGGCTGTGTATTGACTTATTTTCATTAATGTTATGTTGTTTAAAAAAAATGCATTTTAATTTTTGATCCCACAATACAAAAAGTATGGGTCCACCCCTGAGCTCATGCATTTCTTTTACTTATAAATTTTCTGGCTTATGATTAAGATAAATAATAATAGAAGTTTTTGGGTCTGTTCTATATCCTAATTTATGCATAGATAGTGAAATCCTACTACATATCAAAATGCTCTCAGAAAATGTACCGAGTATGTGCATCGATTTCTTTTTTGTATTTCATCCATTATTTTGAAGAAGCATGCATTGCTTACCCTGCTGCTTGGTTTATTGCTAATTGTGGAAGCAAATGGTGATAAGAGACTATAATAACTCATAGCAGCTACATCATAGAGATAAGATATGCAGGTTTATGGGTGAATTTTTATTTTTATTTCCTTGTTCTCTTTCCCCTTCCTTTTGTGTGTGCAAATATGGATTATATCATGCCATTATATTAGAAGAAATCTCACACTTCATACATTTTTTAAAAATCAGTTAATCATTTACGGTGAGGATGACATGTTTTGTTTCTTCTTTTTGTGGTTTAGATTTGGTCCGTACTTCTGCCAACCTGTAATTGCTGGATTGGGAGACGAAGACAAGCCCTTCATTTGCACCATGGATTCTATCGGGGCAAAGTATGTCCAGTTTCTCCCCCTCTTCATTTTATCATCAGGATTCTTGGTTTCTTTAGATTGTATCCTTTTCTAAAAAAATATATAATGCTTTGAGGTCTTAATTAATTCTTGTAATCATATAATTTTTAAAATTCTACCAAATTATCTTTTTGCATCTTCATATATTTAATTCTTTTAGTTTTTATTCGTTAACTTAAGACTAGTCATCTAGTGCTTTTACACGAACTTGAGTGCTTAAAATACCTTCTCTTTATGTTCTAAGTATAGCATATAAGGAAACAGTGCTTATTCATATTTGCATGAACATGAAAAATTCAGTATTTTCTGCGACAATAACATCTAAAAAAATTCTGATTGAATTTTACTGTCTTAAATTGTTTGCTGAAATTGTATTTTTGAATTGATTAGAACCTTAATATATTATTCCTGTTTTCGAAGGTGGTGTTGTCATTATGTAAGAAACGCTTAAAGCCTGGGTTAGAACTAGCATTCAGCTTAATGCTCATTGCAGACAGATCTTGTTACATGAAATTTTTGTAGATACATTTATACACTTCTGGTTTTATGGTTTTTTTTTTTTTTTTTAAAATGCCAGGGAACTTGCCAAAGATTTTGTTGTTGCTGGAACAGCCTCCGAATCGCTGTATGGTGCATGTGAATCAATGTTCAAGCCTGACATGGTTTGTCATTTTACTCGATATATTTTATCCTTTTTTTGTGGTTTTAAACTTAATCTTTATAAAGATAGCATTTAATATTCTTTTTGGGCTTATCAATCGTAATTGAGTACATGAGCCAAGGGAGGCTGTTGCTGATTAATAAACTCTCCTTCCCCTTCTGGCCTTCTTCGCCAAAACCACCTTCAGAGTAACATGAATTTTATATTCTGAAAACCATTTATAATCAATGATGTAAGTACTAAATTTTTAGATTTTCAGTTTCTATATAATAAATTTTAAGGCTTATGATGTTGAACTAATTTATATATCAAACTGCTCACAAATACTCTTTAGTTTGGTTTGCTCTAAGCTCTAGAAATTTATTTTGGCAGTATGATTTATTTAAACAATGTAGATACAACTGAATTTGGTCATTTAAGACCTGAATATTATCTTCTCTTGCCTTAGTTGAAGTGCATACTTTTTTTATGCTTTACCATATCATTATTGAAGCTAATTTTATAGAACAGTTTGGATGCTATCCAACTTCCTAGTGTGTGAGAGGTAAGAATCATATGGCCCTGTTTCTGTGATGACAATAGAGATAGAACTTTTTGTTTACTAGATTGTATAAACACACGTATGACTTCTTCACGGGTTCGTAACTATTTCTTTTTTCCTTTATCTTCGGTTATTCTAGGTTGGAACTTGGAAGAATGTGACGTGTTTTCGAATTTGTGTTTGCAGTTGTTTTTCTTAGGTATTAAGAGGTCTCCTTGAACTGTTAATTAATGTTTCTTCACAACATGATTAATGAAATTCTGTTTTTTAGGGAAAAAATATACCTAGAATAAAATATGTTAAGCCCCTATATGAGCCTCATTCTTTAAAACTCATTTTTAACCACGCACTATCCCAATAAAATAATTTTGTATGTAAATCCAAAACTATTCCCTGTTTTTTACCACACGTTCTCCAAAAAAAAATACTTTTTACAAAATTGATTCTCAAAAATGTGGTTCAAACAGGGGCTAAATGTTTTTTAAAATATTTGGTTTCCAGAAAACATCAAATTGGTTTTTCCTATTTTCTTATTTTTAGTTTATCAAAAACAACAATAATTAAATTATTTTCTTTGTAAGTTTTCTCAGTTAAAACGTTTAAGGAACATGTTCTTGGAAGATTCTTCCAAAGGGGAACCTTCCAATTGATTCCGTCTTGTGGCTGTAGTTTTTTTTCCCCCCTAGTTTGTCTTTATAAGAATAGAGAATGTTGATCAGTTTTTCACTTGATGATATCGTTAAACCTATTTTATTTCTTTTATTTGCTAAGAGCTGGTGCACAGTCTAATTCAGTATTGCTGAATCAGACATGCTGATCCTGATGGATGCATTCAATGCAGCATAATGTTGCCCAAAGTAACTATAATTTTTTCTAAAATGGATAAAAGGTTTTTGTCATCATCGCTTACACGGGCATGATATGTTAGGATGAGACACTTCTGTTATGTGGAAAAAGAAATGCTGCATGAAATTCATGAAAGTCCAACTCACATGCTATTAATAAGCAACTAGTTCAGAAAAAAATGCAAGTAATCTGTGGTAGTCCACGTATAGTAATTCTCCACTCAACCAACAACTCCAAGAACAAACTGAGCCATGTTTCCAACAAATTATGGGACGGCTAAAATCACTGGTACAATATAATATTAACAAGCTAAGTGCAATCATATAACTTCACAAATGCATCATGTCATTTTGTTGGCTTTGTACAACTCATATATTTTGCGGTGTAAATCTTTCATTGTTTCTTGAAATAATAGTTATAGATTGTAGTAATACTTTTGCTTTGCATAATGAGCACATTCTGAAATTGCTGTGGCAAATATGATTGTGCTCATCTTAATTTGTATTTCACCAACCTTCTCTTTTATGTGCTTCCTTCTCCGAAGTTTTAGAGTGTCATGTAGCACACACATCTTGTAATCTGATTACATAATGCCATATGTATTTTTTATTTTCCTGGAAACGAGCCAGCTAGTGATCTTAAAGGCTACTAAAACCACTGTAAATCAATGGTGTCATTTGTAATTCTCATACTTTGCTTAGGCTCTTCTGGTCACAAGAGAAAAAGGGCATATATCATACCCATGCATATGAGGTAAAGATGAAGTCCAGTTTGACTATAATCAATTTTGTTAGTCTTATCCTCTTGTTTCTTACGTGCTTTACAACAGTTATTGCTTGATCATACTTCTGGAAAATCATATACCTTAATTTGCTTTTCTTTTGCTGCCGATTTCAAAGCAGTTCATTTTAAATTATACCATGTTTATTTTCCATTACTGTGACCCTTGCACACAGTAGTGATGTGGTTTGTTTACCACCAACCACCTCCCTTTCATTTTAGCTTTTTTCCATGATAGGATAAAATATTAAAATCCCAGCCTGCTTTTTTTAAAAAAAAAAAATTTTGCACGTGATCCATGTGATGCCAATGGTGTAAGAGTTGTAACTTTCTTTTCTTTAAATGCTCCAGGATGCTGAAGAATTGTTTGAGACCATATCACAAGCACTCCTGTCATCTGTAGACCGTGACTGTTTAAGTGGCTGGGGAGGCCATGTCTATGTTGTGTAAGTCTTTTGGTGATTTCTTTTCTATTTCTCTGTGATTTTTTTTCTCACATGGAAGTTTGTTTCTTGGAAGCATTCTACTCGTCATCCTTAAAAGCAAGGCGTTGTGATTTTTTATTGTGCAATTTCAATGAGAATCCTGCTGAACTTTTTATATTATGGCAGCACGCCAACTGAAGTTACAGAGAGGATCCTGAAGGGAAGGATGGACTGATTTTCCTATATACGCATTTGGATACACTGTGCTTTTGCTCTCTAGAGCCTGCTTTATGGCCTCCACTCGGGGGAACTTTGCCAATTTGCTGATAGATACTCTGTTGTTTGACATGGATGTATACTTTGCGTCTAGCTTTGGATGTTGATATTGTCAATGAGTAATCTTTATGAATTTCTTGCAAAGATGAGCATGCTGTTGAAGTACAACTAGTAAGTTCGGAAGCTTTTCTTTTTCATTGACTAATTTCAGCCGTGTCGATTGGATATATGTTTGACTTATTAATTAGTTACCTTCTGAAGAGATTCTTGTTCCACCATTGCTGTCATAGTGATATTTTGTGCATTTTCAGTTCCTTTTTTTTATGAGAATTTGTTTTAACATTTTGCTATGAGATGCCTCAGTCAGTTAAATACTCTAACCCAACCAACCCCCCCTTGCCCCCAGTTCAATCCCTTTGTTACCCCACGCCTTGCCCCCCACCTTGTCCCCGTTCTCCCCCTCATCACCACTCCTGCCTCCACCCCAGGTCGTGGTGCTATACCTACCTCCCTCCCCTAGTTCTGACAACTCTGATTACCCCTCCCACCCGTCCAAGTCTTTCGTACCCCTATCCCAGTCCCGCCCCACCAGTGTTCTTTTTAATCCATCCCTTCTCTCGTTATGTAGTGTGTTGTGAAACTCATAATAAAGTAACTGAGTAAACTAGAAGAAATTTGTTGTTGGAGGCTCACTTTTTTGAAAATTGAAAGTTGGGGATCAAATGCCAAGAAAAATTATCTTGACTTCTTTCCTTTGGAGTTTAATTATGATTGATGAAAATCTTTTAACTGATGTTTGGTTTGTTTTACTCCGTAAATCTCTAACATGTTAGATGAAATAATTTAAACTTGTGTACTTTGTGCATGTTTAGCCCGACAACAATGGTTTCAAAACTCTTTAATTTTCGTACTCATTTTTAATCGTACATTTATACAGTAAAATAGTTTGGAACATTATCTAATAAGTCACACTTCAAAATTCAGTTTTCTCAAAATAATGACCATCAAATGGGGGGCTTAATTCGTGTAAAACTTTTTTTTAGCAATTTCCCATCATAACTGTATCAACTATCAAATGATACTTTGAATTAGGATATTTCATCTTATATTTCGAAATGGGAAAATTAGGCCTAATACTCTGAAAATTGACCCAATTAGATTAATACCCTAAATTAATTAAACATCACGTAAATCCCGTATTAATTACGTCCTAAACTAAAATCAAATCTGCAAAATTCCAAAATCTCACTGCCTCGCCTCTTTCTCTCTCTACCCACATCGCCCATTCTAGCAATCACTTGTAGCCTCTTTTTTCGGCAACGATCGACCACCCAAACCATCGGATATAGGTACTAGTGGAAAGCCATTAACGTCTTCTTCCATTACAACCCAACAGCAAGCAATAACACCTACAGAATTGGAAGAAATCGCTGCCTGAAAAGTTTCATTCTGCCGGAATCTCAACTTCCGGTCATACCTATGACGTTGGACCAACACCAGTCGATGGGAGATGGCCCATGCTCATTCAACCCTAACCAAGTTCACAATTTGTCCCAACCATATCTCCAGCTGCACGAATTTTCACCAGAACACTGCCCAGCCGTGATTGTCGCGGAGCACCCCATGAATAATGGTGATTCCTCTTCCGTCCGGGGTACCTTTGCATCAAAAAAGTGTCAGGCATTTTGTCTTCCACATTTGAACACTGCCATTCCTTCCAACACAACCAAAGAAGTGCTCTTCGAATTTTTGATAATTGAATTGTTGTTTGTTTGTAAACACTACTATTAGAACTGCAAGGAATTCAAAGTTAAATCCGGGATTTTGATGAAATATACTATTTGAGAAGGGAAATAGGAGGTCTTCGAATGTTTTCGATTGGTGTTTTGTCACTTTTTAGAATGTTTGTAGTTTTGTTTTAACTTTCGTCACTTTTCTGAACATTTGTCACTTTTTTTTTTTAATTCATTTCACTTTTTAAGTGTTTATCACTTTATCCATCACCTTTGTTTTTTGGTTGGTGGTAAGAGGTTTTTGTGCTGACTTTTGTTCTTAAAAGAAAAATTTGACTCCATTTATTACAGAAGGAGGAAGCCCGTGAATTTCGTCAAAAGATTGTCACTTTTTTATTAAATTTTCTTCACGTTTTTTAGTTTGTCATTTTTTTTTAATTTTGTCACTTTTTGAGTATCACTTTTTTTTTTATTGTTTGCCACTTTTTTTTTTTTTTTTTGTCACCTTTTAAGTTTTTGTCACTTTCTAAGAAGATAAAAAAAATGAAATAATATGTTATATTTTTCTAACATGATCGGCATGTAGATTGGCCTGAATGTGGTAATTATTTTAAGAACATGATTAGCGGTACTGCACAAATGGATGACGTTATTTTGGTATTTGTCACTTTTTTAAAAAAAGTGACATTGTTTTACACAGTATTTTTTACTTTCTAAAAACTTTTCACATGATTTTTCAAAATACCCCTATTTTTAAAGGTATTTTTGTAAGTACCCCTTTTGAAATTGTTCACCAAATTCTCTTGTCAAGAAATGTTGGGCTCGTTAAAAATCTAACGACGAGTCGAACATTCAAAAACACAAATGTGTATGAAAAGGATGTAAATTGAAACCATTTTGTAGAAAATAATTAGTCCTTAAAAAAACCAATTTTCAAAAAAGAATAAAAATGCAATAACGAGTACTGTTATTCAGTTTCATTGATGCTTAACATCTTAGTGTGTAGTTGTGAGATCACCAGCATATTATCTATTAAAGTTATAATGTGTTTTTTTTAATATTAAACAATATGAAGTAATTTCAATGCTACATAGACCGATGATAAGCACCAGCACCTAGTATAGTAAAACATGAGTAAAGCTATGTAGCCTCTCAACACCATGTGGGTGACAAAATAAGTGACATTGAATATGATAGGCAATGACATGTGATCCATTTAATTGGATCTATTATATTACATATGACCACATTAATTAATGTTCTAGCATCAATGGACTAGATAACATTATTAGTGAGAGATGTTTTACATATAAATATGATGACAATATTGATCGTGATTTTAATATGAACTAAAACATGTTAAGTAATAACAAAATATTTCGTTTACAATTAACATAATTACACAATCTGATTCTTTCTATTGTGAAATTTATTTTCATCGATAAATTTATCAATTACTATTTTGTATGATCGATAATTTAACAAGTAATTTCAATTAATATGTTGACAAGAGAACAATAAGGAATAATTGTAATTGTTTTAACTTAAATTTTAATCAATTTCTTTAAATGAACCGAACATGGGCTAAATATGTTGTAGAAAAGTAAAAAGAGGTCGTTTCCAATGTTACATGAGTACCCATCTCAAGCATTTCATTGTTGACATATGATAAATATGATTTGTCAATTTGTTAGTGTATTTTTTTATCATTTAGGAAAGCAAAAAAAAAATCACAAATATTTTTCATTTTTTTATTAATAAAATTTACTTCAAAGTGCCCATGTCAATATCATGGGACACAAAATCGTCAACAGAGTCAAATATTGTGATACAAACACAACTTTTTCCAAATACGTGGATCAATATTCCAACTCAGGCCAAGACCTCAAAGATTTGGCCGCCGTCGGAAGTGTCTCCGCCGTCGACATCTAGTCAAGTTTCCACTGCTCTTGATTGAAAAGATATATACCAAGTCACATATCACAATCATAAACAATTTAAAACTATTTTATTTTATTATCATTCGATTTTTTATTTTTTGTTAAATATATTTTAAAGTCCCACAACTGCGATACTTTAAACATAAATTTTATCATATTTTTCGATCGAGTAAGATCCTATAACAAGAGATGGGTAAATGTAGGTTTAATTATACTTTATTTTATTTTTATTTATAATTTAATTTTTAATCATACATTTAATGGGACTCACAATTTTTTCATCACGCATTACATAAGCTATTTATCAAAATCTATTAAAAATCTTATTTGTATCTAGACCAAACACGGCTTACTCAGTAAATTAGTACAGAATTACCAAGAAATCAAACGTGGGTAAATTATATTATCACTATGCGAATTTTGTTAGTTACACCACAATTTTAAGTATTGATGATTATATTAACACCACAATTTTTATTTATACCATATTTTAATTGCAATTAAATTCTGCAATCTTTACTCATTGTAACAATTCTTTTCTTAACTTTTTTCGTCGAATTCTTGTATTAATATGTCTCATTTTTATGATGATTTATATCAAAATATTTTATTTTCATGTATTCAAACGAGGGAAATTTTTTTTTTTGCACTTTTTATTTATTTATTTATTTTAAAAATTAAAATTAAAAAATAAGTTATTTTACACTATTTCAATGGACTTTTGGACTTAAATCTGTTATCAAATACAAAATGCGTTCACTAATGAAAATTTTAAGGATAAAAAATCGTTAGGTGCATAAGTGCTATAACAAGCAAAAATTAAGAACTATATAAAATAATTTATTATTCCACCACAAAGATAAAACCTAGTTTTTTCTTTCTTTTCCATCAACAGTCGTGTATAGCTTTTCCGTCGACGACTTTTGTGTTCCCCTATATAAATAAATTTATTTTCCTCTCTGATTTGGGTTCAAGATGAAACTCGATCTGTATTATGATAGTAGAAAGTTGCCCTGTCACAGTTGCTGATGACTTTTCAAATGATGATGAACTTCGCTGATTTAATTCTCTAAAGTCCAAGGCAAGAATTTTGCTTTCTGCCATTTTGAGATTGAGCTGACGGTGAAATCTTTTCTTTGGTGCCCATGCAGATTCTTTTCACTCGCGAAATCTTGTTTTGTTTTCCTCAAGGCGGGCGGTGATAACATTTAAGGATAATATCTAACATGACCCTCAAACCATGAAACATTTAAGAATCCGTTTGATAGTACATATTTTTTATGAAATTTTTTCATTTTTCAACTTTTGTAATATTTGATGGTCAAAATTTTCTCGAGAAAATATTTTTCAACTGTTCAAATTTTCCACATTTTTTAGAAAAACAAAATTATATCAATTAAACACAATTAATTACAATTCACAATAAAACAATTTTTAGGCAAATCAATTACATATAAAACATTTTCTTTCCACTCATTTTTCACATTTGCAATCAAATGGACCCTAAGATTAAATTTCAGAAAGGTTTATGATAGTGGAAATTACACCATACCCTACTTTTGGAGATCTCAATTCTAAAATCAGATTTCATGTTTTTATTTTTAAAAATCAGATATTTTAGATATAGATACAGTTTTTTTATATTTAATTAAATATTAATAATAATATTACAAAAATTAATTTATATATACCCATCCCACCCCTAAAATTATTTATCAAACCCTAACTCTCTCATCTCGAATTTGAAACCACCACCGTCTCCGCCTAGCCCCCGTCTCTCTTATCGCCCGCTCTCTCTCATCCTAAATTTGAAACCACCGCCGCCTAGCCCCCGTCTTTCTCATCGACTGCTGTATAACACCAAGCAATTCTTGAAGCCAGTGAGAAGGCCAAGAAAATCCACATAGTTGATTTTGGGATTATTCAAGGAGTCCAATGGGCGGCACTTTTGCAGGCTGTGACCACCAGATCCGCCGAAAAACTCGAAAGAATTCGGGTATCGGGTATTCCGGCTCAGTCTCTAGGAAATTGTTCGGCGGCGGCGGCTCATTTGGCTGCTGGGAATCGATTGCGTGAAGGAATCCAATGGGCGGCACTTTTGCTGGCTTTGGCCACCAGATCCGTCGAAAAATCCAAAAGAATTCGGGTTTCGGGTATTCCGGCGCAGTCTCTGGGAGATTCTCCGGCGGCGGCTCTTTTGGCTATTGGGAATCGATTGCGTGACTTTGCCAAGCTGCTGGATCTGAATTTTGAGTTTGAACCTATTTTGATACAGGTTCAAGAGCTTAACGTGTCGAGCTGTGGGTACGGTGTTTTGTGTACGGTGGTGTTTTTTGCGTGGTGGTGATGAGTCGGTGGTTGTTCTGTGGTTGTGCGCAGTGGTGTGCAGAACGGTATTGGTGAGATGCTGGCGGCTTTTAGGTGACGGTGACTTTGTTGGATCCAACGATGGCGGAGGATATGTTGGATGTGATGGTGGTGTTGGCGGTGCTGTGCTGTGCTTGACGGCGGTGTCGTGGTCATAGTGGTGAGGTGGTGTTGTATAGTCTCTGTGACCAATGTCGTGACCTATGCTGTGACCTAAGCTATGTGTCGTGACTTGTGCTGTGACCTGAGCTATGTGCAAAATATTGTATGACACATGCTGTGACTATCAATAAAAACCCGAACTATGTGCAAAAGTATTCTGTGACCTGTGGTGTGGTCATCTGAAATAAACATGTGACTATCAATATAAACTTGAGTCATGTGCAAAAATATTCTGTGACCTATGCTGTGACCATTTGAAAATAATCCGTGACTATTAACAAAAAATGTGACATGTGCTTTGACCATTTGAAAATAACCAGTGACTATTAACAAAAAATGTGAGATGTGAGCATTATCATGTTATCAATCATTATAAACAAACAACCATGCGTTGTGACTTGTGACCAGGGCTGTGACTTGTGACTTATGACTTGTGACCTAGACTGTGACTAACTGTACAAAAAATGTAACGGAGTTATTGCCGGAATATTCGCCGGAGTTGGAACAATTGCCGAAATTGGTCACCGGAACGATCGCCGGAATCGGAGTAGTCGCCGGACGGTCATCGGAAAGGCGGGGTGGTGGAGGTGGGTGGGTTATATATATATATATATATATATATATAATGATTACACAAAAAGATAAACGAAAAAATAAATATAGTTTTATTAACATAATAGAAAAAGGTAACTAAAAAATTTATGCTAATATGAGATATTTTTAAAAATTCTAAAATCAGAGATGGTATCTGTGAAACTATATCATAAAGGGAAAAATTCATAAATCCTACCTTATCTTTACACTATTTCAAAAATAACAAAACATCTTTCACATTTCAAAAATCAGTTTTTTAATCCACACACACACACACACACACACACACATATATATATATATATATATATATATCTCTCTCGTCCCACTTATTATTTCTTTCTTTTTATTTTATTTATATTGTATTAAATATATACTATAAATTAGATAATTAAATTAACGAAGATATATGGATGGCAATGATGTATGACGGTCATCCACATCCTCGTTCCGTCAAAATACCTTTAGGAAGTACATTTCCTTTTGTCATTTTCTTTACTTGATATTATATTTATATTGCGAATATAAAAAGATTCGAGGCGAGACAATGCAATGCGGATCGAGGTTGAAATTTTTTGTCATCCCCCTTCAAAAATATTTTAATCTACAACTTGCCTTGTCTTGCCCTACGCTAGTGGCGGAATGGAAGGGTCTCCTAACTTGCTCCATGTCATTGTCATCCCTATAATAATTACAAGTATGAAAAATATAATTATATGCAAACACTTACATAAATTTAATAATATTCATTTTAGTTAAAAAAGAATGTTGATATTTAAATAAAAAAATCTTAAGAAATGACCCAAAAAAGAAGAAAAATTAAAATAGTAAAATATTATTCAAATTATATTATCAATACCTAAGGACTAGAGTAAAATAGGAAATAAAAATGTAATTTTGACTAACAATGGATAATTCCGTTATTTAAAACAAACATCACCAAAGATTTCTTAAATTTTAAATAATACTATACATACATCGTTTTTTACTACTTGGATGACACTCTCCTATATGGAGAAAATCTGTGCAGTGATATGTTGTCAAGAATTATTTAAGGAAGATTTTACATGTAGCGTGATAGTAAAAATTCTAAGATTAAAGTTTATGAAATTGTTACTAAAATTTACCCAACATCTAACGAGGTGAAAGCAGCAGAATGAGACAATGTAGAAAATTCTTGCAAGTTGATGAAATGCTACAAGATTGCCATGTTCATGCGTGATTTAGCAGCCAGACAAAAACAAGAAACACGATTATATGTTTTTTTTTTCTAACAATAGAACACGCGTGATTAGCATTTACATAAAAACAAAAGACACGATCAACTTAAAATCTTATTCATCGTATTTTACAATTCAACAAATAGTTATGACTACTTTGACATGACGGATTGGCAATATAATTCACTTCACTTGTCCATAATATTCGATGTGACATGTCTCCCAAGTTGTTTTAAAATTATTTGTTTAAATTATATTATGGCCTCGTTCGGTATGGATTAAAATTCAAATAAAATTAAAAATATGGTCGTTATTGGATCCCACTGGTCTAATAAAAGTCAACAATAACGACTAATTTTTCAATTTTAATCTGATTTTGTGTAAGTAGAGTATAATGTAATATAGATTGGGTGTGTTTGAGTCTCTTTTTTTGAAAAATAAAATTTGTAATAATAATTTCTTGGAGGATATTTGATTAAATTATGGAAAAAAAATTAAAATTTATGCGTAAAATTATTTTATTTTGAGAACGTATGATTAAAAATAATTTTTTATATAACGAGGCTCAAACAGTGTGTGGATGAGTGAAATTCTGTTGAAAAATACGGCTGTATTGGCGGCTTCTTTCACACAAGAAAATATAATTTGAAAAATATTGACAAACGTGTTCATTTCATGTAGACAGCCTTTTTCCAGAGGAAAATAAAGTTGGAGAAAAAAAAAAAGTCATGCCAACCCACCCTACTAATTTTAGTCGGCTCAATTTTGTCCCATTGCATACGCGATTAAATGGTCGAGACTAAAAGACAAAAACCAAGTCCGATGATTTTGATGTATTGTATGATTCACGAACATTAGTCTAATTTGACCTACTAATTAAATTAATTTTTAACGTTTTATGTTATGATGCAAGTATTATCAGGCGCTGTGTTTGAAGTTCATTATGTAAAACGTTCTCGTACTGTATTTTTATCCCTATTGACATCTTTCATTGCAGAAATCCCTATTTTCATCAGTTTTTTTAATTAAAAAAAATACGAAATGATGAATATTAGAATATACCCTCCTCTTTAAATAAAACAAAAAGGGAAGGAACAATAAATAGTTAATTACAATAATAATCCCAAAATTTTCAAAAAATTACAAATGAGTCACAAATATAAAATTAGAAACGAAAACTGAAAACACAAAAATCACTTCATCTTCTTCCATCTCCTTTCCCTCCCCCACACCCCACTTTCAGATCAAATCAAAACCAAAAACATTGGTGGGTCACTTTCTAGAGTTAGGATTAGGCTGATTAGGTCATTAATTATTTTGAATGTTTTAAAATTCACTAGACAGAATTTCAACAAATTTTATGATTATTTGAGCACAATCTATCCGCACAAGGGATTAAGGAAATCAAGAACGAATCCAAACAAAATTTCTACAATCCTGACGAATCCCCTCACAATAAGAGAGGATTTTTTAATTTTTTTTTAACTTTTTTTATTCACATGGGTCTCACTCCCACGTGAGTATATGTCAACAAAGGTGACATTTTATTTCTGAAAAAAAAAAATTAATTGAATTTTCTAAATAAGAAATACCAAAAAGTACAATTTGGTGTTATCAACAGTTAGAAAAGGATAAAAAGAAAAGTGAGAAGTGAGTAGGATAGATGTTGATGGACCAAATTTTATAATAACTGTTTATCTGGCTAGCTGTCCATTTATTAATTGGCTCACTATGCACTGCTAATGGCTCACAGGGCACATCTCCAAGTGGTAAAGGGGGAAGGTGAAAAAACTCGAGCTTTGCTTGAGGTTGCCGCGTCAAGGGTTCAAATCCTGAAATATGGATTTGGCTCTTGAGTGAGTGCAAGTGTACAAGCAGTCTTTCACCTTGTACCCTTGGAGACATAATTTGTGATTTACCTACTTCACCAAGGCCAGGGCAGGACGGTGGGGGCTGTCAAGGTTGCAGTTCATCCTTTAATTCATGATTTTTATTACGTGTACTGTTGGATATATATTAGCAACACTGTTTAGGAAAAATCGTATTCATCTACGTGTTTTAAAACATCTCGAGCATCATAGTCATCAGGGATGTGAATGATGGGGTGGGGTGATTTTTGTGTTTGATTTTTAATTCTGCATTTGTGACTTATATATAATTTTTTGAAAATTTTGCAGCTATGATTATAATTAGTTCCTTATTTTTTTATTTTATTTAAATATGAAAGTATACTCGTCATTTCACGTCTTTTATTGAGAAAATTGAAATGATGATTTCCATAATAAAAGGTGAAAATGCAAAAACAATAAGTTTTAAACGTAAGGACGTTTTGTGCTAATAACTCTTGTATACCAATTCGAAAAATTTGAATGGTACAAGGTGAGTTCACGGATTGTCGAAGTGTAATGACTTCATTTTTGTTCACATATCTTTATTTGGTTCATACTGTTTGGACTTGTTAGCATGTGAAATTTAGGCTCCTTTTGATATGTTCAATTTTTCATGAAAAATGAAAATGTTTTCCTTTTCCACCTCTAAAGTGTTGTTTGATAGGACAAATTTGGCTTGGACCCCCCAACCCAAGCACCCAAATTCCTTGTTTTTGGAGAATTTGTGGGAAAATGATTTTCAGATCTGGCCTTTTTTTTTTTTTTTTTTTTGTTGGTAATAGAAATAAATTTCATGACCAATTGTAAAAAAAAAAAAAAAAAAAATCACTTTAATGAACAATTTTCATGTAAAACGAAACAAAACGAACACTAAACTTTGATAAAAAAATAGTTTCGAGCAATTTTTAATTTTTTTTTAACTTTTTGACAATATTAACAAATTTCATGACCAATTGTAAAAAAAGAAATTCATTTTAATTGACAATTTTCATGTAAAATAAAGTCAAACGTGAATAAAAAGATTCAAAATTTTGAAAATTTTTCGGGTGGAAAAATATATCAATCAAACACACTTAATTACAATTTCATGTAAAACAATTTTTAGAAAAATCTTTTCCCTATAAAATATTTTTATTCCACCATTGCAGTCAAACAGACCCTTAAGTTAATACAACATTATAAAATAATAAATAAATAAATGAAAGCGAGCACAGTCTAGAAAAGATTTATGTTGGGAATATTTTGCAAATATAAAAATTGGGAACAAAATATTTATAAAATAATTAGTATAAGAAATTCTAAAATATTTCAAAATCGTAATACAATTCCATACGGATGGCGAGTTTAAGGAAATTTTGTTGTTACTAGTAAGAACTGAGTAACAGCTCGGACTCCACGTGTTGACAGGTGACGTGCCACAAGCTGCCGATGCGATTGCGCAGAGGACGGGCTGTTTGCACCTGGTCCCCTTTTCGCCTCGCCCCTCCGCGTCCCGGCAAAGATCTCTCGTACAGAGATCTTTGCAGTCAAGTCCATGATTGATTGGATATGTGGCAGGACCCAAACGGTCAAATCAGCCAGAAGCACTTAATGCCAGCCAACCTATGGAAAGACAAGTTGACGCCTACGGTGGGACTGACCCCAATAATCTAGCTACACGTGTCTCCCAATCCAACGGCCCCCCTCCTCTTACACCCGGTATAAATACTAGATCCTTACGCCAAAAAGGGGGACGCACTCTTTTAATCTCTCTATATGAACACTTGTTTTCAAAAAGATCCAGAAAGAACGGCCTCCGAGTAAAAACTTGGAGATCGATTGGATAATTTCCGGCCAACCCTACGCTGACTTGACCGTCGGAGTGCCCGTGGCCAACCCCGCCTCCTATGGGAACGGCCACGTGTGACTGACGTTGTGTGGTTTATGCAGGAAAGGACAGACTCGAAGGTATCACCTGTTGGCTCGGTGACAGATCCGTTTTTTGAGGTCAACAGATTGGCGCCGTCTGTGGGAATCTCTGGGCAATGCAAACCACGACAACTTCCCACTAAAAAGCTTAGTCGAACTTCCGGCAAGAAATCCTTGAAAAAGGAGGGCGGCAGGATCGGTAGGACTCCAACTTGCCAAGAAGAGAAAAAGCCTTACTGCCTCGAACCATGAGTTCCAGTGAGGAAGAAGTAAATCCAAGGAGGACAAGAGAAGCCTCTGAAGAAGAGATCTCTCGAAATGTCACTCATCAGCGACCCCACCACAGGTATCGCAGAAGGAACAGAACCGCCCAACTCGCGGCTGAAGTAGCCACTATGGCCACAAACATGCGGAACATTGCGGCTCAGAACGCAGCCATGCAAGAATTCCTTGCTCAAGCTCAAAATCGAGACAGCTATTCGGCTCAACCGAGTCGACAGCATTTTGCACATAGGCGGTCTGGGGAAGGACCAAGCAGAAGGACCCAATCGGGGCCTCAGAACGACGCCCCTGCCGCGCGGGAGGTAGAGATGGACACGTCAAATTACACAGCTGCCCCAATCAGGGACACCTCGGCTGGAGAAAACAATTTCCCCCCGGATTATGAGGAGCAGCCCCAAAGATCCGCTAGCGTCTTCGACCGAATCGGACGAACACCTAGAAACGGGGGTCAGCATATCCCCCAAGAGGTTCGACAGCGGCCACATGTCCAAAGTCAGGAGGCTCAGGTCCCTCCGCCTAGAAATAGGCGAGAGAGGCGAAGCGCTATAGACTGGGGAAACAGAGGAGCAGCAGCTCGACATCCGCCCCAGACCGCCGAGGAGGAGGAGGGCCCTCACGAACCGTGCAGATCATATGAGCTTGATGACGACGATGATAATCTGCCCTTTTCAAGGGAACTTCGTTCCTTCCCGATGCCACATAACTTTGTTCCCCCGAAGATCCCGAAGTACGAGGGAAAGGGCGACCCGGAGAAACATCTCAACAAGTACAAAACGCAAATGAGCCTAAGGGGCGCCTCTCCAGCACTGAAATGCAGGGCATTCCACCTGACCCTCGCCGGCGCTGCCGAAGTGTGGTACAGTAGGCTAGCACCTCTTAGCATCAGAAGTTGGCCGGACCTGAAAAAGGCATTTCTGAACCAGTACCTGTCTAGGAAGGAGGGAGAGGCGCCAATACAGCGCTTGCAGGACATGAGGCAAGCTGCAGGAGAAACTCTGAAGAGCTACCTAGCTCGCTTCACTGACGAGATAACTTACTGCGAACAGGTCACCGACAAAGAGGCTCTGTCCGCTCTGAAAGGGGGATTGAATATGAATACGCTGTTCTGGAGGGATGTCCGAAGTAAGAATCCCTCAACGTACGATGAGCTGGTGGAAATGATGAAAGTCGAAATTGTCAACGAGGAAATGATTGACCATCGAAACAGGGCAGCCCAAGGGATCCCTCCACCCAGGAGACAGATGGGCAGAGGCCCCACGTCCCAAATGGTAAGTCAACGGTGGACCCAGGCAGGACATGCAGTGGCTCCCACCTCGGGACAAGCATTGGCTACCGCTACGTTAAACGCAGTGCCTACCCTAGCCTATGAAAATGATGGATTCCACGAGGGCAACTCAGCCAGGGGCTCCAGACGACCTTCAACCTCTAGGAATAGAGGGCGAGGTGGGATACCTAGCAATAGGTTCCAGGAAGACCTGCGGCCCTATTGTACTTTCCACCGCTACTATGGACATGACATAAAGGATTGCAGGGATGCCAACCGGCCATCAAACGCCCCTCGAAATACAAGAAACGATCAAAGTCAAAATATCACTCCAAGGCGTTCAACCCCCAGGAGGGGAGAAACAAGGCAACACTCGCCCCTTGATACCAGAGATAATGACAGGGAAAGACCCCGGCAGAGCCAACGCCCTAGGAGGAATGTACCCACCTCGGACGAGCGTTTCCCCATACGTGAAATTGACACCATAATTGGAGGGCCCCATATAGGAGGCGAATCAAGGAACGCTCAAAGAAATTACACAAGGGAGGCAAAAACTCCACCAATGGCCAGCTATATAGTAAGCCAAACCACCCAGGGCAGAACCGTAGAACCCATAACGTTCACCACAGAAGATGCAGCAGGCGTACACTACCCTCACTGTGACGCCCTAGTGGTTCGGGCTGTAATAGCCCGCAATGGGCTTAAACGAATGCTGGTGGATAATGGCAGTTCGGTCAACATCCTGTTCGGCTCGTCTTTTGATAAAATGGCGGTAGACCATGAACTGACGCCTATGACCTCGCCCCTCTATGGATTCACCGGAGACAGCATCATCCCCAGAGGTAAGATTACCTTGGCAGTCGAAATGGGGGCCCCGCCTCAGGTGGCACATCGCTTCATGGAATTCTTGGTAGTTGACCGTCGGTCGGCGTATCACGGGGTGTTGGGAAGGCCAGCCCTAAAAGATCTGTGGGCAGTCACTTCCATCCATCACCTATGCATGAAATTCCCCACGGATCGGGGGGTCGCGACACTCCGGGGCGATCAAATGGGATCTAGAGAGTGCTATCTCAACTCCCTGAGGAAAGCAGAGCCCCGAGTTAACATGGTACTGGATGCTGAAATGGCAGAAGCCCTTGAAGGATCGCCTGCGGTGCTGGATGTCGAGATGACAGATGTCAGACCCAACGTATCCCTTGAGGAGCTAGATCCCCGAATAATTGAATCGGAGCCCCAGACAGCCCCAATGGAGGAACTGGAAAACTTTTTGCTGGACCCTCAAGATCCTGCAAAGGTTCTGCAGATAGGAAAGGAGTTGGAAGAGGGGACTAAAGAGAGGCTAAGAGACTTCCTGCAGAAGAATGCAGACGTATTCGCATGGCGGCACGAGGATATGGTTGGAATAGACCCCGGAATCAGCTGCCACCGTTTGCAGATCAACCCCAATCACACCCCTCATAGGCAAAAGAGAAGAGCTCTAAATGCCGAAAGGTACGAGGCCTTGAAAGAAGAGGTAGAAAAACTCATCAACAGCGGTTTCATCCGCGAGGCCAAGTATCCGGAGTGGATATCAAATCCCGTTCTGGTGAAGAAGCATAACGGCAGATGGAGGGTCTGCATTGACTTCTCCAATCTCAATCAGGCCTGCCCAAAGGACGGCTTCCCCCTCCCCCGGATCGACCAATTGGTAGATTCCACAGCAGGACACGAATTGCTCAGTTTCATGGACGCCTATTCAGGGTACAATCAAATCCCCATGTTCCCAGGCGACGAGGATAGCACCTCCTTCATTACTGACAAAGGACTTTATTGCTACAAAGTAATGCCCTTCGGCCTGAAAAATGCCGGGGCTACCTACCAAAGGCTGGTGAATAAAATGTTCGCAAACCAGCTCGGAAAGTCCATGGAAGTTTATGTCGACGACATGCTGGTGAAAAGTCTCAAGACCGAGAGACACATCGAACACCTGAACGAGGCCTTCCAAATTTTGAGAAGATACAACATGAGGCTGAATCCTCTCAAATGCGCGTTTGGCGTGGCCTCAGGCAAGTTCTTGGGTTACATTGTGAATCAAAGAGGAATCGAGGCCAACCCAGAGAAAATCGAGGCTTTGATTAATATGAAGTCCCCCCAGAAACCCAAGGAGGTACAACGACTCACTGGTAGAATAGCTGCACTTAACCGCTTCATATCAAGGGCCACTGAAAAATGCATGCCATTCTTCAAGGTCCTGAAAGGAGGAAAAACGTTCAGCTGGACCCCTGAATGTGAAGAAGCGTTCCAAGAATTGAAGAGCTACCTGGGACGCGCGCCCCTCCTCAGCAAACCCAAGGAAGGGGAACCCCTACTGCTATACTTGGCTGTAGCTGAAGCCTCTGTAAGTTCGGTCCTTGTGAGAGAGGAGGAGGCACACCAGCTGCCAGTCTACTACGTAAGCAAAGCCCTGCTGCCCGCCGAAGAGCGTTATCCGGGCATGGAGAAGTTAGCTCTGGCTTTAATCACCGCTTCCCGTAAGCTAAGACCCTACTTCCAGGCCCATGGCATCCGCGTGCTGACGAACTTTCCGCTCAGGCAAGTCTTGCAGAAACCGGACGCCTCGGGGAGGTTGCTCAAATGGGCTGTAGAACTCAGCGAGTTTGACATAACCTACACCCCCCGGGCAGCTGTCAAAGGCCAAGCCCTAGCCGATTTCGTCGCTGAATTTTCAAAGGCTCCAGAAGTCGAAGTGAACATGGAGCCGGCAGAGCCGCCCACCTGGAACCTCTTTGTCGACGGCTCCTCAGGAGAAGCCGGCTCCGGGGCAGGAGTGGTGCTGGAAAGCCCGGAGGGGCATAAACTGAACTGCGCCGTCAGGCTCGGGTTCAGGGCCTCCAACAATGTAGCAGAATACGAGGCCCTCCTGGCGGGACTCCGGTTGGCAAAAGAGCTGCGTGTAAAAAGAATCGCAGTCAGCAGCGACTCGCAGCTAGTGGTAAACCAAGTAAATGGGAGCTTTGCGGCCAGGGACAAACACATGGAAGCCTACCTGAAATTGGTAATGGGGCTCTTGCCCGACTTCGAAAAATTCGAGTTGATTCAAGTACCTCGTCAGGAGAACACCCATGCAGATGCCCTGTCAAAATTGGCTAGCAGCAAGGACTCCGAACTTCTAAAGGTAGTACCGATTGAACACCTACCTGAACCCTCTATCAAGAGAGGCGAAGAGCTGATGTGGGTAGAAAACACGCCAGCCTGGATGTTGCCTATCTTGGACCATTTAAAAGAAGGGACCGTACCAGATGATGAGAACGAAGCTAAAAGGCTTCGGAGAAGAGCTGCCCATTTCATCATTCACGATGAGGTTCTATATAAGCGTGGCTACTCTTCGCCCCTCCTCAGGTGTACGGGAGGAACAGAGGCGAACTACATACTAAGAGAGGTACACGAAGGCATCTGCGGAAATCACTCCGGCGGACCAGCGCTAGCGCACAAAATACTCCGGCAGGGATATTATTGGCCTACCCTGAAAAAGGAAGCCATTGAATTCGTGCGTAAGTGTGACAAATGCCAGCGTTTTTCCCATACACAAAGACGGCCCTCGCAGGAGCTCACTGTTGTCTCGAGCCCCTGGCCTTTTGCCAAATGGGGAGTGGATTTCATCGGCCCCCTCCCCAAAGGGAGAGCGAACGCTCGCTTCGCCATAGTAGCAATCGACTACTTCACCAAGTGGGTGGAGGCAGAGCCCCTGTCCAAGATCACCGAAGCTAATACATCGAAGTTCCTGTGGAAGAACATCATATGCCGGTTCGGCATACCCCACTCCCTGGTCTCAGATAATGGCAAACAGTTCGACAATCGGAAAATCCGAAACCTATGTGAAGAGCTCGGAATCAGAAAACATTTTTCTTCACCTCATCATCCTCAGGCGAATGGCCAGGTGGAAGCGGTCAACAAAACCATAAAGCTAACCCTGAAAAGGAAGCTGGATGCCTCCAAGGGGGCCTGGGTGGACGAACTCCCCCAGGTCCTCTGGGCTATTAGAACTACTTGCAAAACGGCCACCGGGGAAACCCCATACTCCATGACCCACGGGGCCGAGGCCATGAGTCCTGTGGAGGTCGGCGTCCCTTCCCACCGCCGCATCCACTTCGATGAAGTAACAAATGATGAACTGAGGCGATTGGGATTGGATTTGCTCGAAGAGAAGAGAGACAGCTCGCAAGTCAAACTAGCTTCCTACCAGCGTAAAATGGCACGTTTCTACAACACCAAGGTAAAGAAACGGATGTTTCGCATCGGCGACCTGGTACTCCGCAAAGTTTTTCCCTCTACCAAAGACCCCGGCGCCGGAACGCTGGGACCAAACTGGGAGGGCCCCTACAGAGTAACCCGAGAAGTCAGGCCCGGTACTTATGCAATTGAGAACCTGGAAGGAAAGGTTACGCCTCATCCTTGGAACATTGAACATCTAAGAACGTACTACCAGTAAGAAGCCTGTTGACTATGTAAATGTTGTTATCAAATGAAGAAAATGTTGTTCTTATCGCGGTTCTAGACAGCAAAACTTAAAACACAAGCCCTTGACGAGGTGCAAGCCCCCCCAAGGGGTCACACCCCAAGGAAGATCTGCTTAGTCAGAGTTCTAGACAGCAAAACTTAAAACACAAGCCCTTGACGAGGTGCAAGCCCCCCCCCAAGGGGTCACACCCCAAGGAAGATCTGCTTAGTCAGAGGCGGTGCGGGTGCCACCTTTGCCAAAGCAGGAACGCGTAACTTAAAAACAAGCCCTTGACGAGGTGCAAGCCCCCCCAAGGGGTCACACCCCAAGGAAGATCTGCTTAGTCAGAGGCGGCGCGGGTGCCACCTTTGCCAAAGCAGGAACGCGTAACTTAAAAACAAGCCCTTGCCGAGGTGCAAACCCCCCCAAGGGGTCACACCATCTAATTAGAGGCGAATTACTTGTCCCGTTTTTATTAAATGGTTGAACATTTACGAGGCGAATTACTTCTGAAAAAACGAACTAAACGGAAAGGCTAGACAAGCAGAAGTGACAACACTTGAAACAAAAATCATTAAATTACAAAACCGCCGAAGCCTCCACAAAAACAGAAGTGCAAAATACAAAGCTAGTCTACATGGACTATGGCTTCTGCCTCTGCTTCTTCTCCTTCCCCAGCTTCTCCCCCCTCCTCCGCGTCAGGACCAGGGCGACCTCCGGTAGGCCCCCCGAACTCCCCCTCCAGGAAGTTGATGTCTAGCTCCGGATGCTTTTCGCGCAGACGCGTCATCACTTCCCTGGCAGCCCAGGACGCCCAGTAATTAGCGAAGTCATCGTACTCCGGAGTCGTGTGGAAGTTCTCCTTGTACTTCTGAACCTCCGCCTCGCCAATCGCCCCCGCCTCCGCCTTCAGGGAGCCAATTTCTTTGGCCTGGGCCTCGGTAAGGTCCTTCAGCCGGCCTTTCTCCCTGTTAGCCTCTTCCAGAGCCGCGGAGGCTATCCGTTGATGCTCATTGGCGTCATCAATCCTTTTCGTCAGAGCTGCCACGTGGGAGGCAGACTCATGAAGCTCGTTCTTCAATTGATTGATGCGAACCTCCGCGGTGTCCAATTTTGAGGTGGCCGTCACCCACCTCTCCTCAGCCTCCTCCGTCTCCTTTTTGGCCTTGGCCACCTCAGCCTCCCAAGACCCCAGGGCCTTAAGCTGGTCCTCCAACTCATTATTTTTCTTTCGAAGGCCCCGGACCAAATCTTCCGCCGAAGCTCCCATACTTAACGCCCTTGCGACGCAAGCGTTGTTGGCAGCCAACAGGTCCTCAATCTCGCACGAGGCGGCGTGATTGGCCCAATCCTCGGTCCAGTACTTACTGTGGACTCGAACAGCGGAGGCGGTTTCGGGTGGGAGCATTTCCAGAACTGCCTCGGGTAGGTCCTCTTCCTTACTCCCCAGAAAGTTGCCTCGGTTCTCCTTGACCGGGGCCCCAGCAGACTTCTTCAACCTTTTCCGGGGCTGCTCGCCGGTGAAATAGGCGGTTATTGGCACGATGGCCTGGGAAGTCGGCGGAGCGGGCGGAACGTCCTCGGTGACTTCTACACCGGCTTGTGTAGATGAGGAAGCCCCGGATGGACCAGTTCGCTTCTTTCTCCTCTGAACGAGGGAGGCACCTTCCTCCGCCACGTTCTCCTCAGTGGCCTGCTGCCCGGCCCGACTGAGGGAGAGAAGGCGCTCTGACTGCTTCTTGTAAGCAGCTGAGCTCGTCCGCAGAGTTTTGGCCTCAGCCACGCGCGGCGAATGGAGGCGAGGTCAGGCTTCGGAGGCCTTTTGTTCACAAAATCCTCTGCACAAAAAGGGAACAATAAGTTTCCTCGACTCAGGAGCGTGATCAACAGAACTGAGACTAAATAATTTACCTCGGCTCGTCATAAGGCCGTGTAGGACGAGGTGGTGGTTCTTGTCGATGAGCTCTTTATAACTCCTTTCTGACGGGGGAGTTTGGTAGATCTGGCCAATGATGTCCCACTCCTCCTCTGATATCTCGCACTTCGGAAGGGAGCCTGCATGGAGCAGAAGTATTAAAACATGAGCAAAACTGTTCCAAGTAAATCAGTTCGGTTAAACGACTTACTGTAAGTAGAGTACGTGGTGGGGATTGTCAGAGGCGCCATGGGGTCGCTCTCTATGGTGTCCCACCTACCAGAGACCCAGAACCACGAGCTCTTCCAACCTTTGATGGAGGTAGGCACCCCGTGCAGGAACGGAGAATGGGACCCCCAAGGAGAGAGATAATACCAGCCCCGACTCTCCTCCCCCCCGGCTACGTTTTTCGGAAAGAATAGGGAGTGGAACACACTGAAGGGCATGTCCGACCCGATGCTGGCCCGGCGCCATAGCATCCAAGTTCCCACCATTTGGGACCAAGAGTTCGGATTGAACTGGGTCGGAGCCACCCCATAGGACCTAAGTATTAACCTAAAGAAGGGGTGGAAAGGAAGCCTCAGTCCGGCCCGAAGCAAATGATCACTCACCGCCACACACCCGGGCCTAGGGTAGCAAGCTCTCTCATGCGGTTCGGGGACGATCATTTCGATGGTGTGGGGAATCCTACACACGGTCCTGCACCTCTCTAACTGTTCCGAGGTGACTGTAGAAGGGTAGTTTGAGGCCCCCCACTGGACAGACATATCTACGGGGGAAGGGGGTTGCCTCCAGATATTCTCTCCGGCCATAATGGCCTTGCTAAGTTCCTCCGGAGACACTAATATGGGCTCCCTAAGGGTACTCTCCTCGCCTCGCTCCTCCCCACTCCCCCTCACTATCGACTGTTCACTCGCCATCACAAATGCCGTCGAAAAATCGGAGAAAAAAGAAGGGGAAGAAACTGAAAATGTGCAAAGTTACCTAACACACCGCCGGGAGCCGGTTTGACGCCGGTGTTCACAGAGACGTTGCCGGAAATTGGTGAATTCGCCGGAATGCAGGGATTCAATATACCTTGGGAGGTTTTCGCAAAAGTAAAAGCTTGAAAGTGAAACGAATGGGCCTTTTATAGGCACCATAGGACTGGCCCTAGCCGTTAGATCACCCAAGCAGCATCTAAGCCGTTCGATGCTGAGGTGAAAGGGTCACCGTTGAAGTGAAAAGTCACTGAAATCAACGGCTGCGATGGAGCGGTGAACCCCACGCACAGCCAGAGTGCGTCACCCCGAAATTCGTGGAGCCGTCGCCATCATTGCCATTTATGACGAAACAGGCGTGTCTCGGAAGCAGCAGAAACGCCCCCTTTGCAGGCATTGGAAAGGCAAAAAGCTTTCAAATCATTGGCGCAATAACCAAGATCGTCTCTTCGGAAGCCGTCGACTACCTTACCTCCTATGGCCTCGGCACGATAGCTTCGTTCCGCAACGGCCCCCCAGATTCTGCAACCCTGGTCTCCTCGGCCAGGGCGAATGGCAGAGTTGCTACAGCTCCCCCAAGAGTTGCCAACTCTATGGCCTCGGCACGATAGCTTCGTTCCGCAACGGCCCCCCAGATTCTGCAACCCTGGTCTCCTCGGCCAGGGCGAATGGCAGAGTTGCTACAGCTCCCCCAAGAGTTGCCAACTCTATGGCCTCGGCACGATAGCTTCGTTCCGCAACGGCCCCCCAGATTCTGCAACCCTGGTCTCCTCGGCCAGGGCGAATGGCAGAGTTGCTACAGCTCCCCCAAGAGTTGCCAACTCCTATGGCCTCGGCACGATAGCTTCGTTCCGCAACGGCCCCCCAGATTCTGCAACCCTGGTCTCCTCGGCCAGGGCGAATGGCAGAGTTGCTACAGCTCCCCCAAGAGTTGCCAACTCTATGGCCTCGGCACGATAGCTTCGTTCCGCAACGGCCCCCCAGATTCTGCAACCCTGGTCTCCTCGGCCAGGGCGAATGGCAGAGTTGCTACAGCTCCCCCAAGAGTTGCTGATTCCTATGGCCTCGACGGGGTAGCTTCGCTCCGTAACAGCCCCCCGCGGGGGATGATAGGCCATTTCAAGCCCGGTCCAACCAAGAGCCCCGCACTCCTCCCCACACGCCCCGTTCACAGCCTTGAAAGTCCTCATAACGTATAAATACGTGTACAAGGACTTGGGGGACTATTGTTACTAGTAAGAACTGAGTAACAGCTCGGACTCCAACCTGTTTTGTCTGGGTGACGTGCCACAAGCTGCCGAGGTGATTGCGCATAGGACGAGCTGTTTGCACCTGGTCCCCTTTTCGCTTCGCCCCTCCGCGTCCCGGCAAAGATCTCCCGTACAGAGATCTTTGCAGTCAAGTCCATGATTGATTGGATATGTGGCAGGACCCAAACGGTCAAATCAGCCAGAAGCACTCAATGCCAGCCAACCTATGGAAAGACAAGTTGACGCCTACGGTGGGACTGCCCCAATAATCTAGCTACACGTACCTCCCCATCCAACGGCCATCCTCCTCCCACACCCGGTATAAATACTAGACCCTTATGCCAAAAAGAAGGTACGCTCTCTTTTAATCTCTATATATGAACACTTGCTTTCAAAAAGATCCAGAAGAAACGGCCTCCGAGTGAAAACTTGGGGATCGATTGGATAATTTCCGGCCAACCCTACGCTGACTTGACAGTCGGAGTGCCCGTGGCCAACCCCGCCTCCTATGGGAACGGCCACGTGTGACTGACGTTGTGTGGCTTATGCAGGAAAGGACAGACACGAAGGAAAGGACAGACTCGAAAGTATCACCTGTTGGCTCGGTGACAGATCCGTTTTTGAGGTCAAAACAGATTGGCGCCGTCTGTGGGAAATCTCTGGGCAATGCAAACCACGATAACTTCCCACAAAAAAGCTTAGTCGAACTCCCGGCAAGAAATCCTTGAAAAAGGAGGCGGCAGGATCAATAGGGCTCCAACTTGCCCAGAAGAGGGAACAAAGCCTTACTGCTAGAAACCATGAGTTCAGTGAGGAAGAAGTAAATCCAAGGAGGACAAGAGAAGCCTCTGAAGAAGAGATCTCTCGAAATGTCACTCATCAGCGACCCCACCACAGGTATCGCAGAAGGAACAGAACCGCCCAACTCGCGGCTGAAGTAGCCACTATGGCTACAAACATGCGGAACATTGCGGCTCAGAACGCAGACATGCAAGAATTCCTTGCTCAAGCTCAAAATCGAGACAGCTATTCGGCTCAACCGAGTCGACAACATTTTGCACATAGGCGGTCTGGGGAAGAACCAAGCAGAAGGACCCAATCGGGGCCTCAGAACGACGCCCCTGCCGCGCTGGAGGTAGAGATGGACACGTCAAACTACACAGCTGCCCCAATCAGGAACACATCGGCTGGAGAAAACAATTTCACCCCGGATTATGAGGAGCAACCCCAAAGATCCGCTAGCATCTTCGACCGAATCGGACGAACACCTAGAAACGGGGGTCAGCATATCCCCCAAGAGGTTCGACAACGGCCACATGTCCAAAGTCAGGAGGCTCAGGTCCCTCCACCTAGAAATAGGCAGGAGAGGCGAAGTGCTATAGACTGGGGAAAACAGAGGAGCAGCAGCTCAACATCCGCCCAGACCGCCGAGGAGGAGGAGTGCCCTCACGAACCGTGCAGATCATATGAGCTTGATGACGACGATGATAATCTGCCATTTTCAAGGGAACTTCGTTTCTTCCCGATGCCACATAACTTTGTTCCCCCAAAGATCCCGAAGTACGAGGGAAAGGGCGACCCGGGAGGAAACATCTCAACAAGGAACAAAAACGCAAAAGAGCCTAAGGGGCGCCTCACCAGCACTGAAATGCAAGGCATTCCACCTGACCCTCGCCGGCGCTGCCGAAGTGTGGTACAGTAGGCTAGCACCCCTTAGCATCAGAAGTTGGCCGGACCTGAAAAAGGCATTCCTGAACCAGTACCTGTCTAGGAAGGATGGGGAGGCGCCAATACAGCGCTTGCAGGACATGAGGCAAGCTGCAGGAGAAACTCTGAAGAGCTACCTAGCTCGCTTCACAGACAAAATAACTTACTGCGAACAGGTCACCGACAAAGAGGCTCTGTCCGCTCTGAAAGGGGTATTGAATATGAATACGCTGTTCTAGAGGGATGTCCGAAGTAAGAATCCCTCAACGTACGATGAGCTGGTGGAAATGTATGAAAGTCGAAATTGTCAACGGATGGAAATGATTTGGACCATCGAAATAGGGCAGCCCAAGGGATCCCCCCACCCAGGAGACAGATGGGCAGAGGCCCCACGTCCCAAATGGTTAGTCAACGGTGGACCCAGGCAAGACATGCAGTGGCTCCCACCTCGGGACAAGCATTGGCTACCGCTACGTTAAACGCAGTACCTACCCTAGCCTACGAAAATGATGGAGTCCACGAGGGCAACTCAGCCAGGGGCTCCAGACGACCTTCAACCTCTAGGAATAGAGGGCGAGGTGGGATACCTAGCAATAGGTTCCAGGAAGACCTGCGGCCCTACTGTACTTTTCATCGCTACTATGGACATGACATAAAGGATTGCAGGGATGCCAACCGGCCATCAAACGCCCCTCGAAACACAAGAAACGATCAAGGTCAAAACATCACTCCAAGGCGTTCAACCCCAGGAGGGGAGAAACGAGGCAACACTCGCCCCATGATACCAGAGATAATGACAGGGAAAGACCCCGAGGGGGCCAACGCCCTAGGAGGGATGTACCCACCTCGGACGAGCGTTTCCCCATACGTGAAATAGACACCATAATTGGAGGGTCCCATATAGGAGGCGAATCAAGGAACGCTCAAAGAAATTACACAAGGGAGGCAAAAACTCCACCAATGGCCAGCGATATAGTAAGCCAAACCAACCAGGGCAGAACCGTGGAACCCATAACGTTCACCACAGAAGATGCAGCAGGCGTACACTACCCTCACTGTGACGCCCTAGTCGTTCGGGCTGTAATAGCCCGCAATGGTCTTAAACGCATGCTGGTGGATAATGGCAGTTCGGTCAACATTCTGTTCGGCTCGTCTTTTGACAAAATGGCGGTAGACCATAAACTGACGCCTATGGCCTCACCCCTCTATGGATTCACCGGAGACAGCATCATTCCCAGAGGTAAAGTTACCTTGGCAGTTGAAATGGGGGCCCCGCCTCAGGTGGCACATCGCTTCATGGAATTCTTGGTAGTTGACCGTCGGTCAGCTTATCACGGGGTGTTGGGGAGGCCAGCCCTGAAAGAACTATGGGAAGTCACTTCCGTCCATCACCTATGCATGAAATTCCCCACGGATCGGGGGGTCGCGACACTCCGGGGCGATCAAATGGGATCTAGAGAGTGCTATCTCAACTCCCTGAGGAAAGCAGAGCCCCGAGTTAACATGGTACTGGATGCTGAAATGGCAGAAGCCCTTGAAGGATCGCCTACGGTGCTGGATGTCGAGATGACAGATGTCAGACCCAACGTATCCCTTGAGGAGCTAGATCCCCGAATAATTGAATCGGAGCCCCAGACAGCCCCAATGGAAGAACTGGGAACAACTTTTCGCTGGACTCTCAAGATCCTGCAAAGGTTCTGCAGATAGGCAAGGAGTTGGAAGAGGGGACTAAAGAGAGGCTAAGAGACTTCCTGCAGAAGAATGCAGACGTATTCGCATGGCGGCACGAGGATATGGTGGGAATAGACCCCGGAATCAGCTGCCACCGTTTGCAGATCAGCCCCAATCACACCCCTCATAGGCAAAAGAGAAGAGCTCTAAATGCCGAAAGGTACGAGGCCTTGAAAAAAGAGGTAGAAAAACTCATCAACAGCGGTTTCATCCGCGAGGCCAAGTATCCGGAGTGGATATCAAATCCCGTTCTGGTGAAGAAGCATAACGGCAGAATGGAGGGTCTGCATTGACTTCTCCAATCTCAATCAGGCCTGCCCAAAGGACGGCTTCCCCCTCCCCCGGATCGACCAATTGGTAGATTCCACAGCAGGACACGAATTGCTCAGTTTCATGGACGCCTATTCAGGGTACAATCAAATCCCCATGTTCCCAGGCGACGAGGATAGCACCTCCTTCATTACTGACAAAGGACTTTATTGCTACAAAGTAATGCCCTTCGGCCTGAAAAATGCCGGGGCTACCTACCAAAGGCTGGTGAATAAAATGTTCGCAAACCAGCTCGGAAAGTCCATGGAAGTTTATGTCGACGACATGCTGGTGAAAAGTCTCAAGACCGAGAGACACATCGAACACCTGAACGAGGCCTTCCAAATTTTGAGAAGATACAACATGAGGCTGAATCCTCTCAAATGCGCGTTTGGCGTGGCCTCAGGCAAGTTCTTGGGTTACATTGTGAATCAAAGAGGAATCGAGGCCAACCCAGAGAAAATCGAGGCTTTGATTAATATGAAGTCCCCCCAGAAACCCAAGGAGGTACAACGACTCACTGGTAGAATAGCTGCACTTAACCGCTTCATATCAAGGGCCACTGAAAAATGCATGCCATTCTTCAAGGTCCTGAAAGGAGGAAAAACGTTCAGCTGGACCCCTGAATGTGAAGAAGCGTTCCAAGAATTGAAGAGCTACCTGGGACGCGCGCCCCTCCTCAGCAAACCCAAGGAAGGGGAACCCCTACTGCTATACTTGGCTGTAGCTGAAGCCTCTGTAAGTTCGGTCCTTGTGAGAGAGGAGGAGGCACACCAGCTGCCAGTCTACTACGTAAGCAAAGCCCTGCTGCCCGCCGAAGAGCGTTATCCGGGCATGGAGAAGTTAGCTCTGGCTTTAATCACCGCTTCCCGTAAGCTAAGACCCTACTTCCAGGCCCATGGCATCCGCGTGCTGACGAACTTTCCGCTCAGGCAAGTCTTGCAGAAACCGGACGCCTCGGGGAGGTTGCTCAAATGGGCTGTAGAACTCAGCGAGTTTGACATAACCTACACCCCCCGGGCAGCTGTCAAAGGCCAAGCCCTAGCCGATTTCGTCGCTGAATTTTCAAAGGCTCCAGAAGTCGAAGTGAACATGGAGCCGGCAGAGCCGCCCACCTGGAACCTCTTTGTCGACGGCTCCTCAGGAGAAGCCGGCTCCGGGGCAGGAGTGGTGCTGGAAAGCCCGGAGGGGCATAAACTGAACTGCGCCGTCAGGCTCGGGTTCAGGGCCTCCAACAATGTAGCAGAATACGAGGCCCTCCTGGCAGGACTCCGGTTGGCAAAAGAGCTGCGTGTAAAAAGAATCGCAGTCAGCAGCGACTCGCAGCTAGTGGTAAACCAAGTAAATGGGAGCTTTGCGGCCAGGGACAAACACATGGAAGCCTACCTGAAATTGGTAATGGGGCTCTTGCCCGACTTCAAAAAATTCGAGTTGATTCAAGTGCCTCGTCAGGAGAACACCCATGCAGATGCCCTGTCAAAATTGGCTAGCAGCAAGGACTCCGAACTTCTAAAGGTAGTACCGATTGAACACCTACCTGAACCCTCTATCAGGAGGGGCGAAGAGCTGATGTGGGTAGAAAACACGCCAGCCTGGATGTTGCCTATCTTGGACCATTTAAAAGAAGGGACCGTACCAGATGATGAGAACGAAGCTAAAAGGCTTCGGAGAAGAGCTGCCCATTTCATCATTCACGATGAGGTTCTATATAAGCGTGGCTACTCTTCGCCCCTCCTCAGGTGTACGGGAGGAACAGAGGCGAACTACATACTAAGAGAGGTACACGAAGGCATCTGCGGAAATCACTCCGGCGGACCAGCGCTAGCGCACAAAATACTCCGGCAGGGATATTATTGGCCTACCCTGAAAAAGGAAGCCATTGAATTCGTGCGTAAGTGTGACAAATGCCAGCGTTTTTCCCATACACAAAGACGGCCCTCGCAGGTGTCTCGAGCCCCTGGCCTTTTGCCAAATGGGGAGTGGATTTCATCGGCCCCCTCCCCAAAGGGAGAGCGAACGCTCGCTTCGCCATAGTAGCAATCGACTACTTCACCAAGTGGGTAGAGGCAGAGCCCCTGTCCAAGATCACCGAAGCTAATACATCGAAGTTCCTGTGGAAGAACATCATATGCCGGTTCGGCATACCCCACTCCTTGGTCTCAGATAATGGCAAACAGTTCGACAATCGAAAAATCCGAAACCTATGTGAAGAGCTCGGAATCAGAAAACATTTTTCTTCACCTCATCATCCTCAGGCGAATGGCCAGGTGGAAGCGGTCAACAAAACCATAAAGCTAACCCTAAAAAGGAAGTTGGATGCCTCCAAGGGGGCCTGGGTGGACGAACTCCCCCAGGTCCTCTGGGCTATTAGAACTACTTGCAAAACGGCCACTGGGGAAACCCCATTCTCCATGACCTACGGAGCCGAGGCCATGAGTCTTGTGGAGATCGGCGTCCCTTCCCACCGCCGCATCCACTTTAATGAAGTAACAAATGATGAACTGAGGCAATTGGGATTGGATTTGCTTGAAGAGAAGAGAGACGGCTCGCAAATCAAACTAGCTTCCTACCAGCGTAAAATGGCACGTTTCTACAACACCAAGGTAAAGAAACGGATGTTTCGCATCGGCGACCTGGTACTCCGCAAAGTTTTTCCCTCTACCAAAGACCCCGGCGCCGGAACGCTGGGACCAAACTGGGAGGGCCCTTACAGAGTAACCCGAGAAGTCAGGCCCGGTACTTATGCAATTGAAAACCTGGAAGGAAAGGTTACGCCTCATCCTTGGAACGTTGAACATCTAAGAATGTACTACCAGTAAGAAGCCTGTTGACTATGTAAATGTTGTGATCAAATGAAGAAAATGTTGTTCTTATCACGGTTCTAGCCAGCAAAACTTAAAACACAAGCCCTTGACGAGGTGCAAGCCCCCCCAAGGGGTCACACCCCAAGGAGGATCTGCTTAGTCAGAGGCGGTGCGGGTGCCACCTTTGCCAAAGCAAGAACGCGTAACTTAAAAACATACCCTTGACGAGGTGCAAGCCCCCCAAGGGGTCACACCCCAAGGAGGATCTGCTTAGTCAGAGGCGGTGCGGGTGCCACCTTTGCCAAAGCAAGGACGCGTAACTTAAAAACAAACCCTTGACGAGGTGCAAGCCCCCCCAAGGGGTCACACCCCAAGGAAGATCTGCTTAGTCAGAGGCGGTGTGGGTGCCACCTTTGCCAAAGCAGGAACGCGTAACTTAAAAACAAGCCCTTGACGAGGTGCAAGCCCCCCCAAGGGGTCACACCCCAAGGAAGATCTGCTTAGTCAGAGGCGGTGCGGGTGCCACATTTGCCAAAGCAGGAACGCGTAACTTAAAAACAAGCCCTTGCCGAGGTACAAACCCCCCCAAGGGGTCACACCATCTAATTAGAGGCGAATTACTTATCCCATTTTTATTAAATGGTCGAACATTTTACGAGGCGATTTACTTGTCCCATTTTTATTAAATGGTCGAACATTTTACGAGGCGATTTACTTGTCCCATTTTTATTAAATGGTCGAACATTTACGAGGCGAATTACATGTCCCATTTTTATTAAATGGTCGAACATTTTACGAGGCGATTTACTTGTCCCATTTTTATTAAATGGTCGAACATTTTACGAGGCGATTTACTTGTCGATTTACTTGTCCCATTTTTATTAGATGGTCGAACATTTACGAGGCGATTTACTTGTCCCATTTTTATTAAATGGTCGAACATTTACGAGGCGATTTACTTGTCCCATTTTTATTAAATGGTCGAACATTTACTAGGCGATTTACTTGTCCCATTTTTATTAAATGGTCGAACATTTACGAGGCGATTTACTTATCCCATTTTTATTAAATGGTCGAACATTTACGATGCGATTTACTTGTCCCATTTTTATTAAATGGTCGAACATTTACGAGGCGAATTACTTGTCCCATTTTTATTAAATGGTTGAACATTTACGAGGCGAATTACTTCTGAAAAAACCAACTAAATGGAAAGGCTAGACAAGCAGAAGTGACAACACTTGAAACAAAAATCATTAAATTACAAAACCGCCGAAGCCTCCACAAAAACAGAAGTGCAAAATACAAAGCTAGTCTACATGGACTATGGCTTCTGCCTCTGCTTCTTCTCCTTCCCCAGCTTCTCCCCCCTCCTCCTCGTCAGGATCAGGGCGACCTCCGGTAGGCCCCCCGAACTCCTCATCCAGGAAGTTGATGTCTAGCTCCGGATGCTTTTCGCGCAGACGCGTCATCACTTCCCTGGCAGCCCAGGACGCCCAGTAATTGGCGAAGTCATCGTACTCCGGAGTCGTGTGGAAGTTCTCCTTGTACTTCTGAACCTCCGCCTCGCCAATCGCCCCCGCCTCCGCCTTCAGGGAGCCAATTTCTTTGGCCTGGGCCTCGGTAAGGTCCTTCAGCCGGCCTTTCTCCCTGTTAGCCTCTTCCAGAGCCGCGGAGGCTATCCGTTGATGCTCATTGGCGTCATCAATCCTTTTCGTCAGAGCTGCCACGTGGGAGGCAGACTCATGAAGCTCGTTCTTCAATTGATTGATGCGAACCTCCGCGGTGTCCAATTTTGAGGTGGCCGTCACCCACCTCTCCTCAGCCTCCTCCGTCTCCTTTTTGGCCTTGGCCACCTCAGCCTCCCAAGACCCCAGGGCCTTAAGCTGGTCCTCCAACTCATTATTTTTCTTTCGAAGGCCTCGGACCAAATCCTCCGCCGAAGCTCCCATACTTAACGCCCTTGCGACGCAAGCGTTGTTGGCAGCCAACAGGTCCTCAATCTCGCACGAGGCGGCGTGATTGGCCCAATCCTCGGTCCAGTACTTACTGTGGACTCGAACAGCGGAGGCGGTTTCGGGTGGGAGCATTTCCAGAACTGCCTCGGGTAGGTCCTCTTCCTTACTCCCCAGAAAGTTGCCTCGGTTCTCCTTGACCGGGGCCCCAGCAGACTTCTTCAACCTTTTCCGGGGCTGCTCGCCGGTGAAATAGGCGGTTATTGGCACGATGGCCTGGGAAGTCGGCGGAGCGGGCGGAACGTCCTCGGTGACTTCTACACCGGCTTGTGTAGATGAGGAAGCCCCGGATGGACCAGTTCGCTTCTTTCTCCTCTGAACGAGGGAGGCACCTTCCTCCGCCACGTTCTCCTCAGTGGCCTGCTGCCCGGCCCGACTGAGGGAGAGAAGACGCTCTGACTGCTTCTTGTAAGCAGCTGAGCTCGTCCGCAGAGTTTTGGCCTCAGCCACGCTGCGGCGAATGGAGGCGAGGTCAGGCTACGGAGGCCTTTTGTTCACAAATCCTCTGCACGAAAAAGGGAACAATAAGTTTCCTCGACTCAGGAGCGTGATCAACAGAACTGAGACTAAATAATTTACCTCGGCTCGTCATAAGGCCGTGTAGGACGAGGTGGTGGTTCTTGTCGATGAGCTCTTTATAACTCCTTTCTGACGGGGGAGTTTGGTAGATCTGGCCAATGATGTCCCACTCCTCCTCTGATATCTCGCACTTCGGAAGGGAGCCTGCATGGAGCAGAAGTATTAAAACATGAGCAAAACTGTTCCAAGTAAATCGGTTCGGTTAAACGACTTACTGTAAGTAGAGTACGTGGTGGGGATTGTCAGAGGCGCCATGGGGTCGCTCTCTATGGTGTCCCACCTACCAGAGACCCAGAACCACGAGCTCTTCCAACCTTTGATGGAGGTAGGCACCCCGTGCAGGAACGGAGAATGGGACCCCCAAGGAGAGAGATAATACCAGCCCCGACTCTCCTCCCCCCCGGCTACGTTTTTCGGAAAGAATAGGGAGTGGAACACACTGAAGGGCATGTCCGACCCGATGCTGGCCCGGCGCCATAGCATCCAAGTTCCCACCATTTGGGACCAAGAGTTCGGATTGAACTGGGTCGGAGCCACCCCATAGGACCTAAGTATTAACCTAAAGAAGGGGTGGAAAGGAAGCCTCAGTCCGGCCCGAAGCAAATGATCACTCACCGCCACACACCCGGGCCTAGGGTAGCAAGCTCTCTCATGCGGTTCGGGGACGATCATTTCGATGGTGTGGGGAATCCTACACACGGTCCTGCACCTCTCTAACTGTTCCGAGGTGATTGTAGAAGGGTAATTTGAGGCCCCCCACTGGACAGACATATCTACGGGGGAAGGGGGTCGCCTCCAGATATTCTCTCCGGCCATAATGGCCTTGCTAAGTTCGTCCGGAGACACTAATATGGGCTCCCTAAGGGTACTCTCCTCGCCTCGCTCCTCCCCACTCCCCCTCACTATCGACTGTTCACTCGCCATCAAAAACGCTGTCGAAAAATCGGAGAAAAAAGAAGGGGAAGAAACTGAAAATGTGCAAAGTTACCTAACACACCGCCGGGAGCCGGTTTGACGCCGGTGTTCACAGAGACGTTGCCGGAAATTGGTGAATTCGCCGGAATGCAGGGATTCAATATACCTTGGGAGGTTTTCGCAAAAGTAAAAGCTTGAAAGTGAAACGAATGAGCCTTTTATAGGCACCATAGGACTGGCCCTAGCCGTTAGATCACCCAAACAGCATCTAGGCCGTTCGATGCTGAGGTGAAAGGGTCACCGTTGAAGTGAAAAGTCACTGAAATCAACGGCTACGATGGAGCGGTGAACCCCACGCACAGCCAGAGTGCGTCACCCCGAAATTCGTGGAGCCGTCGCCATCATTGCCATTTATGACGAAACAGGCGTGTCTCGGAAGCAGCAGAAACGCCCCCTTTGCATGCATTGGAAAGGCAAAAAGCTTTCAAATCATTGGCGCAATAACCAAGATCGTCTCTTCGGAAGCCGTCGACTACCCTACCTTCTATGGCCTCGGCACGATAGCTTCGTTCCGCAACGGCCCCCCAGATTCTGCAACCCTGGTCTCCTCGGCCAGGGCGAATGGCAGAGTTGCTACAGCTCCCCCAAGAGTTGCCAACTCTATGGCCCCGGCACGATAGCTTCGTTCCGCAACGGCCCCCCAGATTCTGCAACCCTGGTCTCCTCGGCCAGGGCGAATGGCAGAGTTGCTACAGCTCCCCCAAGAGTTGCCAACTCTATGGCCTCGGCACGATAGCTTCGTTCCGCAACGGCCCCCCAGATTCTGCAACCCTGGTCTCCTCGGCCAGGGCGAATGGCAGAGTTGCTACAGCTCCCCCAAGAGTTGCTGATTCCTATGGCCTCGACGAGGTAGCTTCGCTCCGTAACAGCCCCCCGCGGGGGATGATAGGCCATTTCAAGCCCGGTCCAACCAAGAGCCCCGCACTCCTTCCCACACGCCCCGTTCACAGCCTTGAAAGTCCTCATAACGTATAAATACGTGTACAAGGACTTGGGGGACTATTGTTACTAGTAAGAACTGAGTAACAGCTCGGACTCCACGTGTTGACAGGGTGACGTGCCACAAGCTGCCGAGGCGATTGCGCAGAGGACGAGCTGTTTGCACCTGGTCCCCTTTTCGCCTCGCCCCTCCGCGTCCCGGCAAAGATCTCCCGTACAGAGATCTTTGCAGTCAAGTCCATGATTGATTGGATATGTGGCAGGACCCAAACGGTCAAATCAGCCAGAAGCACTCAATGCCAGCCAACCTATGGAAAGACAAGTTGACGCCTACGGTGGGACTGACCCCAATAATCTAGCTACACGTGTCTCCCAATCCAACGGCCCCCCTCCTCTTACACCCGGTATAAATACTAGATCCTTACGCCAAAAAGGGGGACGCACTCTTTTAATCTCTCTATATGAACACTTGTTTTCAAAAAGATCCAGAAAGAACGGCCTCCGAGTAAAAACTTGGAGATCGATTGGATAATTTCCGGCCAACCCTACGCTGACTTGACCGTCGGAGTGCCCGTGGCCAACCCCGCCTCCTATGGGAACGACCACGTGTGACTGACGTTGTGTGGTTTATGCAGGAAAGGACAGACTCGAAGGTATCACCTGTTGGCTCGGTGACAGATCCGTTTTTTGAGGTCAACATTTGTAATTAAAAGAAAAATTGTGTAATTCTAGAAAATTAAAAAGTAGAGTATGTTTGTGCAAGCTATATACTTACGAACAAAGATCGCCTTAGGATCTAAGTTAATTCATTTTCGACCTCTTACCATATTTATGAAAAATAATTAAAGAAAACAAAATTTGAATAAATAAAAAAGTTATTGAGCAAAGTATCGTCAGCACAAAGTTCATGAATGACCATTGATGGTACTGCTCTTGTTGATCAGCATTTCTATAAAGAGTAATGAAATTTATCATCATTATAATGAAATATCAGTATTCTGACAAATCATTATCCCTTACATTTCTTTTTTTCTTTTCTCCCAAATTGAATTATTCAATCTCATTATTCCACATATATCGTCATATCATCGATATTACATCAGCATAATGATAGACAACATTATTCTTCCAAAAATTATCAACGGAAACGATCAGAATTCTCTGATCTATAAATTATCGATGTTGATGTGTTCGGTAGTAATTACTAACATTAAAATAATAATTAAAGATTGTGAATGTTATTTTATTTAATAATATTAAAAACATCAATAATTAATAGATTTAATTTATAATGAAAATTTCATCAACAAATTAAAATATAAACATAAAAAAATTAAATACCAACATAAAATTCCATCAGGAACAAAATAAAAGTTTAAAGGATGACTCACAAGTCAGTATTCTTCTAAAGAAAAACTATGCAGATATTTTAACTTATTTGTTAATCTCGTCGGTGACCTAGTGGTGGCAATGCTCAGCTCGGCCCATCTACCCATAAGCTCTGCTGGTCAAAGTGAGTCTAGCCGAACCCACAAGCTTTTTATTTATTTTATTTTATTTTTTATTTTTTTTACATTTTTTACAAGCCCACAACTCGTGACCACAACAAGCGATTCGCTCGATAGCTTGACGAGCAGGGAAAACTCCCCGGCTCGATTAAGCTCAGCTCGAGTTCAAGCTCGTGCTCGTCTCGAAACGAGCTCGAGCTGTCCATGGACCGAGGTTTGAAAAGTCGAGACGACGAGCTACTCAATTTTTTTGTCACCCCTACGTTAGATTGGAGCATTGTTTGTAATTTTCAACATCATTGACAATATTGATGTTAGTAAGCTCATTTAGGTGTATTCGTAGTCACCAATCATTGTCGATATTTTTTGTCCGAATCATCAACATATATGAATTTCAATTGGAGTCATTAACAATGGTTGGCAATCACATATGAACATTTTATCACTAATCACTTGCTCCGATAGTTTTTTTTCTTTTTCTTGAAAATATCTCACGACGATTTTGTTTCAGGCCCACCAATTTGTTTGTTACACGAACTACACATGATTTGATACAATTTAAAATGAGAGGTTATTTTATCCGATGATGTGACTTTCAATTCACCTACCAAATATGGTGTGAATTAAAATCAGTTTTTTAGTGGATTGTGATAGAAATTTTGAAAATGCGTGTTTGAAAAAACGTGGGACCCATAAAAGATGTGGTTGATATTGATTGTTGGAGTTTGACTTAGATTAAAATCAAATTTTAATCCGATCCAAACAGACCCTTAATGACTTACTTAATTCTATCATGTTAACAAAGAAAGTAGCCTAATACGGCAATACCTTATATTGGTATTATCTCTTTATTTCCTTCAAATTTATGTACTGCTTTTATTTTGCATATTAGCCATTTTATGGAAATCTTGAATTCAATTTTGACACACGACATGTTTAATAAATAATACAATGAATAAGATTTTACTTTCTTTATATTTCTTAATACCATCTAGTAAAATAATAATATATTATGTTCGTTTATTGTAATATAATTGAAAATAATACTCTATTCAAACCAGTTAAACGCTAGTCGCTCATAACTCGTGTGGAGCAAAATAATCGACAAACATTTTATTTGTTGCCGACATTAAAAGATTTGCGAAATTGGTTTAAAATATTTGGTGCGCAGATATTGGTAAAAACAGAGAAAAAAAAAGGAATTTAGTTGTAAGACGTATAAATTAAAATTAAAATTTTAATCTAATTTAAAATCAATAATTAATTTTAATCATATATTTCATGAAATTTACAATTTTTTTAATTATATATTTCATCAACTTTTATTAAAATTAATTAAAAATTTAATTTTAATCCCACATAACAAGGGCTCATTCGTGTGCGTGAGTCGTGACATGGAAATAAGAAATATGCATCGATTTATTTTATTAAGCCCCTGGTTTGTGCTACATTTTAATGAATATTTGGAGAAAAATGAGCTTTAAAATAATAATATTTTATGGTATGCGTGGTTTTAAAAAATTGATGTATGTATAATATTATTTTATAAAAATACGTATGGTCGCAAATGATTTTGAGAAAATGAGGATAAATGTCGACTCTTTGCTAACCTCTGCTCTAGTTAACGCCTTCCTCACTCAGGTCAGTCCAAAATAAAATGCGTAAGCAGTGACCGCATCACCCAACTTTCATATCCCGACACGTGTCTTGCATTCTCTCTATATATTAACCTCTCTCCCTTGCGTTCGAAGTTTCAAAGGCTCCGTCTGCCGCCGCCCCCGTCAAAATTCAGTCAAAATAAGTATAGAAATTAAAAGTAGAAAAGCACTCTTTAGAAGAAGTAATCAATTTTCGAAATGGAATCAGCCAATTTGCAATTGCCTGCTGGATTTAGATTCCACCCAACCGATGAAGAGCTCGTGATGCATTATCTGTGCCGGAAATGTGCTTCTCAGCCGATTTCAGCTCCGGTTATTGCAGAAATTGACTTGTACAAGTATGACCCATGGGACCTTCCCGGTAATGAAATTTTTTTATTTTTTGCCTTTAAATCACTTATTTTTTTTAGCTCCAATTGTTGTTCTGATTGATTCCAATTTGATCTTAAATATTTTTAATGAAATTTTAATTACTTAATTTCTGCTCCAAGTTTTGATCTGAGTGATTTCCAATTGGGTCTTAATTAATTGGGTTTAATATGAAACTTTACAGGATTATCTTTGTATGGTGAGAAGGAGTGGTACTTTTTTTCTCCAAGGGATAGGAAATACCCGAATGGTTCGAGGCCGAATCGGGCTGCTGGAGTTGGGTATTGGAAGGCAACCGGGGCCGATAAACCGATTGGGAAACCGAAGCCGGTTGGAATTAAGAAAGCCTTGGTTTTCTATGCCGGAAAGGCACCGAGGGGTGAGAAAACCAATTGGATCATGCACGAGTACCGGCTTGCCGATGTGGACCGTTCTGTTAGAAACAAGAACAACAGCTTGAGGGTGGGTTTCTAATAATGAAATAACTATTTTACCCTCCTAAGTCCTAATTGAGAAATGTGCCCTAAAATTTCTTACAATAGCTACAGCTACTAATAAAAATTTAACTTGTCGACATTAATTAAAAATAAATAAAATTCAATAATTTATTTTAATTACATATTTAATTAATTTTTTATTAAAATTTAATAAAATACTGCTTTTGATAAAAACAAATAGAGGTGCTAGTATTTGATAACTGCTGAATATTATATCTCATAATTTTTTGAACGGTCTTGATTTAGTGGTGACTGATTTTAAACGGCCATTGTTCATTGATACAGCTGGATGATTGGGTGCTATGCCGCATATACAACAAAAAGGGTAGCGTTGAGAAGCAACGCGCCAACATCCGCAAAGCGACGGCATCAGAGGAAGACAAGAAGCCCGTCCTGACATCAGATGAAGACAAGAAGCCCGTCATCATGACGTCATCCCCGCTGGTGCACAAAGACTTCATGTGCCTCGAAGCATGTGATTCTGTCCCAAGGCTCGACTCTAGCTGCTCTGAGCACGTGGTGTCCCCTGAGTTCACGTGCGAGAGGGAGGTGCAGAGCCAGCCCGTCCTTAATTTCCCTTTTAATTACATCGATGTTAGCTCTGTGGAGAATTTTAATGCCTTGTTTGGTTCTCAACAGTATCAGAGCAGTTTTCATGTGGACCCGGTGCATGATATGTTCACGTATCTCACCAAATGAGGACATACACGATCTTGATTGATTCCACCATGATCCTTGGATATTAGCAGCCCCCCATTAAGTAGGGTTACATCATTTGTACATTAATTGTGCATGCTCGTGTTGACCCTTAATGTGTTGTCAAAAAATAAGCGGTGTGGCGTGACACAGGAGATCATTGAGGTCTATGAGTGTGCACGTGCAAATATTATGATAGAAATTAGTATAGTAATTGTATTTTGGGGCTACTACTAGTTAGTACATTGAATGTTAAAGAGTGTATTTGCTTTTATTATTGAATTGTTCTACTAATAGAAAAATTGAAATTTAGATAGAACCCATCTTAAAATATAAGTAGAACTCTTACATCACATCACGCCCGTGTTTGATTTTCGTTATTTTCAAAATATATTTTTTTTGACCACACATACTTTAATAAAAATAATATTACACATAAATTTAAAATTTTTCTTTAATTTTTTAATCGTACATTTTCTATCCATTCACTATTTCAAATTACGTTATCATAAGAAAATGGGCTCAAACAATGGGATGATTGACAAGATTTATTCCATAATAATAAACAATGCCCCCTATCAATTTGTCGCGGATTGATAGAATATAGTGTGTTTCAGGGCTAAGTTTAAGGACCCAAAATCACACAACCCCGCCACTTGAATTAGAGCAATTGAACCACTTATGGAACCAGAGACGACAAGAAGTTACAAAAGGAGCGGCTGAACAGGGACTGCTCACAAAGGAGGTAGTGAAGACTGAATCCGTAGGAATCAATAGAAAAAAGCAAATCCCTAATGATACATCAGATCCGACTCGATTATTGATCCAATGAATAAACCAGCACAAAGGGTCACTGGAAGCAAAGGAGGCAGAGAAGCCGAGAGGCCAAAGTCATGAAGTAAAGAGCCAGCCACCGAATATTACTCTCAAACAGGAGCCGAAAGTACTATGTCAAAAATAATGCACAACGCCCAAATATATATAGGAATAATATTATGGTATTAAGTGGGTCAGGTTCTAGAGTTGGGTTCTCGATCCGTCTTCAATTATTGGGTTACCAATGTAATTCTAGGACCCCTTTAAATGTTATACTCAATCGTAGGCTTAAAGCCCCGAGTTAACTCGTCTCAACCATCACATCATCACCCCAAGGTTTATTTGGTATCAATAATACCCAACAAACATCTACCTTGATGCCAAATGTACCTGCAAAGAAAAGAAAAGAAAAAAGCAAATTAGTGATTATAAATTATGATTTTAAAATAAATTGAGCATCATGCACCTTTACCGATGTTTGGAAGTGTAAGACAACTTCTAAACATTACCAAGGGGAACACCTTAGTGTCCATGTCAGTAGGGTTATTGTAGTCAGGATGCACTTTCTCAAGTTTTATCAAACCTTGAGATACTACATCTTTAATAAAATGCAACCTAATATCTATATGTGTAGTGTGTTAATAAAATACAAAATTCTTACATAAATGAATAGCAGATTGACAATCAGAGTATGTAGTCACATTGTCACTTAAAAGTTAAAACACCCAATTCATTAAATAAACATCTAAACTACAAAACTTCTTTAATGATTTTAGTGACAATTATATACTCAAATTCAATTGTAGATAAAAGCAACAATATGTTGTAGTTGAGACTTACAACTCACACAAGAACCACATAATGTAAACACATAAGAGGAAGTAGACTTTTTGTTGTCCTTATTACCACTATAGTCAGCATCTGTGAAACCCTTAAATTTCACACCATCACCATCAGACTTGCAAATTAACCCTTAATCAAAAAGTACTCTTCAAGCACCTATGCGACCACTTTAAAGCTTCCCAATGTTTGGGGTCAGGATTGGACATGTACCTCACTTAACACACTCAAAGTATAAGTCAAGTTTAGTGCAGACCATGAGATACATAACAAATTCTATCACTTTAGAGTAAGGCACATTACTCATAAAATTCTTCTCTTCTTCATTAACAGTCGATAAGTCTTTAGATAAGACAAAAATGGTTTCCAAGGGGCATAAAAGCAAGCTTACAGTCAATCATGCCAATTTTTATCAAAATTTTAAGCACATAAAAGCAAGAATTGTTTATATCCTGGTTAATCTCCATATCAAGGATCCGCTTAGCATGTCCTACGTCTTTTATATCAAATTCTTTGCTTAATTCCAATTTAATCTTGTTTACCACCTTCAAGTTAGGTCCAATTGATAATACGCCGTCAATATAAAGCAACAAATAGACACACTCTTTGTTAGTGCTGTGGTGTAGGTAATACAAGCAATGGTCAAACTCATTCATTTTGAAACCAATGGAAAGCACATAAGAATCAATTTTTTATACCATTGACGTGATGACTATTTTAGCCTATAAAGAGATTTTTTTTTTAAAAAAAAGACACATGTTCATGTTTAAACTTACTTTTCAGTACTTTTGGGCTACTCATAAAAATATTTTCATCAAGATCACCATACAACAAAAAAATAAAAAATAAAAAAATTGTTTAGACATCAAGTTGTTCAAGTTATAGTAGGCAACAAAAGTAAGCATGACTCTAATAGTGGTATACTTGACAATGTGGAAAAAAAAATTCATTATAGTCTATCCCTTCTTTCTGTGCGTACCCCTTGGTTACTAACATAACCTTATATCTCATAGGCTCACTCTTACTAGTTCTCTCCTTAATTTTATAGACCCACTTGCAACCTACTATGGATTTATCCTCAAGTCTCGGAACTAGATCCCAAGACTGATTTTTACTAAGAAAACTAACTCTTTTCTCATGGCACCTAGAAATTCCTCACTTTTTTTCACTCCTCACAACTTTTTCATAAGTGTTTGGTTCCATATCCACTAGTTCTTGATAACTAGAGTGAGCTACGGTATATTCAAACAATTTTTGGGGTTCCCTGTGTGGTCTCCTCTCTCTATCTCTATCCATTTGATAGTCGGCTTAAGGGTCTTGGTCAATGGGATTGTACTCTACAGTCACCTCATCACCTTCTATATTTTGCTAATTTTGTGTCATTCTCCACCTCACTTCGGGGTATTGGGAAATGGGGACACTCGCTTTACCTCAATTGGGAATCCTTCCTTAACAGTTTTGCTATTATTTATTCTTCATACAACACATCTCATACTCATTAAAAGTGACATAACGACTTATGATCATTTTAACCTCATTTTGGCTTCTATCCCATAACCTACATATCTTCGCTCCCTCGACATAACCTAAAAAGATGCACTTCTTAGCTCTGGATTCTAGTTTTCCCTAACTTTGATTAGAAAAAGCAGCACATCCAAAAATTTTAAGCATAGAATAATCACAACATTTATCGAACCATTTTTCGTACGGAATATCACCATTTAAAACAGCGGAATGAGTCATATTAGTCAAGTACCATCCAGTCATAAGAGCTTCATCTAAAATAATTTAGGGCCCATTTGACATGGTCTTTGAAAATTAAATATGAGATTTTGAGACCTAAAAGTTACTTTTTGACTTGTTTGACTAATTTTATGAAAGTACTTTTGATAGTTAAAAGAGTTTTTAGAAGAAACTGGTCTATGATGACTTATTCTAAAATCACTTCTACCAGAAGTAAACGTAAAAATCGTGCCAAACGAGCCTTTAGACACACCAGAACTTAACATCATACATTTAACTTTAATGAAGCAAAGTACAATTTATCATTTCAATAACCCAATTTTTATTGGGGAGTGTAAGGCACGGTCCTATATCTAGTGATTCCAGATTGATTGCACAAATTGTCAAATTCAGCATTACAAAATTTGAGATCATTATTAGTACGCACGTATTTCACATTTTACATGTTGATTCTCAACTTTAGGGCTGTAAGCAAAATCGTCAAATCGGAAAATTGAACCGAAATCACATTTTAGAAATCGTCACTTTGGTGCCACGTGGACCCGTCAATAAAATGGTTTTGAACCCAAAAACGGTTGGTTTAGGTTTGAGAATTTTTATTGCGATTTCAAACCAAACCGGATTGGGGAAAAAATATATAAAAATAAAAAATATAAATAATGATTTTTTTAAAATTCATCCAAATATGTAAAATTCAATAGTTTTGTCATTTCTGTGTATTTTTGTCAATTTATAATTTTCTATTACATATATATAATTTTCTAATTTATATCTAATAATCTCAAAACTAACCTAATTTATCAAAAACCATTTTCCTCTTCAAAATTCAAATTTCTACAGTTGTTTTTGAGTCTGCATTCTCAACTGGAGGTCAGATACTTGATTCTTTTAGGAGTTTATTAGGTGCAATGATGGTCGCGGCATGTACATGCGAAAAGAATTGGTTGCAAATTAAGAATGAACTTATAGTGATGCATCAATATTTAGATGAAGTGAAAGTATTTGATGATTCAATGAAAGTTATGACAAGTGGTTTATATTTTCTATTATCGTATTTTTAAAGATTCTCTTATCTATCTAGTATCCAATACTATGATGATGTAACGAATGCATTTGTTTGACAATGGAGACTATAAATCATATGTGACAACAATTGATGTTTGAGTATATATGAGAAACTGAATTCGTAACAATATACAATGGTAAACTTGTGTAATTGTTATGTTTAGATATTATAAACAATTGATTTATTATTATGGTTGGTTATTCTCTCTGTCTAATAAGTAGTTTTATTTTTCAGATATGATAATCACGAGGTCTTCTAGAACATCATTATGCTTTTTGGACTTTATATGTAATTTAGTAGACTTGTATTGTAACGTTATCATAACGTTTTAATCTAAAATGGCAAACAAAAAACTCTATTTTAGTTTATTGTGATTTCACTTTGATTTAGTTGGTATTTAAACTTGTAGTAGATATATTTAGTTTGTTTTAGATTTATTGCTAATAAGATATAAATATATTGAATTCAATGAATTAATATCATAAAAGTATACAGACAAAAAAAAAAATACAGCGAAATCGGTGGTTTAAAATCGGACCAAACCATTAGATTTAGATTTGATTTTTTTTAAACTGTTCAAAATGGTTTGGTTTAGGTTTGAATTTCTCTCAAACCGATCTAAACGGTTTGGTTTGAAAAATTGTCAAAAATCGGACCGCCTACACCCCTACTCCACTTTAGCTTTCCAATTTCTAAAGTTCACAAAGGTTTTAGATTTATCGTTAAGAAAATAAATCCACACACTTTGAGAGAAATCATCAATAATTGACAGAAAGTACTTGTTACCACCACAGTGGGGTTAATCCCCAAACCCCCCCTCCCAAGTCAGAATGAATGTATTATAACACTCTTGATGTTTTGTGTGCTAGATGCAAATGATGTCCTACGATGTTTACCAAGCATACAATGATCGCAAAATGACATGTCAGACACTCGATCCTTACCAAACACGCCATTATCGTTAAGGAGCTTAAACTCCTTAATATGCGCTAACCTATTATGCCATTTCTGCGTGTTATCAGTGTCAATGATAGTGAAACTTAAACCACCCATCACCTCAGCGTGATGTACATGTCATTTCCCTAAGTAACCTTAAAGGCTCTAAGCACTCCTTTAAATATTTTCATAACATCCTCACCAAGTATACCAATGAAACATGTGCGCTCTAACTCCCCCAACAGATTTAAGGTTCCTAACCATATATGGAATATACCTAATCTCTTTCAGTGTGTCCACAAAATCACTGTCAACTCTAATAGTCACATTATCCATGCCATTGATCTTATATACAATTTCACCCTTGCAACAACATGCTCGTGATTAGGCTTATACAAATTATCAAACCACATTTTATTTGAAGTAACACGAAAAGAAACATAGGAGTCAAGAATCAATTCATGTATATGTAGTGATGGCAATGGGGCGGGTTCGGGGTGGGGCACCCTCGCCCCCGTTTCATGCCCTATTTAGTTTTTTTTTTTAAAACCAAAATTTTTCAATTAAATACAAATTCAAAATTTTATAATCCAAAGCAAACAATACTTAAAATAACTACATCAATATCCAAACCAAGTAATGAAAACAAATAATGTTCAATTTTTTTTATATATTTAACTAGGTGGGGCAAGTTCGGGGATGGGCACCCTCGCCCCTCCCCGCGACCCGAGGCCGGCGCACAATCCCTGCCCCACCAACCCGTCGACAGGTTTTTTTCTTCCCATTCGGGGCGGGCGGGTTTTTTTGCCATCTCTATGTATATGGGAGTTCATAGATATGTTTACTTCATCTGGTTCGATGTTTAGGAGCATGTAAAACTCACTAGGTTCATCTCTTAGGACAACAACGTTTGATTCATTGGGTTCCTCACCCCTCTGGTCTCTCAACTCGTTTTTCTCTTTATGACAATTTCTAATGAAATGTCCTAGCTTATCACAACCATAACATTTTCTTCCATTTGCCTTTCCTTATGACTTAGACCTATCTCTACCTTTCTTTTTGCCAATACCGTTTTGCCCCTATCCTTCCTAAAATAAGATCCACCTCTCATTTATTGAATCTTTCTTGTTTTTCTCTCGTTTCTTTCAGTTTTCATCTCCATCTCCTTACTCTTAAGGGAATCAATGGTCACATCAGGCGTAAGTGTCTCCCTCCCATACTTGATAACTTTCTTATAGATATCAGGAATAGTATTCAAAAGCATAATAGTTTTATATTCATGAGACACTTTATCACCACAATTTGTAATATCTTGCACAAATTTATTGAAAATGTCAAGATTGTAATTTAAATTTTTTTTAATGCTCAATTTTAAAACTAAAGAAACTTTCAAGTAAGAAAAGTTTGTTTGGAGTGGACTGAGTCAAGTAAAGTTCTTCTAACTTTTTTCTAAGTTTTTCAGTAGAATCATGTTTACCAGCTTTTCACAAAACAGAATCAAATAAGTACAAAATAATAGAGTTGTATGCAAGTTTATCGATTTTTTTTCTGATCCTCAACCACAGTAGTAGAAAACGAATTGTCAATTGCTTTTAAAACTTTTTGTTGTACTAAAATTAATTTCATCTTTTGTTGCCACATAGAAAAATCAAATTTTCCATTAAAGACACACAAATCAAAATGATGCGCGGACATCTTAATAAATAAGATACCTAGTACATAAGCAACCAACAAAGAGACAATCACACAGATAAAGTCGTAAGGGTTGCAGTTATGCATCGATCTAAATTCTCAGGATTTTCGTTAGATTCAAACCTTAGTCTCAATGGAATTGTCGAGCGGGTAAGGTCAAGGTGATAGATCTAACATATATTCAATTGACAACAAGTACCAAATATGCAACAATAAAAAAAAAAGTGCAAATCACAACAATATCCCAAATATAGGCAAATAACCAAATTTATAGCATCAAGCAATGGTTACCCCTTACGGTAACCCTTAATTCTATTGTCACCCCACACAATGACCTGTTATTGTAGAAAATTAAAGGTTTCAGACAATTTACCAGAACGGACCTATCTGTTGTCCGTAATTACGATAGATGCGAAATTTTAGTAACAATTAATTTTAGGCACGAAGATCTGATCTTTCTTGTCACAGGAGCCACAACTAGGCTCGAATACAACTTTGTAGTGAAAAGATTGTCACCAATCAGTCAAACAAACTCAATATGTTAGATCTAATCAATAGGTAAATATAAATTAATGAAAATATAATAATAAACAATACTTCCCTGTCGATTTGTTGTGGATTGATGGAATACAGTGGATGTTTCGAGGCTCAGTTTAGGGACCTAAAATCACACGGTAGAACCACTTGAATTAGACCAAGAGAACCACTATTAGAACCACAAAGGAGTAGACCACAAGTCACAAAAGGAGCTGCTAAACGGGGATTGCACAAGGGCCGAACGGAGCAGCGACATAGACGACACAAAGGAGGCAGTGAGGACTGCCTAATCGCCGACAAAGAGAAAAACACAAATGAGACAATGCACAAAGGTTACCGAAAGGGCCAAACGGAGCAGCGACAAAGACAACACAAAGGAGGCAGTGAGGACTGCCTAATCGCCGACAGAGAGAAAAGCACAAATGAGACAATGCACAAAGGTTACCAAAAGCAAAGGAGGTAGAGAAGCCAAAGTCACGAAGAAAAGAGGCAACCACCAAATATATATATATATATATATATATATAGGTCGGTTCTAAAGTTGGTTTCTCGATCCATCTTTGATTCTTGGGCAACCAAAATAATTCTAGGATCCCTTTAAATGTTATACTCAATCGTGGGGTTAAAGTCTTGAGTTAATCTATCCCAACCATTAAATCATCACCCAGAGATTTATTTGGTATCAATAATATCCAACAAGAAAAATATAGAGATCATGAACAACGAGAGATCTCGTTGCATTAATAGAACAACCCCATAGATTCCTCCAAAACTCAATCCTTGAAGAATTACTATTCAAAATGATGCAAGTATGGACTCAGACTCAGGTTCAAAAACTAATTCATGATTCTTCTAGAAGAACAATACATAAATCAGGTTTTTAAGTATCATTATTTTAAAATTAATGTTTTGAGGTTTTAAGTTTCAAAAATCAGGTTTTCATTAAAATTTATTTATGAATTAATTAATTAATTCTATATTTTATTAATAAATAAATAAATGTCACATATTTATGCAATTTAGTCACAATTCAAAAATTTTAAGGTCGCAATTAATTTTTCTTATAGATCACAGTTCGTTCATCGATCACAAATTAAAAATTTAAAAGTCACAATTTGTTCGTCGGACACAAATCACAAAATTTATAAGTCACAATTTATTTTATGGTCACAAAATATCAAAATATAGGTCACGTATTACTTTTATTGGTCATAAATTAATAAATTTATAAGTCACATAGTATTTATTGATTACAATTTATTCTTTATTGGTCACGTACCAACCAATTCATTGGTCACAATCAACAAAACATTTGTCACCACCACCAACACAATAGAAACCACTGTCGCCGCCAACACCAACACCGCAGAAACCACCACCACCCGCCGCCTACACCAACACCAACACCACAAAAACCACCACCAACACCACAGAAAACCACCACCCGTTGCCAACACCAACACCACATAAACCACCACCCGTCGCCAACACCACAGAAACCACCACTGACGCCAACACCGCCAACACTACAGAAAAACCACCACCCGCTGCCAACACCAATACCAACACCACAGAAATCATTGCAGCCACCAACTCACCGCCACAACAGTAGCGCCCCGCGGCAACCACAAACAAATCAGAAAATGTCACCACCACCAATCAAAAATTTTAAAAAAGGATGAAGAACATATCTGCACAAAGCCTTCGTCTCGTGGAGTCTGGGTTGCCGACGAAGGAGAAAGTGGAGAGGTGGAAAGAATATGGAAGGTGGAGAGACGATGGTGGAGAAACGGCGAGAGAGTGTAGAGGCAGTGAGAGACGGATTAGGTCATGGACGGTGAGAGATTAGATTAAGGTTGGTTATTATAAATAAAAAATAATTCTCTTTTTTTTTTTTTCCTTAAAACCTGATTTGTGAAATATCAAACTTGAATATGGAATTAAGAAAATTGAATCTTAAATACCTGTGTGGCAGTAAATTCCTCTTCTTTTGTTGTAGTGATAGGCTGAAGTTGGACAATGCCAATTATGCTATATGGTTCAAAGTTGTTGAGGTGCATGTAATGCCCTAAAAATTCATGATATTTTAGAGTTCATTTAAATTCGAAAATAGAAGAAAAAATCAAAACTTAAATATTGTAATACTTCGAAAATTCACGATGTTTTAGAGTTTTTTTAAAATCCAAAATAGAGGGAAAATCGGGATTTAAATAAATTAATAAGTGACTTGATTGAAAAAAATATGATTTAGTAGGGGACTTAATTGATCAAAATCGAAAAGTTAAGAGTTGAAGACCAAAAATTAGAACTTGAAAGTTCATTTTAGGGCTGGACATAAGTCGGTTCGATTCAGTTCATTTCAGAACCGAACCGACCCAAAATTTTAGGTATTTAATAAATGGAACCGTCGGATCCAAATATAATTATGGAACCATTTGGGTTCGATTCGATTCTGTTTGATTTCGTACCATAATTAATTTTTTTAACATTTACAGCAACACTACATAAATATAACTAATAACATGTCTATTCGTAACTTTTACAAATTAACATAGCCCAATTTAAAAATATCGATGATCCATATCAATAATTCATTTGTTTCAAGCAACCTAAATGTTAGGCCAAAGGGTATAAGAATATAATGTAAAAAAAAAAAAAAAAAAAATTTAGTAAATTTTTTTTCATCTACCTTATTCCATTTTAAATTTTTAATATTATTCACATAGTATATAGTTCTACTCTAATTTTAAAATTTTTTATGCTCTCTAATTCGTCATACTAAACACAACCTTCCACTATTTAAAGTGAAAAAGTTAATTATTTTAAACTTACTTATAAGTCGGTTCTCTAAGATTAGCCAAACGCGCACGTAGCGATTGGTTGAAGATTCACAATCACATACCGTTAATGGAAAGTGGAGAGATGCCATTAATGGAAATTGGAATTACTGGTGGTATATATTCCGTAATTTATCTATTTTCACGGCCGAAAATAAAAATTTGTATAAAAGAAAACAAACTAACTACAGAAAAGGAAAAGGAAAAGAAAAGAAAACTCTCCCATTCTCTCTCTAGATTGGTTTTCTCTCTCCAGACCTCCGCTTCTACTCCATTGACAATTTCATATGAGTTTTGAAACGGTAAACAACGTTAATGTTTAACTTATAGATGAAACTGTATTTTCCCAGGTTAATTACCCTTTTTTTCTTACAATGCCAATACTTAATTTATTAATTTCTATTATCAGCATATTGATATTTATTCCCATATTTACTTAATGTGATGCATTAATATATGAGGTATTAAATTGCATATATAAACACACACATGTATATGCAGTATTTTCCCACATTATGGATGCATGGATTTTTATGTATTCGTATTATATTTGATTACATGCGTGGGTTATATATGCATATAAATTATATTAGTATACGTACATTTAAACGACTGATCTGGAATTGAATCGATTTGATCTTTTGAGGTGATTATGGATATGCAGGACGTCTGGCTTTGTCGGCAGAAAATTGTCGTACACTACCGGTGTTTAGATAAATATATGCGCACGTGTACGTTAAACTAAGGCTGTAACATTTGAGGTGAGAAAAATCGTATCAGAGAGAGTTTTAGGAGGGTAATCTGGCAGCATTCTCCGATTTTACGGGGCAGAGGTACTGTATGGAGAACAATTTAATTTCCATTTTTAAATTCATATTTTTCCTATACATGGATGTGTTGTTTGTGAAATGGGATCTTTCATTTATAAAAATTTTATGTAGATTACGGGTATTTAGATTAGGCAACCTGTAAATTGGTGTATGTAATTTCTATATTTTCTTTCCTGGATGCTGGATGAGCGTGTTTTCCCAATTACGAGTTAGAATAAGAAGCAAATTTATTCCATTTGGGTTTTCTATGGTTTGATTATCGGGTGTTTTTCTACCATTAAAGAGTGGTAAAAGTTAACTTGTTTTGATCTATAGCAGGTTCAAGAATACTGTTCAATAGGTGGAATTAATGTCGAAGTCATCTTCCCCTGAATCAAGGAACAATAAAGCTTCTTCATTCTCTGGGAAGAATAAGTGAGTGTTATAACACAATAACTCATTAGTTAAGGCCTACTAATTCGTACAAGGTACTGCTTTTTACCAGAAAGAAATTGTGGGGTGAAGATGATGCACTTGAAATATAAGTCGCAAGGATTAACCGGGAATAATATGTGATGCTTCCTCGAAATTTTGTGACCTGTTTAAACAGGCTCATATTACTTAGAGCCCGTTTGGTACCAATTAAAATTGAAAATATAGCTGTTATTGAGTCTCACTTGTCTAATAAAAGTCAACAATAACGGTTAGTTTTTTTCTATTTTAATCTCTACCATACAGGCTCTTAATTTGACTTCTATTAGGATAATTTCCTCAAAATGTTTCTAAAATTTTATCTTTTTTTTTTTTTTTTCATCTAGAGAATCAAATGGAACTGCAGAGATGGATGATTCGGAGAGAATGAAGACAAGAGTTGCTCAATTCATTGAGCAACTACATGCCAAGAAGTCTTCACCACCAGAGAAAGAACTTCTCACGGCACGTTTGTTAGGTATTGCAAAAGCAAGAAAGGAAGCTCGGGAGCTTATTGGTTTGCATGGCCAAGCAATCCCATTGTTCATATCCATTCTTAGGAGTGGTACTCCTATGGCAAAGATAAATGTTGCTGCTACGTTAAGCGTCCTATGTAAAGATGGAGATTTGCGAGTGAAGGTGCTTCTAGGTGGATGTATCCCACCTTTACTCTCACTTTTGAAGTCGGAGTCAACTGAAGCTAGGAAGGCTGCTGCAGAAGCATTAGTCCAAGTGTCGTCCAGTGGACTTTCGGATGATAATGTGGGCACAAAAATATTTGTTACAGAAGGCGTGGTACCGGCCTTATGGAAACAGTTAGATCAGAAAAACAAGACGGACCAAGTGGTAGAAGGGTTTGTCATGGGGGCATTGAGAAATCTTTGTGGTGACAAAGATGGCTATTGGCGAGCAACTCTCGAAGATGGTGGAGTAGATATCATTGTTCGCCTTCTTTCTTCTGAAAATGCTGCTACTAAATCCAATGCTGCAGCCCTCTTAGCTCGTCTTATGCTGGCTTTCCCCGATAGTATTCCAAAAATAATTGATTCTGGGTCAATCAAAGCTTTGCTCGGACTATTGGATCAAGAAAAGGATGTTTCTGTTCTAGCAAGTGCTGCTGAAGCATTGGAGGCGCTTTCTTTTAAATCAACCGATGCTAAGAAAGCTGTTGTTGATGCAGAAGGCATCCTGGTGCTTATACGAGCTGTGATTGCTCCTTCCAAGGAAGGTATGCAAGGAGAGGTAGGTCTGTCTCTTCAGCAGTGTGCAACACGAGCTTTAGCAAATATATATGGTGGGATGTCAGCATTAATTCTCCATCTCGGGGAGCTTTCTCAGTCCCCAAGGTTAGCTGCTCCAGTTGCTGATATTATCCTAGCCCTGGCTCATTGCCTAATGGTCTTCGAGCAGAGCGCTGACGAGGAACCATTTGATGCAACAAAAATAGAAAGCATTCTAGCGATGCTTCTAAAACCTAGGGATAATAAGCTGTTTCACGAGTGTCTGCTTGAGGCTTTGGGGAGCCTCTATGGCAATGCCTATCTATCAGTTACAGTTGATCAATCGGAATCTAAAAGGGTGCTTGTTGGGCTTGTAACAATGGCTGCAGGTGATGCACAAGAATATTTGATACTTGCTCTTATACGCTTATGCACTGAATCATTAGGTGTTTGGGAAGCCATAGGTAAGAGAGAAGGAATTCAATTACTTATCTCATCATTGGGGTTATGTGATCAAAAGCATCAACAGTATGCAGTTGAAATGCTTACAATTCTAACTGAACAAAATGACGATAGCAAGTGGGCAATTACTGCAGCTGGTGGAATCCCGCCACTTGTCCAAATATTAGAAGTGGGATCACAGAAGGCAAAGGAAAATGCAGTAGTTATGCTATGGAATTTGTGCTGTCACAGTGAAGATATTCGTGCCTGTGTTGAAAGTGCTGGAGCCATCTCAGCATTTTTGGGGATTCTAAAAGATGGGGGACCAAAGGGACAGGAAGCCTCAGTTAAGGCTCTGATAAAGCTTATCCGAAAGGCTGATTCTGAGACCATCAATCAATTACTAGCTTTGCTCTTGGGAGACATTCCAAGATCCAAGGCCCACATAATTAAAGTTCTGGGTCATGTACTTTCAATTGCATCAGATAGTGACCTAGTGCATAGGGGAGCTGCTGCTAATAAGGGGCTGAGGTCTCTTGTCCAGGTTCTCAATTCCTCGAATAAGAAGACTCAAGAGCATGCAGCTGTAATCTTGGCTGATCTATTCAGTAAACGCCATGATATCTGTGATAGCCTGGCGACTGATGAAGTTGTCAATCCATGTGTAGAACTTTTAACTGGCAAAAATCAAGGTATTGCTGCTCGTCCTACCAAGTCTAAGTCCAAAAATAAGATTTCTTATGCAGAAGGTGATTACAAACAGTTAATTAAGTTGGCCAAGACCTCATCCATTGATTCTGCAGAGGTAGCAATGGCTGCCTTGGCTAATATGTTGTTGGATCCACAAATAGCTTCAGAAGCATTGGGAGATGACGTTGTTTCAGCAATAACAAGAATTCTGGGAAAAGGATCTCTGCAAGGTAAGAAGAGTGCATCCCGTGCTCTTCACCAACTCTTGAAGCATTTCCCAGCAGGCAATGTATTTTCGGGAAGTGCTCAGTGTCAATTTGCAGTTCTTGCTATTCTTGATTCCTTAAATGCAGTAGATATGGATGGAAATGATGTTGCTGATACTTTAGAAATTGTTGCACTATTCTCTCGGATGAAGTATGGAATAAACTCCCCTTACCAACTATGCTCCATCCTTGCTGAAGTCCCGTCTAGTTTAGAGCCTCTGGTGCAGTGCCTATGTGACGGACCTCCATCGGTGCAAGATAAAGCTATAGAAATTTTGTCTAGGCTTTGTGGGGTTCAACCACTAGTTCTAGCTGATCTTTTGGTCTCATACTCAAGATCTATTGCTGCATTGGCTAATAGAATTATGAATTCTAGCAGTGGAGAAGTAAAAGTTGGAGGGACAACATTGATAATATGCGCTGCCAAAGACCATAAAATTCAATCAGTGGATGCACTCAAGGAATCTGGATCCTTGGAACCTCTTATACATGCATTAGTAGATATGACGAAGCAAAATTCTATTTGTTCTTCTCTTCAAATCAAAGTCAAAACTCCTAGAGGTATTAAAGTTCCAGATCCAGTAACTGTCTTGGGAAGTACTGTTGCCTTGTGGTTGCTATCAATAATTTCTTCATTTCATTCAAAGAGCAAACTCATTGTAATGGAAGCTGAGGTTCTTAAAGTTCTTTCAGACAAGCTTGCAAAACATACTTCAAACGAGCAGGTCGGGCATACAACTTGTTGGCTGCTACTATTTTACTTCTTTATGTTTCCTTTTAAATTTCTCTCGCTGTTTTTTCAAGTAACTATCTAACTTATATATATCGATTTTGTCTCTGTTTTTCTTTTATTTTATTGATAAGTAAACGAGCCTTTATATTATAATATTTCAAACCATGTATGTGGAGCGGCCTCTCTAGGTATAAGAATAATTTACATTTTTGTGAATGTCTTCATTCTTTACCACCATTGCATTTTGTTGCTGAAAGAAAATACATTTCTACAGATAGATTATGAGGATACAGAGGGCACATGGATTAGTGCTCTTCTCATGGCTATACTGTTCCAGGATGCCAGTATCGTCTCCTCTCCTACAGCCATGAACTTTATACCCACTCTTTCTCTCCTGCTGAAGTCAGACGAAATGATCAATAAATTCTTTGCCGCCCAGGCAATCGCTAGTATTGTTAGCCATGGAGACAAGCGAACAAATCTTGCTATTGCAAACTTGGATGCAGTTTCAGGTTTAATAACACTAAGTGGATATGTAGAATCAGATATGCAAAACCTTATTTCCTTATCTGAAGAATTTTCTTTAGTAAAAAACCCGGGGCAAGTAGTTCTTCAATGCCTTTTTCAAACTGAAGATGCTAGAATTAATTCCATAGCTCACGAGACAATACCTTGGCTCGTCAATTTGTTGAGGCCAATTCCAGAGAGACCAGGAGCCCCACCATTTGCTGTTCAAATCTTGACTCAAATTGCAAATGTTGGTGATACTAATAAATTACTCATTGCTGAAGCTGGAGCACTGGATGCTCTAAGCAAATACTTGTCTTTGAGTCCTCGAGACTCAACTGAAGCAACTATATGTGAACTGTTGAGAATATTGTTTGGAAATCCAGATCTCCTTCTATATGAAGCTGCAGTTAGTTGCATGAATCAACTAGTTGCTGTTCTTCACTTGGGATCAAGAAGCGCGAGATTGAGTGCAGCTATGGCCTTAAATGAACTTTGTGATTCTGAGAACATCAGAGATTCCGAAGCATCTATGCAGGCAATTCAGCCTTTGGTTGATATGCTTAATTCTGCTTTGGAGCATGAACAGCAGGTCGCTATTAGTGCTTTGATTAAGCTGACTTCAGAAAATGATGCAAACGGAGCTCTGCTTGTTGAGGCGGAAGGCAATACTCTTGAGAGTCTACGTAGACTTCTGTCATCTTCTGCTACTTTGAAATTGAAGAGTGATGCTGCAGTATTATGCTCTGTGCTTTTTGATAATCCGAGAGTCAGGGGGATGCCAAATGCCTCTGAATGTGTAGAACCCCTTCTATTGTTGATACAGTCCGATCAAGAGACAGCAGTAGAATCTGGTCTTTCTGCTTTCGAGAGATTATTGGATGACAGAGAACATGTAGAGCTTGCATCAGCTCATGATATTGTTGGTCTTCTTGTTAGCCTGGTTTCTGGATCAAATCTTCACCTTATTGAAGCGAGCATATGTTGCCTTATTAAATTCGGGAAAGACCGAACTTCACGCAAGTTGGATATGGTCAATGCTGGCATCATAGATTCTTGTCTTGAGCTACTCCTGACTGCTCCATATTCATTGTTCTCCACAATTGCAGAACTCTTCCGCATCCTGACAAATAGCAGTGCAATTTCAATAAGCTCTGCTGCTGTAAAGATTGTGGAACCTCTCTTTACGGTTCTGCTTCAGACAGATTTTGATCAGTGGGGACAGCATAGTGCCCTGCAAGCACTCGTTAACATTTTGGAGAAACCACAAAGCCTTGCTACTTTGAAACTCAAACCTACACAAGTCGTTGAGTATTTAATTCCATTTCTTGAATCCCCTTCGCAAGACATCCAGCAGCTTAGTATAGATTTGCTATCTCACCTGCTAGAACAAGAGGATTTTAAGCAGGATATAAAAACAAAGAACGCAACTGTCCCTCTTGTTCAGCTCGCTGGAATTGGCATCTTGAATTTACAAGAAACTGCAGTAAAGGCATTGGAAAATATCTCCTTAAGCTGGCCAGAGGCAGTTGCTGATGCTGGTGGTATTCTTGAGCTTTCAAGGGTCATCTTGCAAGACAATCCTCGACCATCAGAGGCTTTATGGGAATTGGCTGCAGTAGTCCTCTGTAATGTCCTACAATTTAATACTGAGTACTATTTCAAAGTTCCCATTGAGGTTCTTGTAAGGATCTTGCATTCAACTTTGGAGAGGACCTCCACATTTGCTCTAAATGCACTGATTGTTCAAGAAAAAAGTGATGCTTCAAGTGCCGAATTGATGGCTGAAGCTGGTGCCATGGATGCTCTATTAGATTTACTAAGATCTCACCAAAGTGAAGAAACAGCAGGAAGACTACTGAAAATTTTATGCAATAATACGCGGGTGCAAAAAATGAAGGTTTCTAAAAAGGCAATCGCACCTCTAGCACAGTATTTGCTAGATCCAGAAACTACATCTCAAACTGGTAGGCTTTTTGCAACTCTTTCCCTTGGCGACCTCTCTCAGCATGAAGGGCTTTCAAGATCGAATGATTCTGTTTCTGCTTGCCGAGCACTAGTAAGCCTGCTTGAAGATAAGCCGACAGAACAAATGAAAATGGTGGCAGTTTGTGCATTGCAAAACTTTGTCATGCACAGCAGAACCAATAGGAGATTTGTTGCTGAAGCAGGTGGTGCAGTGATTATTCAAGAAATGCTACTGTCCCCTAATTCAGATATTGTGGGACAGGCAGTATTGCTCATCAAATATTTATTTTCTAGTCACGCACTTCAAGAGCATGTATCAAATGAGCTCATCAGTTCTTTGACAGGTAAGTATTTGAAATATTTTTTCTCCTTTAGTTCTTGAAGTAAATTTCCCAACTCTCGACTCCCGTACAAACACAATTTTTTAATGAATAGGTTTAATATGCCTCTTAATATCAATGGATTTGAATAACCTTGTTGGAAACATCTAACCCATCTTGGATTATTCTTTATTTTTTATGAACACGTTTGTCCATTGTCTCAAGAATCTTCCAATTCAGATGGCCAGTCCGCTAATTTGTAAAATTCAAGCTCAAGCCAATCTCAAAATATAATTATACATTTTCGAAACTAGATTTAAATATGCCTTAATATCAATGGATTTGAATAACCACGTAAACTATCTAACCCATCCTGAAATATTCCCAATTTTTCATAGATGTGTCTCCTCTTGTTCCATGACTCTTCAAGTTCAGATAGCCCTTGTATAATTTGCAAAATTCAAGCTCAAGCCTTTCCATTAGTCAAATGTAATTTTACATTTTCGAGTGTCGATAAATCATATTTGGTGCCTTCTGTTTTCAGCATATTCACTTTGGTTGGAGTCATGTTTCTTCTTGGTAAATCTTCTAATTCCTTCATGGGTTATGGTGCATTTAAAAATCTTACTCTAAAGATCTTCTTAAAATGTTAATATGCAGCTGCTCTAGATAGAGAATTGTTGTCATCAGCCACTGTTAACGAAGAGATTTTGAAAACGATACAAGTTATATTTGTCAATTTTCAGAAGCTCCACTCATCGGAAGCAGCTACACTGTGTATTCCACGTTTAATAGCAGCTCTTAAATCTGGTAGTGAGAACGTCCAAGATTCTGTACTGACCACTTTATGCTTGTTGAAACAATCTTGGATGGCTGCTCTGACTGGTGTTCCTAAATCCCAAGCAATGATAGTGGCCGAAGCCATTCCGACTCTGCAACTTCTTTTAAAAACTTGCCCACCAAGTTTTCAAGATCGAGCTGAGAGCCTGTTGCATTGTTTACCAGGTTGTTTGACAGTCATGGTTAAGCGTGCAAACAATCTGAAGCGCGTAATGGGAGGCACGAATCCTTTTTCTCGATTGACAATATCCAATGGTTCTGCCAAGCAAACTAAGGTAATGAATTGTCATTTTATCAATGTGAATCATGTGATAGTTAACTTCTGAACGTAGATCACGTTTTACTAAGCTTAAAAAGCTGACATATTATTAAGTTTTGAAATAAATAATTTTTATACTGGTCTTTGATCGGAAGCAAAATAACCTTTACTTCTTTTGAACTTAGCCAAAAATGCTCTATGTTCTGCTGCAATCGTTACGTTATGCAAGGAGTGGATAGAATGCTCATTACTAGTATCTCCCCCTTGATAGTTTACATGTACTTTTCTGTTATAGATCGTTTCTTTTGGGACGGTAAGTTCAGTTGTAGCTGTCTTAAGAGCCAAGCATACTGCTAAGAGTTCTTATGACATTTACCTTCCTGTATTCTTCTGGCATCTATTAGTATGAGATAAAATGCATTAAACCTAGCCGTGCTATCTGAATTCATCTGCTCATAATCTTGTTACATTTCCGTTATCAGGTTGTGTACCATACTAACTCTCCAGAATGGAATGAAGGATTCAAATGGGCGTTCGATGTACCACCAAAGGGGCAAAAGTTAAATATATCATGTAAAAGCAAAAATACATTCAAACAGGTAAATGACATTCAGTATATTTCATTCATTTTAAAGTTTTGATACTTTTACTTGCTTGTGACCATCCTGAATAGAACTTACTGTGGTTTGGTAATAAACTATTAACAGAGTTGATGCAATTATTCATTGTGTTCTCGTAGTTTTTGATGATGCAGATTGCCCCTTTTTTTCAGACTACTCTTGGGAGAGTTGCAATTCCCATGGACAAAGTTATTAATGAAGGAAATTACAGCGGTATTTTCAGCCTTAGCCACAATAGCAACAAAGATGGCTCTTCTAGAACTCTTGAAGTCGAGATAACCTGGTCAAATAGGACATCTAGTGAAAGTGTGTGAAAGAAGTGCAAGATCAGTTTCCCGCATGTCAAGGACACAGTCTTCTCGTTCAACAACAATATGCTCGAACCAATGTGCAATGCAAGAGGTTGGTTATCTTATCTCAAATGTGAATATCTGCTAGAAATCCTTACTTTTGTAGTTACCAAAAATTATGCCGCCATAATTGTAAAAATGTAGAAATGATGTAAAAATTTGGTGGATCTTGGGAGAGAAGGACTCCCATGGTAGGTAGAGTTTAGGTTTTTTAAACAGCAATTCTTGTACAGTAAAGTCTGTAGTGGATACTAACATGTTTGAATTAAGTGCTCCTCTTTAATATGCAAAAGGGGATGCAGTTGTTCTTAAATAATGGTCATGCCAACATATGGCTAGGATGTAAATCTAATAGGCAGCAAATAAAATAATTTATTTCTCTAACTCTATTTTCTGGGCTATCCTTCTCTTAAGAATGTAGGAGAACAGTGAATGATGAAGGCATGTTCAGTACTATGCACTGGACAAGATCAAGATTAAGAGAGTTACGTGATGAAATCCGTTTGTTATCCTCTCGAGTTCAGTGTACGAAACATGTCGTATTATCTATTAAAGTTGTGCTGCCTGATTTGTACAATGTAGAATGGCCAAAAGTTTACTAGGTTAATGGATTGCGGGAGAAGGATTTCCCATGGATTCCATATATGAACTGCTCCTGAAATGGCTTTAATCCAATAGGCTGAAAATACAAGAATTCATTTGTTCAAATTCTTGTTTTCTAGGTTATTCTTTCCTTCTCTCATGGGTGTGGAAGAACAACGGAGGCATGTTTGATATATTGGACTGAATAGGATTAAAGGAGAGGTATATGACGGAATCTGTTTGTTATCACACCCAATTTATCGTATAAAATATCTCATAATATCTACCAAAAATTTTGCTGCCTGAGCTGTACAATATAGAAGGATCAAAAGTTTAACAGGTAATAAAGCCTGTAGTGGCTAGGAACATATTTGGAAAAAGTATTCATTCTCTAAAATGCAAATGTCGGATGCTGTTTTTCTTATATTGCTTGCCAACACATGGCTGGGATACAAACAGAATATGCTGCAAATACAAGAATTCTTTTTGTCCGAAATCCTGTTTTCAGTGCTATTTTTTCCTTCTCAAGCCCGTGGGAGAACATATATAGCATTTGTTTATGTTGAACTTGATGAGATTAAAGAAGAGAGATGTACGAATATATCTATTCTTGTCATGTTTTAGTTTTATACAATTGATGAAAGTACAAAACTATCCTTGATCAACTGACCAAATTACCTTTGAATGATGCATAGTTGTAGGGAAAACAAAATGTTATTTTCGTTATTGGGTTAATTTCACAAACGGTCACTGAAGTTTAAAACTTACAGAAACGGTCACTGAATTTCAAATTTTTTGAGCAAGTTTTACAGCAATTTTTCGAACTTCCGACTACCAAGACCGTCGGATTTGGATACCGTTGGAAAGCCGACAATGTTCTCTTCAATTATCACCAAAAATCTTCTCATAACTCCAAGGGATTCGGTCGGCATATACCCACGAAGTCGACGATCGAAAAGTCTAAAATTCTGTCCAAATTTTCAGATTTTTTGAGCGAGTTTGCGGCAATTTTCCGACAACTTCCGACCACCAATACCGCCAGTTTCGGATACTGTTGGAAAGCCCACAATGTCCTTTTCAATTACCACAAAAAATCTCCCCATAACTCTAACGGATTCGGCCGAAATAAACCCACGAAGTCAGCTACCAAAAAAATCTGAAAATCTGTCCAGTTTGGGTAGCTAACTTTGTGAGTTTATTCCGGCCGAATCCGTTAGAATTGTTGGGAGGTTTTTGGTGGTAATTGAAGATGACATTGTGGGCTTTCCAACGGTATCTGAAACCGGCGGTATTGTGGTTGGAAATTGCCGAAAAATTACCGCAAACTCTCCTAAAAAATATGAAAATCTGGATAGATTTTCAGATTTTTCGGTAGCTGACTTTGTAGGTATATGTCGGCCAAATCCCTTGGAGTTATGAGGAGATTTTTGGTGGTAATTAAAGAGGACATTGTGGGCTTTCCAAAGGTATTCAAATCCGATGGTCTTGGTAGTCGAAAATTGCCGAAAAATAGCCGCAAAACTTGTCCAAAAAATTTGAAAATTCAGTGACCATTAGTGAAAGAAATTTAAACTTCAATGACCGTTTCCGCAAGTTTTATACTTTAGTGACCGTTTTGTGATTTTCAGGTAATTTCGGTGACCGTTTGTGAAATTAACCATTTCGTTATTATTATGTTCAAGTAATCTACGCGGCCTAGCCTAGCAGTTACAATAATTTATATTTATGTGAATGGTTGGATAATTGGATTTCAATTAGGGGGGCAATTTGGCTCAAAGGCCCACGGCTCGATCTCGGAATAGCTTGAGCTGGCTCGGCTCGTGGCTCTGTAGAATCGCACCGAGGCTCAAGCCAAGCCCCATTTGGGTAGTCAACTAGAGCCCAAGCGAGGCCAAGTTATGGGTCATTTTCGACTTATGACGAGACGAACGACAAAAAAAACGCAAAATTTAATAAAAAAAAATGAAAGTATGCAATCTGCCTTGTCAAGGTAAGCTGCAGCTAGAATGCAATTAAGTGTATTTTGTTTACAGTGTCAAATCATGTCAAAATTTAAATCTGAAATTCAAATTTGATTGAAACGTGTAGATGTTTGCTTTAAATATGAGGTAAAATTTTGAGTTTCACATTAATTGACTTCAATTAGTTTCAACTCGCAGTATTCTAGTTTCAACTTCAATCTCCAATTTATTTTGCTCTAATATTTAGTTTCTTTTATTCTAATATTCAATATATTTTACTATAATAGTCATAAATGGATTTTACTAGTGAGATTAATGAGATTAATTAGTTTAAGGATAGTTCGAGTACTTCATCCGATTACGATGCATCTCAAAATGTTCTTTAAATTACACAAATTTAAAGTTTTTTTTAAAAAAATATTTAGATTGGTCACGAATAATAATAAAAAAAGAGCCGGCTCACCTGGCTTGCTAAGGCCCAAGCCAAAAGTTCAAGTTGAGTCTAAATTTTTTGGCCGAACCTCGGCTATAGCAAAAAAAAAAAGAGGCCAAACTATTTTTACTCGAGCCGAGCCTGAGTTTCAAGTTTCTGATCGCTACTCGACTCGACATCCCTATATGTTGGTGATTAATTTTCACCTTTTCAAAACGTAGGGGATCAACTTATTACTGGATCAATGTTAGGGACCAACTATTTAAATTTTCTAAAAAGAATATCCATCTCTCTGGAATTAGAAGGCCCATATCGTGGTCCACCCGAATGCGGCAGCCCACAAAAGTAAATATTGGGCTCTATTTCTTTGTGATGATAAAAGGGCAAAAATCCAAAAATTTACCACCACCCTTTTATAAAAGATAAAAAAAAAAGTTGAAAAATATCTTCTTTCAAATTTTCAAATAATACTCAGTTTTCATTGAAATTAATGTTCATAGTACCTCATTTTCTTACTCTCTTAAAAGAGAGACTTTGAAATTCACTATCCATTCTCAATTCTAACTCACATATTACTGTAGCACATATGGACAAAAGAAAAAAAATCAATCTCACCCCCTTTGTTGACTTTCGAGGTGCTCATATTATTCACCCAAAATAAAAAAAACCACCCGCACACATATATTATGTTTACACTGCTAACAAATACGCGAAGACGCTAGAAGGTGCTGGAAGATTGGAACACGATGGAAGATGGTGTTTACACTACACATATATGGACAAAAGAAAAAAAAATCAATCTCACCCCCTTTGTTGACTTTCGAGTTACTCATATTATTCACCCAAAATAAAAAAAAACCACCTATACACATATATTGTGTTTACACTGCAGACAAATACGCGAAGACGCTGGAAGATTGGAACACGCTAGAAGATGGTGTTTACACGACTGCCAAAGACGTCGAAGTTGAGGTTCACTTGTACATCTAAAAATATTGTACAGTTTCTTGTTTTCTTCCTTACTTGTTAATGAATACAACAATGTCTTCATCAAATGCTTTCCAATCCTGAGTTTCACTATCTTTCGCATTTATTTATGGGTTTTTTTTTTCTCTATGATAGTAATAGGTAGTTGCAATGTCTTCATCAAATTTTCCAATATTCCCTTAAATTTATTAATTTTATTACTTCCAAACAAGTTTCCTGATATTTTAAGGTGAATATTTGCTGTAATGGATTTGGATATGCCTGCTATCGAAGAAATCAATTCAGAAATTGAAAATACTTCACATTCAAATACTTCTCAAATTCCAGAAGAAGATTTGTATACAGCTTCCATTTGTCACCAAAAAATCCGAAAAAAAAAACAAATTGAATGAGACAAAGTCAAACTTCTCATACTGATCGTCGTAAAAGAATACATAATTCTATGTTATCTGAAAAGAATAATTCAGTTCCTACATGTCTTGATTCCGATGCTTTCATTCCAAATGAAGAATCAACTAATGATCTTCATTCTTCTATATTAGAAGAAATTTTTGACCTATCAAATATACCAACATGTCCATATCTATTACCTACACCGATTTCTTGTCAATATTACACTGCACAAAAGTTTCACAGAGAAACAAAAGGCTTTTGTTGTTGTGATGGTAAAATTAAACTTCTTATACTTAATTCACCTGCTGAATTGTATGAGATATTTACATCTAATGAAGTTACATGTATGGAATTCAAAAAACTTTTCCGGGGATATAATAATCATTTTGCGTTCACTTCATTTAGTGTTAAATACGATAAAGAACTTTTTAAATTATACAAAGGTATTTATACATTTCGAGTTCAAGGACAAGTGTACCATTATGTAAATGAATTATTAACGAAAAACAATATTCCTACTTGTATGCAATTATATTTTTATGATACAGATAATGAAATTTAAAATCGTATGAAAATGTCATCACATTTTGTTCAATCTACTTTGATTACTTTAATGGATATCCTCAAAGGTAATCCTTATAGCAAATTTTTTAGATCTTTAAGTAATATGACAAATTTGGATAGTTGTCAAATTCGAATAAGATGTGATCTAGGAGTTGATTAGAGAGTTTTCAATACTCATTCAACATCTCAAGTAGCTGTTGTATGGGTTGAGGATGATGAAAATACAAATATTCGTATTCATGATATTACTATTTATGGTCATTCTGGAGATTCTCATAGAATTTATTACTATCATGGTTGTTACGACTTTTTACAATATTCTTTACTTTTTTCATTTGGCGAATCTGATTGGCATGAAGGTATTCAAAAATACAAACACTCATATTCTCACACTCAATCATTATCTGCTCACATTGGTATTGGAACCATAAATTCTGCAGCAGAAATTATTGAAAAAGAAGATGCAGGTTTGTGAACTTAGTTTTTAATGCTCTTTTGTTTTTCTATTCATATAAATAAATTTATGTGATCTAAATCTATATAATATGATTATTTTGCTTTTTATGCAGTGCTTAAGGAAAAAAAAGAACGATGTCAAGTTTCCTGTCATGAATACTATTCATACAAGTTACAAATTAGAAATTTTGGTAAGTGTGTTTTACTTCATATTGGTAGACTTTTTCAACAATATATTGTAGATATGTATGTTAAAATCGAAACTACTAGATTAGATTATTTTTGTAACAATCAAAAACAAATACGCGCTGAACTTTATCAAGTTATTATAGATAGCGTTCACCAAGGAGAAACAAGAGGGTATAAAATTGGTAAAAAAAATTATTCTACCCAAAGCTTTACATGTGGTCCTAGAGATATGTTACGAAAATATTTAGATGCAATGGCTATTGTACAACGTTATGAAAAACTAGATATATTTTTAACTATAACATGTAATCCAAACTGACTTGAAATTAAGCAACAACTAAAACATAATGATGAGGTTCAAAATCGACCAGATTTAGTTGTCCGTATATTTAAAGCAAAATTAGAAGAGTTGAAAAATGATTTATATAAAAAAAATATTTTTGGGCGTGTTGTTGCCCATTTATATATAATTGAATTTCAAAAAAGAGGCATATCTCATGCACACTTATTATTGATTTTTAATTCTACTCATAAAATTTCTTCTGTTAATCAAGTTGATAAAATAGTATCACGTGAAATTCCTTGTAAAAATACTTTCCCATATCTTCATGCTATTACTGTAAAACACAATATGCACGGTCCATGTGGAAATTAAATCCAAAAAATGTATGTATGTTAACGAATAATTGTTGTAAAAATAAATATCCTAAAGATTATTGTAATATTACTATCTTTGACGATAATTTATATCCATTATATAAACGTTCTAATAACGGTATTTCTATTAAAGTTAGAAGTCAAATGTTAGATAATCGGTGGGTAATACCATATAACCCTTATTTAAGTGCAAAAATTGACTGTCATATTAACGTTGAAGTTTGTTCTTCTATTAAAGCTGTAAAATATTAAATAAATATGTATATAAAGGATATGATCGTATTAATTTTCTTGTTGACAAAAATAACATGAATACAGATATAGATGAAATTTCTGCTTACCAATCAGTTAGATGGATATCTTCTCCACCTGAAGTTATGTGGAGAATTTTTTCTTTTCATTTATCAGAAATGTACCCTACTGTTTATGCTCTACAACTATATATTGAAAATCATCAACAAGTAACATACAATAATAAAGATAATTTATGTAATATTATTGGAAATGAATCTACGAGAAAAACGATGTTAACTGAATTTTTCCAGATGAATAAATTTAATGAATTTGCCCGAACATTATTATATCGAAATTTTCCAGCACATTTTGTATGTAATGCAAATAAAAAAATTTGGACACCTAGAAAGCAATATATTGTTATCGGAAGAATTGTAACAGTTAATCCATCTGAAAGAGAACGTTATTTCCTTCGTATTCTTCTTAATCATATCAAAGGTCCAATATCATTCAATAGTTTACGAACTTTAAATGGCAAAACTATCTCTACATATCGAGAAGCGACGTTACTACATGGTTTTCTAATTGGTGATAATCACTGTGAAGACTGTTTATTTGAAGCTATTTTATATGAAATGCCTATTTCTTTAAGACGTTCATTTGCCACACTTTTAATATTTTGTAATCTCAATTATCCAAAATTATTATGGAATAAATTTAAATCCTATATGATTGATGATTATGTCCATCAAAATAACTCTGTTCAAGATGCTGAAATAAAATGTTTACAAGATATTAATTCCATATTAGAACCCTCAGGCAAAACTATAAATGACTATGGCATAGTTCCATTTTTTGTAACTATGAATGAAACTGAAAAATTGACGCGAATGATTGCTGAAGAAACAATCAATTTGAATTATGAAGAACAAATGTCTTCTATAAAAATATTAAATACAGAACAACGATTTGCACATGATACAATTATGAAAACAAAAATGAATCAAGTGGTACTTTCTTCATTGATGGTCCTGGAGGAATATGTAAAACTTTTTTTATATAAAACACTTTTAAATAATGTAAGAAATCAAAACTTTATTGCTTTAGCAACTACATCATCTGGAGTTGTTGCATCTCTATTGCCTGGAGGCCGTACATCTCATTCAAGATTTAAAATTCCTTTAGAAACTATTGGCGAAATAAATTGTTCTGTTAGCAAACAATCAGCTTTAGGAATCTTATTAAAAATGTCTAAATTAATAATTTGGGATGATGCACCTATGGTAAATCGTTGTGCTATCGAAGCTGTAGATAAATTGCTTAGAGATATTACTGATACTTTCAAGTTTTACCGGTTGTACCAAAAGGAAAAAAAAAAAAGATATAATGAAAGCTAGCTTGGTTTTTTCACATTTGTGGTCTTCATATATACATTTACCATTGATTCAAAATATGAGAGTAAAGTTAGATCCTACATTTTGTGAATAAGGATTGGAGATGGAACTGAAAAAGAACGTACTTGTAAATGTGTTAAGCTTTCTAATAGTATAATTTTATCATTTGTAGATAAAATTACATCTTTAAAAATTTTAATACGTCAAGTTTTCCCAAATATAAATGCTTATGCTGACAATTTAAATCTTATGGCAAATCGAGTTATTCTTACACCAACAAACGAATGTGTTGACTACATTAACAAAATTTTACTTGAACAAATTTCAGGTGATATTTCCACATATTATAGTTTTGATGAAGCAATTGAGACATCGGAACAAAGTTCACAGGAAGATTTTTTAAACACGTTAACACCAAATGGTATTCTACCACATGAATTAAACATTAAAGTAAATTGTCAATGTTATTGCAAAGCATCAATCTTTCTGAAGGTTTATGTAATGGAACACGACTTACTTATCGAAAATTTCAAAAAAAAAAATCTAATTCTTGCTGAAATTACAACTGGTGAATATCAAGGAAAAATTGTTTTCCTACCAAGAATTCCTTTTATACCCCTTAAAAGTGATCGAAATTCAATTCCTTTTAAAAGAACTCAATTTCCAATTAGATCATGTTTTGCAATGACAATAAATAAAGCTCAAGGTCAAACACTTGATTTCGTTGGTTTATATTTTCCAGAACCTGTTTTTTGTCATAGTCAATTATATGTAGTATTATCAAGGGCGAAAACAAGTACATCTTTAAAAGTTTTACAAAAACCTTCAATTATTGACAATGCACATGACAAATGCACTAAAAATGTGGTTTATAAAGAAATCCTTTCATTTATACATTCATAAACTTCAACTAAGCATGTTGATTTTTATAATTCGTTATCATAGAATATTATTCTTCTTATTAATTTATCATTTTAAATTTTTTTACTTTTATTGTTTAAATTTTTGCAGGTTTCTCTATTCTTCATGATTGCAGACCAGCAAGAAGACGTTTAGATGGAAGTAACATTTTTTATGGAAGTAGTCTTTTTGAGTCTTATTTACATTTTCAAGTTAAATAGGTCATGTAAACTCTTACTCTCTATAAGGATTCTTCAAGTTTACTTTTGAAAATTTTTCCACTTAATAACTCATCACATAAAAAAAAAAAAAAAAAAGGCACAGAGTTTTTGCATATATGAATAAAACAAAATAATTAAAAAATAAAATTATATAACACAATCCAAATTTCCAATGATTTTTTTTTTTTGCTAATAATAAAAAATTATTTTTTATCTTCTTCTCCAATTATGTCTCAAATGAAAGTTCCAATTTTTTTTACTAATAATTAAAAAAAACATTTTTATCTTCTTCTCCAATTATATCTCATCCCTATAAAATAATATGTCGACACATTTTTCCCAGTATTATTTTAATATTAACTTCATCGATTACTACAATTTAACAATAAAATACTATATATAATGAAAGATTCAAGAAGATCATTTTCAACTTTATAAACTTCATGTACATATATTTTTCATTTAGATATTATTTAGAAAAATCCCTACAACTTTTAAAGCCAGATATACATCACTACAGTCTTTCTTTCTACTTCAGCTAAGTGTACGATTTAAATTACAAACAACTATTTTTTATCTTCTATAAATAGGCAACCATCACCTTCACAATTATTATCGCCTCCATATCTCATTTCCAATTATGCTATCTACGAACACTTTCAAAACTTTATCAACCATGGGTACAAACTATAAATGCATCCCACATATTTGTACATCTGAGAAAGATTGGTCTGCCAAAGTCATAGTTGCAAGAAAGCAACCACCAAAAATTGCCTGAAATACTACTAGCCAGTATCAAAATATTCTACTGATGGATTTAGAGGTTAATCTTTCTATACATAAAAATACGTTTATTTTGCTATACACACACACACATGCATCTTCATATATATTTGATTTGCATGTCTTCACAGGGTAATACAGTGACAGCTATTCTGTATGATGCAAATATTACCGCTCTCGCAAATGAGCTAAAACTTGAGAAAACATACATGCTATCCAATGCAACCATCAAAGATAACAAGAACGAATTCAAAGGGTCCATCAATGACAAAATTTCGAATATCACAGGGAAAAGTAGAATACAAGAACTCCAAGAAGATAATTTGAATTTCATTTTCTCAAAATACAAGCTCACACCGTTTAACAAACTCGAACAATACATGGATACTAATACATATATTAGTAAAATTCTAAATTAGCTAATTTAATTCTATTTTATACTTATTTCATAATGAGCATTTCATCTTTATTATGTACATAACAATATAATTTCCATGTATTATTATGGGTATTGCTATAGACCTACGTCAAAAGATGATTATTCAAACACATTTCAGGACAAAATCATGCTTTCAAGATGTTATACTATAGATAAAGATTTTCAAACCGTCATGTTAACCATGTGGGATACTTTTGTTGACAAAGAATGTGTAACCATAAGTGAAAACCTTCTCAACAAACTTATCTTATGGGCAACCAATCTGAAAGTTTCTTCATACAATGGTACAAATAGAATATTACTATTTACATATTATTAAATAAGAAAACTAATCATATAATTTTGTTTTATTAGGTATCACACTATCTACAAAAGTAAACAACACCTTCTTCATTAATGCAGAAATTGTGGTCGTTGTAGATTATAGAGAGTGGTTATAATTCAAACATTTAATTCAATTTTTCTACATTCACAAAATTTACTTCATACTGAGTTTATATTTAATTGTTTAAGTTTTTGATTGTAGGATAAGGGCTAACGAAGAGACTCTTGATGAACTAATTGAAACTAAACCATCATTTACTGTGACACTTCCTAAAATTTCACCTCTAGATGAGACAAAATTTACCTCAATTGCTGATTTGCAAGGAGTCTATTTGGGGGTAATTTGTCACCATTTATTTGAATATTTATTTATATACATTAGTAATTTGCATGCAACCTATATCTTCTATTTTTCGATATATTTCTAATTATACAAATATCTTCACGTACAAAAAAAATTCTACTGGATTAGAGCTCAATGGAAAATTACTTCCATAAACCAAAGATTTTGGTATTTGGCCTACAGTAATTGTAAGAAAACATCCAATTGAGACTTATGTCAAATTTATAAATGTCGTTTTTGCAAGTTTGAACATGCTAAAACAATACTAAGGTATTATCATTCTTATTAAAATCAATATTTTATTAAAAAAACACGTACTATATAATTTCATTAATTTATTTATGCAAAGCAAATGTTTTCATACATCTTCAAGATGAATCAGGAGGATTGGACACAAACATGATAGGTGAAATAGCTGAAACATTATTGGAAGCTAATGCTACAGAAATAATGAATCATATCAAACAGGTAAAACTCAAATACTACTATTCTGTTAAACAATTGTGTTCTTAATAAATTGTTCCTTATTAAAAAAATATATAATTTAAATACAGAACTCCATAATCACTGACGTGATAACCACTGGGAATCAAGAAGAACAACTTTTCTATTTGAAAGCAACACCGAAGAGACAGAACCCACCATAATACAGATACGAAATCATATTCTTTTCCTCAAATGTTAGTTCTTCGAACACAGATACAATCACGAAGTTGGATTCTCCTGCAACTAGTGATTCAAGAACGATCACAAATGATAATCCAACCAAATCAAGTACAAAAGGCAAACGGAAGAAAACTTTGTTTCAAATTCCAGATGAAACATTTGAAACTGGTTTCAAGAAGAAATTGAAGACTGATGATGACTCCAGAGAAAATCCAAAATGAAAAGATATCATACTTTTTGTCAGCAAACACATAAGACAACAGAAAGATCGAAAGATGTCGTTTTTTAGGAAGTAACGTGACTTCTATAATTCCAAGATGTTCTGTTGTGTTTTTTTTTTGATGTAGTTTTACACATGTTTACGAATAGTTTTTGATGTAGTTCTACACCTGTTTACGGATAGTTTTTAACGAAATGTAAAGTTTATGATAGTTTTATGAATAAAATAGTCTTCTGTTTTATATATTTCATCTAAATTAAATATATTTTCATAACAAATATAAATACTCACATCTAAAATATTTAATCTTAAACATTTATATATTATAATAAATATATATAATATAGTTTTGATTATATTTATTATAATATAATTACTTTTTAATACATTTTATTATATTATCTCATTTCTCACTTCTCATTACCAAAATATAATATTTATTTTTAAAATAATTAATAGCTAAAGTAATTATAAAATCTATTAACATAATTTAATATCACCTACTTAATAACTATAATAAACATTTAAAATTTAATTACATTAATAAAATATATAACATAACTTATCTTTCCATCTTCTACCACAACTTTCCCAAATTTCTCTTCAAACACTTCAACGTCGTCATCATCAACCATACAAGGTATTTCCTCTTGAATCCATTTGGCACCGGCGAACCTGACCTCCGCGGGCAGAGGCTCGAGGTTTCCAGCAGAAGTTTCGAACCTCCCCGTGCGGAGGTTCGAACCCTCCGCCAATCTCCATCGGCGGAGGTCTCGAACCCGCTAATTTTTTTAAATATATAATTTATATATTTATATATCGAATTTATTAATTTTTGCAGATGTCTCTTGAATATATTGTTTCCCCGAATCAATGGTTCTCTGCTACCATCACTCAATTTCCAATGTATCGGTATATTAGAGATTTCATTGAACTTATTGATAAAGATAAACAAGCTTTAGTATTTTCCAATAACTTTCATGAATTTCTTTATGGAGCTATCTTTAAACCAGAACAACAGCAGTTCTATAGCAGATTGATACACGAATTCATACTGAGGATTGTTGATTCTGGAAAAATAAATGAAATATGGGTGAAATTAGGTAATCATTTTGCTAGATTCGGCATGCAAGAATTTTGTCTTCTCACTGTATTACCTTGTCATGAAGTGTCTGCAGAACTTGACTCGAGCAACGAACGACTTAGAAATGTTTACTTTCACGGAACAACTAGAATTACCATGGTAATGCTTTCCGAAGCATTTTATATGTGTGAAAATGAGGAGGATAAATTTAAACTAGGATTGGTCATGTTAATAGAATCTATTTTAAAACCAGTTGAAAGGTACATTGATTATAAAACATTGGGTATGGTTGAGCACCTCGAGGAATTTCTTATTTATCCATGGGGCCGTATATCATATTTTGTTATGTTGAACTCATTGCAAGAATGATCACGAAAAATGCAGCACAACCAACAAACAGATCGTAAATATTCAATACATGAATTTCCACTTGCGTTCCAGGTATTTTATTTATATATATTTTAATTCTTGATTTATAATATATATTTTAAATATAATATTTATTTCCAATAATCTTACAGTGTTGGATATATGAAGTGTTTCCAAATATTGGACAACAATTTGGTCGGCGTAGATACTGAACATTACAATGTCCAAGAATATATAGATGGAAACCAAACAAATACTTAACTGAAAAAATAGTAAGAGAATATTTAGCTTCTTTGACCACTGAAGAGGTATTTCACAATCCAATATATATTTAATTTTTTAATAATATATATTTATTACACTATTTGTTTTCAAAAGTTAAAGTATATAACTCCAATCTTTTATTGTGATTACAGATTCAAGTAGTTGCAATGCTAACACCTACAGAAGAAAAATTAGAAACATTGTAGTATACAACACTCTCCCTGCCACCAGATAATCAACAACATGTATTAGATGTTATTGTCAGTGGGGAATTCCATGATGTAGCAACAGAAATCCCACCTAATACAACACATGCGTATCAAACAAATGTTCTAGGTACTCCGTTTGAATTTGAGCCAGAGTTTTCTTCTCACTCGGGTTATGTTACTAAAGAGTACATGGATGAACTGATTACCATTTATAAGCAACATTTAGTATCAAAAGTGGCTGCTTTGTACGATAATTTAAAAATAGACATGGTTAAAGAATCAAAAAAGTACGAAGCTAAATACCAAATAATTCTTGACAACCAAAGACAATTATTCAAACAACAATAATGACAACAGAATCACCATGAAGACATCCAATCCATGCGATCATATATAGATAACATCATAGATTCAATCAAATCTTATATTGATAAACAAAATAAGAACGTGCTGGATCATTATCTGCTTGGAAATCCAATATGGAAGTTATTATAAACTCTCTACAGCAAGATATTCCTATCCATAAGAGCACAATTCATGGTGATCAACTTGTGCATCATTCAACCTCTCAACAAGTTCATGATGTTGAAGATTTAACCACAACAAAAAACATTCAAGGGAAGCCAGTCAATCTTCATCGTCATCCAAACACTCTTTAGAAGACTTTCATATTGATAGGTACATAACTATTAGAGATTGGATAGAGAAGAATCCATTTCTACTTTATTTGTTTACATATTACAATTCTTATTGCATTTTATTCAAATTAATTCAAATTTTGTTATACAGTGAGTTTTGAGATGATAGAAGTGGAAACAAATATGGACGAGATATGTTAAAGGATATACAAGATACATCCAAAAATCTCCATGTTGTGGTTAGTTAAATTTACAAATTATACTAATAATTATAGTCCATATTTAACGTATCTAATGCTTACTCTATCTATTTCATTAGATTATTAACACAGAATTAATGTTGTTGAGACGCCTTATTCGCAATGGATCCCCTCACGTCTCTAAAGAGTATGCAATCCTAGATTTTTCATTCGAAGAAGAATGTACTCGTTATATGATATGGCAAGAAAGAGTGACACAAGGACTTGAAAATGGGGATCCACCAAACTCTGTTGTTTTCCAACAATACGTAAAGGGTCTTTTACCAATGATAGGAATTCCATGGACAACATGCAATTATTTACTAATTCCATGTTCAGTGCCGATAAACAATTGGTATCTTTATCTGGTGGATATACGTCAATGAAAATTTCAAATATATGATTGTACTCACAACTATCACACACCGGACGAAGTAAGATTACATGCAAAAGCAACATTCAACGTCATTCAATCATTATTGACATCTTCTAACAGACATGACGTGAGAAAATATAAAACCAAAAAAATGAAGATGCATATTATAACTTGTCTTACTTGCACAAAGAATGGGTAATTATTTAACATACTAATTAGTATGCTATTACATTTATTGTTGAATTTATTTCATACTAACATTACTAACATAATCTAATACTATGTTATTTCATGCCTAATTGTGGAGTCTTTGTGCTGAAATACATAGAATGCTTTATTTTAAGACACCCACTAGCATCAGTTTCGTCAGATAAAATGGATACATACAGACGAAAAATTGCAGTAGATATTGCTTCCAATGAATATTTCCTACATTCCCATTAAATATTTATAAGGTTCGTTTTGATAACTATCCATTTGCTATCATGAATGAATAACTTATAAGATAATCCTGAATTATATTAATTCTGGACACTAAAAGAAGAAATTTTGAGTTTTTTTTTTGTATTGGGCACTAAAAGAAGAAATTTTGAGTTTTTGGGTAGTCATAACTGATGATGGACTGTATGTATTGGATGATTCATTCGGCTTTTTTTGTGCTTTTGATGATCTTTACAGAACCATATGATAAGGGATTTACTGACTCACCCTCATGATGGTAAAGCATGAAAAACCCTTGTTTACACTTTTTATCTCATACACTAATTGTGTGCGCATGTTCTTTTCTTATTCTTATGACCTGGAATATGTTAGTGTAAAATGTAAATGAAGATTATGTGGTAAAAGTTAGTATTTATCATATTAATCCTTTTTTCTTTTCCATGTTTTCTGTTAGTTTATGCAATAAACAGTTTATATGCTTCTCTGGGCTTCCCTCCCCTTCCTAATTGGATTCCCTTTGGGAGAAACCCATGCGAACTGAATTGGCAAGGTGTACTGTGTGTCATTCCAACATAACGTCTATGGACGATTCGTTCTTTCTGTTTTATTGCAAGATGTGATTATTTCATTGCATTTTGATTGAATTTATGTGCTCTGTTATTAATAGCATTCTAAATGGAGCAAATTTGTGGGGGTGAACTGAGTGAAGACTTGGGGATCTTTTGCCTCGATTATACAAATGTAAGTTCATTATGTTCAATTATTAGCCTGAATAATGTTTTGCAGTAATTGGAAATTATCTTATACTTGGAGCCCTATGAAAGATTTTTATCTTCCTCAAAGCAGAGATCTAAGCAACAACCATATTGGAAAATTGTTTAGAATTTATTTGTATTGTTGTTTTGCTAGAAAATTGTTGTGTCTGGTGGTGATTTTCTGACAACGATTTTCTTGATTGTAATTACAAATTATTTATTTATTTTTTACTTTTCTAAATTGTTGATTTTTGATGTGGCTATTTATGGTTGCTCTCAAGTATAATCCGTGAATAATCAGGATTAAATAACATTTTATATCTTTGAAATTTTATTAAAAGTTTATTGATAGAAACATGAGCCTCATATATTATGTCTTGCAACATATACTTATAATTGATTAAGATCAATTATTTCTTGACTATGGAGTACGCCCTTCTCTCTGTTCAATCGCCACTCTCAGCCCATCTGGTATTTTCATCTCCTTGGCTCACTATTTTGTTTTTGTTTTGAGTTAAAGATTGTGAGTTTAATTCAATTGATTATAATTGTTAAAAATCCATTTTTTCTTGTAAAAATTAAATTTGGTTGGCTTAAATTGATTGAGGGTTTGAACTTTGGCTCCAAAGATAAAATTGTTGCAAAGGAGATTTCGGAGGTGCCTGGTTCTTAATTCTTAGCACGAATTTTGGATGTAAAAAAAAGTTGTTCTTCTTTTGTGTTTTGTATATTTGGTTTATAATTCCCCTTAATTCTTCTTCTTTTCCCTAATCGTGGCTGTTGAAGGCATAGCTTTGTTCTACTTTTCTAATTTATTGTAGAGGATTGAACTTGCACTGTATCCAACTATATAGATGTAGCAATCAGGTGAGGATATATACTACGCAAGAAAGGTAAAGTTCAATCGAGAAAAAATCATAAATTGAGGAATGAAATTATGCATACTGTACAGAAATAGATTCATGTTAGTCTTTTGACTTCAATCGGTCAAATAGTTTACATTCACAGTGGGGTTGTTGGCTAGCTGATATGTGCTAGATAAAATGGTGGAAGCAATTGTGCTAGCATGCACGATAAACACCAAAAATGCATATTTGAAATGGCTATTGGTAGTTCTACAACTCAAATAGCTGTTATTGAGAGTGATGAATTATGTATTGCTTAGTTCTTTGTTTCTTGTTTATGTTTGAGTCATTCATTGAAGATGAAAGCAGGACGAAGGAAGTGAGAACAGCTACGCTCTTTGGTCTTTGTACGAGCGAAACAATGGTTGTCTGATCATTAAAAGTAATAAATGTGGATGATGGTCATGATATCTATTTTGCATAACAAGACAAAACAAGAATGTCCCCTTGTTTTGGCCTTTCTATATTGTTAATTGTTATATATTCTATTGTACCTTTTGATAGGAATTTTTTTTACGAACGATTTGTATTACTCCGTAAGACAATCAAAATAACTTGAGAAGGCTCCACCATCTAGAGATAGCATAAAATACTTAAAAGCAGTGGGTTTGGGTGATATGGGTGGTAAATTGGCCTATTATAACTACAGATTCCTTGATCTCTCGGTAGAGTGGATGAAAGGCACATCTATATTGATCATTACACTCTTTTGGACATGGTTTTTCTTTATACCTCTCCCCTTTAAATTGTGCATCTTCTTTAATTTTTTGACGTCCTAAAGTAATATCCAAAATTCTAAAATAATCTATAATTATTATTTTACAAGCATCCTTTTTTATTACAACCCTTGTACTTTTACGTATTCATGGTCAGAAAACTCATGCATGTCCATTTTCACTTTACGATAGATCCGTGGGACAAAATCCAAAACAACGTTCTCTTTTCAATTCCTATCCGAATAATCATGCAAAGTGATCCATCCTCGGAGGCGAATACTGGTCTACCGGTGTTGCTGCGTCCCCATGGCGGTGGTGCTTCTTCATTCCCTTCCTTCAAGGTAATTTTTTTTAATTGCACTTATTTTTTCAAATCTAGGGGGTTTTATCAGATTGTATCCTACTTATGTTTCTTTACGATTTATTAATTGATTGTTTTAATAGTAGGTGCTTTTTATATTATATTAAAAAAGATTCAAATTTGGATTCATCAAATCTTTTTGTCGATAGTTTTTTGATATATGTGTATGTGAGTTCATACATACATGTTTGTTTATATGGTAATGAGGTTTTAAAAGCTTCCAATCTGTGTATAATTCTTTCTTTCCCGTTTGGAATTGAAGCTTAAAACTTGTTGAGTTCTCAATATTTATGAAAACTATTTAAAGGTTTCTTTTTTAAAAGATGAAATTCTATCATTTGCAAGTTCTTGATGAATCTTAAATCTTCACTAAATTCAGGTTCACCTTTGTGTGTTTTGTTTGATTCCCTATACTTTTGCTTGATGTTGTTCCGTTGAGGTAGTAGCTAAGTGGTGTGATTTTAAACAGGACCCAAAGATCGATCTATTTGAAGATGATGACGAGTCTGAAATCCGTGAAGGTAATTTTTTGGGATATCTATGCGCTCTTTCTGTCATTGTGCTTCTAGCCTATAAATTTTACGTATTATGTTTAGGTTTACTTGAGTGAATGAAGTTCAGCTATTTATTTGAATAAGTTTCCTGTTTAATATCGTAATTCATATGAGGTATATATGGATTTGAATATTTATAAATGGTGAATTTTGGAATGTACTTTTATGGTTGGTTACTGAATAATTTGTTGGGAAAAAACCCACTAGTAATAATAGGCAGCAATAAAAAACTTTATACACTTGGTATGGCAAAAAGTGAGATTCTCAATCAAATTCCAATATGTCCATCGCTCTCTAAATTATGCAACCCAACAAAGAAATAAGAGTCCTGGCAAAAGTTTCAAAGCAATTGTAACATTCTTTCAAGTGAGGATAGATCTATATAGCTACAAAGTCAATGATAATAATATTCAAATCCAAGCTGAAATCAGGAAATAAATCAACACAAGTGATATGTTGTTTTTTAAGTGAACTAATTTCAATATGAAGAGAGAAAAGCACAAGATATAAAGAGGGTCATTCAGCCTTTTGATGTAGCTTAAATTTCAAATGATTTCCTCCAAATATCATTACTATGTAATTTGGAAGTTCCTTGCTAACGTAGAGTTTGGAGAATGGGTTCTGTTAACTTATTTGAGTAGGGAAACCCGTTGATTTTGTAATGAGAATAGTGGCCACATTAGAAGATACTAATTGATATTTTGTACTCCATTGTGCATGCCAGTGACTGTGCTTCCAGATATGGCTGCTATGTAAACTGCTTTGACATCAGGTGTTGAAAATAATGGGAATAACTCTGCTTCCTTGAAGTTTCCTAACAGTTCATTATTGCCTGGGATTAATGTGACTGCGCATATTGCTGGGGCTCAAAAACTTACTTTGTTATATTGATGCAGTTCCTTCTTCAGTGTGCCGAGCAATTGCCTCACAACATACATTTGTATGAAACATTGGTAGGCAGAGTATACTATAAAAATTGGTGCAGAATCTTCAGATTTATAGACCAAGAAATTTAATGTCCTCTTCCTTTGCATCCTCCTTGTACATGTCTATCATTTGTTTTCTTGTACATACCTATCATTTGTTTTCAAACTTACAATCTTAATTTTTTTTATAATTTCTAATGTTTTTTTATTTGAATTACTTTACTATCTTTAATCTATTTAAAACGCTAACATCACCTTTAGAAAAACACCCCCGTGCGATGAACGGGTTAAAACTAGTTTTGGAAGAAAAAAAAAAGGATCTCATTTTCATTAGAAACTAAAAAAACAACATTTTTTCAAGAACAAATTGTGTTACTATACCCTTGTTTGAGCCCAGTTATTTGAAAAAAATAAAATAAAATTGGAATAGTGTTTTTTGGAAAATGTATAGTTTAAAAGTAATGATAATTTTTGGGTTTATGTGTAATATTACTTTATTAAGAGAATGTGTGAATGATAAAAAAAAAAAATTAAATTTAATGAGGACCAAACATGAACTATGTTACTTTTTCAAAAAAAATAATGTTTTGTATCAATGACGTGCGATCATATGTAAAATTTTATTGGAAAATCAATGTTAAACCTATGTTTTACTGTCGCTAAAAGGAGGAGGATTAAGCCATGGATTATAGAAAAAAGATATAAGAGAGTTTCGTCGTTTCAATTTTGATTTAGGGCCTGTTTGATATCCATATTTTTTTTTGTATATAATGTATTTTAGAATAGTAAATTGATAAAGAATATGTAGTTAAAAAATAAAGAAAAATTTTGAATTTACGTTTAATATTATTTTATTTAAAAATACGTGATTGATAAGAAAAGAAAGAAAAATATATTTAAAAAAATGAAAATCAAACAAGAATCTGGATAATACTAGGTAGCACAACATTTTGTTGACTTAAGACACTTTAAACATTTAGGGCCTGTTTGATTCAAGATATTTTCCATGGAAGTAAGAATTCATTTTCCATCTTCCAGGTTTTGGGTTGTTTGATTGTAAAAATTTTTCACGGAAAATGTTTTCCTCCATTTTTTAAGTACAACTCTTTAATGCACAAATGGTGGAAAACGTTTTTCCACCTAATAGGTGGGAAAATATTTTCCACATTTTTTTTTATTTTGCAATGGGAACAAAGTCTAGACACAATGGTAAAAAAATCACTTTTATTAACAACTTTCATGCAAAACAAAGTCAAACGAATAATATTCGGTATGGTAATTTTTTTTTTTTTTTCAAAAAAAAATTTTTTTGAATTTTTTTTTTTTTTTGACAATGGGAACAAATTTTAGATTCAATAGTAGAAAAAATTATCACTTTAATGGACAAATTTCATAAAAAAACGAAGTCAAATGAACACCAAATTTTCAACATTTTTCATGGAAAATTATACCAATCAAACACATTTAATTACAATTCCCGGTAAAACATTTTCTAGGAAAATCAATTCCATATAAAACATTTTCTTTCCACCCATTTTCCACTATTGCAATCAAACGGACCCTTATAGCCTGTTGGAGCCCCAACTTTTGCAAAAAAATGCATTTTGAAACAATAATTTCATGAAGGTTAAAATAACGAATTTTTTAGATTTGTGAATATTATTTTATTAAAAATAAGAGAAAAATATATTTTAAAAATAATGAGGATTAGACAAGAGTTTAGATTAACAAATTTAATCGCGGGAGCCCAGTGCAAATATATACGAACCCTTCTAAAACTGTATCGGGACTGAACCCCGTGTATCGAGAGCTAGGTTGGGATGAGATTGTGGGAGTAGGAGATTGTGTGAACTTTTTTCTTTTATTTTACTTTCACAAATTGTATCATACGCGTTGAGCAAGCAATCTCTTACCATGCATCGAGACCACTTGTATTGCGAAAATGAATGGTTGAGAACTAATTTGCTCGTTTTTGAAGGCTCGACACCCGCTGTTAAATTTTCTTGAAATTAAAACTTTTAGCCAATTGAAATATAAACAGACGAATTTTAATTAGCCAATGGTTGAGAACTAATTTGCTCGTTGTTTGGTACAACTCTAAATTTAATTAAAATTGAAAACATAATCGTTATTGTGTTCGCTCAACTGATAAAAATCAACAATAACGACTAATTTTTCAATTTCAATTTCTGTCGAACCCACCCTTAATTTGAGATAAAATGAAAATTAAGATACCAAAACAAAAAAAAAAAAAATATAAAAATAATTAGACTGGAAAATTGGAACAATCGGAAATCGAAATATGACCGACTGTCAGTTTCATCCGCTTTCAAATCTGCCATTTCGGAATTTTTTCCCCTGAAGGCTTTCACTCCTCTGTTCAATTCAGCTTCTCTATGTAACTATGTTCTCCACTCTCACTCTTCAACAGCTCCTTCGTATATAGATTTAACTTACTTTTGTAACAGTACTTTATTTGTTTAATCACATCCGGATTTTGACCTCGATCCAAGAAAAACACAAAAGGGTTTCGTGATTTAACACAAACCAGTTTCCCGCTTATTATTTAGATTTAACATCAATTTTCGTCAATTTTGTGGCCTTTCTTATGATGCCACTGACCCCTTCCTTCGAATTCACTGGTAATAATCTCTACTCTTTATTACTCAATTTGCATTGCCGTGTTCAATCGTCTTCGTGTTCCTTTATTAGTTGTAATTAATTTGGACCCAGGATTCTGGTTGACATTTATTGGATAATATTGCTTAGAAGTAATTACAGTGATTGAATGGCTATATTGGCATATTTCTTCTGTTTTATTTTTGTATTTCTATTTTAGGATTTGAGTTTATGTATCGATACTAATGGGATCATATTTTTAGGTCAGCGAGTGATAAGTTGCATTTTTCTGGAACGGAGATATAAGAATGAAATCGAAAATAAAATGGGCAGCCCTTGGAGGACTAGTGTTGTCATTTATGTCTCTATTGGTGCATTTATTTCTTGCCAAGTCAAGCGCTGATCTAGTACAATACAGTGCAATCAAGGCTTTCAGCGAAGATTTACAATATGCAAACAGTGCTGGCGGAAAGGTATAAGAAAAGCGCAAAACAGAATTATGCATATTAACTTCTTATCTCAAAATTTACGGACATCTATATGGATAGATTGTGCAGCGTGTGAGATTTGATTTAGCCCCTTGTTCGATCCCAATTATTTCTAAAATACATTTTTCTATCCTCCTTTTCAACCACACATTCTCCATTAATTTACTATTCAAGAATGCATTCTTTGTTAAATAATGGGGCTCAAACAAGGACTTAGCTTGTCAGTGCCTGAATAATATGTTTAAATATTGCTGAAGGGTGCTGGATCTAGGAAGCTGTGGGGCAAGGTGAAGGCTCTAGAACTTCTGCAGCCATATGCAAAACCAAGAAGCTCATTTCCTGGTAATGTGTGCAAGTCTCTATTCATCTATCTTGGAATTACTGCCCTGTCTGCTAACATATTGAATATCATTAATTACTATTAGTGATGGAAAAGTGTATGTTTAGTTAGTTAAATCATTTTACTGTCTATATAATTCACAAGATCCATAAATATATGTACATTATGCATTCTTGCTGTGTTATTTGTTTTTCATATTTACACATATATCTGCACACGATATTTTTTAGCACTTGCATTGTGCATATAGAAATGCTAGAGATTGCCATGCTTGGTGGAAATGAAATTCAATGCAGAAGTTAGAGAATTCATAAGATAAATTGAAGAGAGAGAAAAATGTAACTAGTTAGATGTAATTCTTATATCATTTTGTGCTCTTGGATAAGAAAAAGATGTTTAAAGAAAGCTGTTCAAATTCATTTCTTCCATTCACATCGCGTTTTGATTATCGAAATCTATGGTGTTCATTATGATATCATTACCTTATTGTGGTTTTCATATTTTTGAATCCTTTCCAGGGTTTTAAGTGCTATCGAGCTTTCTTTCTGAGAAGTAAAGCGTAGTGTGGATACTGATTTATATTTTGAAATCTATGTGCATTTTCTATTTTTTCAAATCATCAACGGGTGTGGCTGGTTTTCCTTATAAGTAACTTATAATTTTCAGTTAAAGTTAAACTTTAAGTTTAACCATATATATATATATATATATATGCTAGTTTAAGGCACGTGCAATGCACGTGTTGTATTTTTATTGGGTATTTAATAGCGTAGATATATACTTGTGGATGGGGATTAATTATAGTAGATTGGTTATAATTTGATTATTGCGAATTGTAGTAGAAGAAAGTATATGTTCTAATTAAAGTTGAGTCTCACTGAGAAATTCACATTATCTAGGTAAAAGAAAATGGAGTTTGAAAATAAACTCTTTATCTAACAGAATTTATAAAAATTGGTTGTATAGGTTTCCATCTAGCATGGAGACACATGGTGTCTCCATTTGAGATGGAGAATTCGTTGCATAAATAAAGAAGAAAAAATAGTAAACTATGAAAAGAGCTTAGCATCCATGGATAGATGAAAATGGAAAGTTCAAATCATATCCAAATATTGAGCACTACAGTAATTAGAAAAATAAATATCCAACCAATACTATTGGAAAAATGATTCATAAAAGCTTCATCATAACATGAATCAGTATAAGAAGAGTTTGACTCATTACTGGGGCTATTTGAACTTCTGCATTGACTATCCCTTCGGTAGCATTCTTATCAATATCTACATGAGGAAAGCTTGAGATAGCTGTATCATTTTTGGCAGTATCCACGTCTCTTTCAGCTGGTTGATCGCCTGATAATGAATTTGGGAGAAACAGGTGTAAACCAAATGAAGGGGAAGAATATGCTTTTAATTTCATCCACTATCTTGTACAGACAAATAATAACCAGTAGACAATCTGTAAGATTATCCATTGCTATAAGTTGATTTCATTGTAGAAAAACTATAACCAGGTTGAGAAGGATTATTTAGTTTTCATAAAGCAGACATTGACATAGTGTGTATTCTCATTTTTAGACAATTCCCGCAAAGAAGAAAAATGATGAGATGCTGCCATAGAATGGAATATCTATTTTCTTCTTACAACATAATCAAGTATTATGCTTTTAATACAACAGTAATCAAATTTATCTTAAGGTTCCAGAATCATTGTACGCAAGACTTCTAATCTTCAGCTTCCTTTGATTCGTCTTGCTGATATTCCTGTGATGAAAGTAGTGCATATTCTACTGCCTGAATGAAATTGTAATGAAGCATTGGAAATTTGTAAAAACACAGTTTATTTTTAATATCATTTAGTTTGACATCAAAATTTACCGTTCTTTGAAAAATTTAAAGCTAGCTCAGAAACTGGAAAACCCTTCGATGGCCAGAAGCGACTGAAACTCCCGTCCTATGGAGAGTCTTCCCTCAACATCCAAACCGACCCACCTGAAACCTACAGACCTACCCTTGGCCGACCCTCCACAACACACCGGCCTCATGCCGCAAAATTATGACCTACCCAAACTTGGAAAACCCTTGCAGGCGACGAACCCTAGCGCCGTAGCTCAAGATCCGACAGCATATGAGGCTCACGCGCCTGACAGGAGTGTTGTGCAGGTGATTCCGACTCCGGCGGTCAGGGCGCGATCTCCGGGCAGTGTTCCGACGGCGCGTGTACTTCACGCTCCGGCCGCGCGTGAGCCCTACGCGCCGGCGAAAACTAACCTGCAGATTCAGCGTGACGAGGCCTGGTCATCCCACCCTCCGGATTTACTTTCAGACCTGTCACACACAAAATTCCAGAGGCATGCAATAAAGTTTGGAAAGAGGGAATTCAATTCTTGGTTCAGAGTGGAGGCGAAGGAGTTTGTGGTGTCCGTTAGTGAATTTGGCATTGTGAGGCTGACAGAATGGGGTCCGAGAATATCGAATGTGATCTATATGGGGAGGTTTGGTGCCTTGTGGATGTTGAATATGATGGATAAATTGAGGGGGTCAAGCAAACAAGAGGAGTTTGTTGTTAAGTTTATTGAGTCTCCAAGAGCTTTTATGGTACAGTGATGTGGAAATAGTCGAGGTAGGTATCTGACGATAGCACGTACGGGGAGAGACGTAGGAAAGGAGTTGTAATGGTACCGGAAGGTGCGAATGGAGAGGGATGGACGTCGATTCAGCGGGTGCTTCAGGCAGTTGTCGATTTTTTTGTCTCCAGAGACAAGGTCAAGAATCAAACAGTTAAAGTTAACAATCAACATGGGATGACTTATGTTGAAGTCACGACAAACCGACAGGTCGAGCAGAACACGAAAAAGCCAATGATGTTGCAAAAGGAAAGCGAGGTTTGGGGGATTGATACCGGTGTACGATTTTCTGTTCCTTTCAACGAGGGTTACTCATCCATGCCTAAATTGAATGAGACAGCGACTGAAATTGCTTTGGACAGTTCAGTGAACAATGTTGAGATACGGGCTCGCGTCCAGAGGTTGAGAACTGAGGTGGATGAATTATTGAGGCTATTGGGAGGTGGAGCTATAGAGGGCTCCAGTTTGAATTGTTGTCATAAGTGTGAGGCTGACGTGTTGGAGTACCCAACTATGGAGTTACATTCGAATGTGTTCCAAACTAAAGAAAAGCAGGCAATGACTGAGCCCATTTGTGAGAATCAGGTATGATATGACGTAGAGTGTGGTGGAGATGACGATGGAAACGATAGGGTGGGGTTGGATATGGATGGACAATTTTCGAGGTATGAGACCACAGTGAAGAGTTGTGCTCTTGCGAATGAGGGGGACACGATCAAATCTACAGAGGGAGTTGGATTGAGAGCGAATGAGACGGGTATAGTAAGGGGAGAGGAATCCAGTCCGGTATTGACACGAGCAAGAGGTGACAGGCTCGACAACTACGATTGTTAACACCTACAATAGAAGGTATCAGAAGTCTCGTAGAGGAATTGAGTCAGGGAATGAAAAAGCGATAGTAGTGTGGGTGTATGGAGCCAACAAAGGAACAATGGATGAGGGTGTAGTGCAGTTGGAAGAGGGGAAAGGATATATTATTGAGTCTAGGGTGTTGTTATGTAGGGGAGATAGTGGAAGTCAATGCGATTGACACTCGACCTCCAGCCTCGAATTGGGTTCTCTAAAAAATTCAGGAGTTTAGCAAGATGGTGGGTGTATCGTGCGATGGTTATGAAAATAGACTTATGAAATTGTTTGAGGAGCTGAAGAATAGTAGGGGCATGGGATGGGTACACCAGGAGGAAAAACTAGAAGAAAAGGGGACCGTGAGCTTAGGCGGCTTGAATGCTCGATAAACTATGACACTAAAGGTGGTGAGACAAAGAGAGGGTTGCTGGGGAGGGATGAAGAAGAGTTTAAATGATCCCAAAACTCATTAGCTAGAATGTGAGGGGGCTCAACGAAGCTGGGAAAACGTTAGGTGTTCGGAACATGTTAAGAGGTTGGCGGGCTGATCTTGTCTATTTACAAGAAACGAAGTTAGAGGTCATCTCGAGGACTGTTGTGAGTTCTTTATGGGGGGACAACATGTCGGATATCAGTTTCTTGGAGCATCAGGGACATTAGGAGGAGTGCTTGTCATGTGGGACAATAGAGTGTTTGACTTGGAGGAGGTTAGTGAAGGGATATTCTCTTTATCACTCTCTTTCAGGAATGTTGGGGATAGATTTAAGTGGATGTTTATCGGAGTTTATGGTCCGAATTCAGATGAGAGCAGAAGGGCCTTATGGGATGAATTGGCTGCTATGATGGCTTGGTGGAATTTACCGGTGTGTATAGGGGGTGATTTTAATGTGGTCAGGTTTCCTTCTAAGAGGTCGAGTGGTGGGAGACTTACAGGGGCTATGGAAGACTTTTCTAACTTTATTAGTGAAAATATGTTGATGGATTTGCCTATGATGGGGGGAGAGTTTACTTGGTCATCCAATCGAGATCAACCTGTTCAATCTCGAATAGATCGATTTTTGATTAATGGGGAGTGGGATGCTAAGTATGCGGATGTCACTCAGAGGAGATTAGGGAGAGTGTATTCAGATCATTTTCCCATTACACTATCTGGGATTATAAGGGGTGGTGGAAGAAAACCTTTTAGGTTTGAGAAGATGTGGCTTAAAGTCGAAGGTTTTGGGGAGCGAGTTCGGACTTTGTGGGCTTCTTATGATTTCAGGGGATCTCCTAGTTATGTTTTACATCCAAAATTGAAAGCTTTGAAGGGGGATTTAAAGAAGTGGAATGAGGAGGTGGTGGGAGACATAAACTGTCGTAAGAATCAGTGTTTGTTAGACATAGAAGAGTTGGATAGATAGGAGGAGAGTCGAGGTTTGGATGGGGAGGAAAGGGAGATGTGCGGAAGGTTAAGGGAGGAGTTGGAAAGGTTGGTGGAGATGGAGGAGATTGTTTGGAGACAGAAACATGGTAGAATTGGATGCGTCTTGTTGAGAGGAGTGGATTGGTGGTGGTCCGCGATCAGAAAGGTGGCCGGCGGCGGTGTTTATAGGTCAAAACAGTAAGTGCTATACGATTTTTTTGGTTGATTTCGGCTGATTTTTCGTCAATTAATCGGTGGACGTTGTAGAGGGAGGTCAGGGGGTTAGAATGATGTTGTGGTGGATGGTGGATGGTTGCCGGTTTGTGAGGTAGAAACGGTGGATGGTGGATGGTGGCCGGTTTGTGGAGGGGGCGATTTTGGAGAAGGGGAAAAATAGAAAACCATGTGAACGCAATTTTGGAGAAAGGTTTTGAGAAATGTTTTTACAAAATGACAAAAAGAACGCGTTTTCAATAATCTCAAAATGAACACTCAAAACACAAAATACAAAATGATTTCAAAACACAAAACACAAAATTAAAACACAAAGAGAACGGCCCCTTACTTTTTCGAACGTGGTAGGTTTATGAGAAGTCTTAATGCCACGTTCATTGTGCTTATTCCGAAGAAACCGGGATTGTCTAATATTAAGGATTATCGTCCTATTAGCTTAGTTAGCGGGATTTATAAGATTATTGCTAAAGTTTTGGCGAATAGATTGAAGGAGGTGTTGGAGAAAGTGGTGTCTAAGTTCCAGAACGCTTTTGTGAAGGAGTGTCAGATTTTGGATTCCGTTCTCATAGCAAACGAATGCATCGACTCAAGAACACGTCAGGGGGTTCCAGGGACGTTGTGTAAGCTTGATATCCAAAAGACGTATGATCACGTCAATTGGGGATTCCTTATGTATATGCTCAGGCGATGCGGATTTGGGGATAGGTAATGTAAGTGGATCCAGTTCTGTATCTCTATGGTTTCGTTCTCAGTTCTAGTTAATGGCAACCCTGAAGGTTACTTCAGGAGTAGTAGAGGTTTAAGGCAAGGTGATCCGTTATCCCCCTTGTTGTTTGTTATTGTGATAGAGGCATTCAGCAGAATGATTGAGAAAGCTGTGACAGAGGGTCTGTTAGGAAGCTTTGTAGTTGGTCACCTACAAGTCTCACACCTGTTATTTGCAGATGACACTGCTTTTTTGTGATGCAAAGGAAATGCAAATCTGGAATTTGCGTCGCTTGCTTCTGTGTTTTGAAGCGGTCTCTGGTTTGAAGATAAATCTCGGGAAATCTGAGGCTATTCCAGTTGGGGAGGTTGCTAATGTGGAGAAATTGGCGGAAATATTGGAATGTAGAGTGACACAACTGTCCATGTCTTATCTTGAGCTTCCTTTGGGAGCGAAGTTTAAAAGTAAACAAATTTGGAATGGTATTCTTGAAAGGGTGGAGATGAGGTTAGTGGGGTGGAAGCATATTTATCTTTCGAAAGGAGGCCGTCTTACTCTCATCAAATCCACTCTCTCTAATCTCCCAACTTATTTTCTATCATTGTTTCCGATTCCAGTTACAGTGGCAAACAGATTAGAAAGGATTTAGAGGGAGTTCCTTTGGGCGGGATGGGGAGATGAGAGAAAATTTCATTTGGTTAAATGGGGTGATGTTTGTTCCCCTGTTGGGATGGGGGGTCTTGGATTGAGGAGTCTTGTATTATTTAACAAGGCCTTGCTGGGCAAGTGGCTGTGGCGATTTGGAATGGAGAGGGAGAGCTTCTGGAGAGAAATCATCAGGGCGAAGTATGGTGTTATGGAGGGGGGTGGTGCTCGGGTGAGGATCGTGGTTCTTATGGAATGAGTCTGTAGAGGTATATCAGGAAAGGATGGAGCAAATTTCAGAATAGATTGACTTTTGTGGTGGGAAACGGTACGAATATCAGATTTTGAGATGATTGTTGGTGTGAAAATCAATCGTTAAAAGTGCGGTTCCCTTCTTTGCATCGCATTGCTTTAGATCCATCGGCGATGGTGAGTGGTGCTATGGCTATTTATAATGGGAATCCTAGCTGGAACATCGCTTTCGGGAGAGGCTCACACGATTGGGAGTTGGATGATTATGCATTGTTTTTTGCCTCCATGTATGGCGTGCACATTCAGGCAAGAGAGGACGACTGTAGTAGGTGGAGGGTGGCACGGAATGGTCTGTTCTCTGTTCGCACTTATTTCAGATCCTTATTGGAACCAATGGAAAGTTCATTCCCTTGGAAAAGGATTTGGCAGAGTAAATTACCTCCAAGGGTGGCTTTTTTACGGTGGACGGTTGCGAGGGGACAGGTGTTAACGGCGGATAATCTTCGAAGAAGGGGTTGTTATGTTACGGAGTGGTGCTTTATGTGTAAGAGGGATGGTGAGACGATCGACCACCTGTTCATTCATTGCGACGGTGTTTGTTGGTTATGGAATGATATTTTGGCTTTGTAAAATATGAGTTGGGTACAGCCAAGGCGTGTTGAGGAGGTGGTGCAGACATGGAAGAGAAAGTTTCGAGATAAGAATAGCAAGCTTGGCTGGGAGCTCATTCCAGGATGTATCGTTTGGTGTGTGTGGAGAGAAAGAAACGGTCGGTGCTTTGAAGATCAAACACGGACGACAGAACAGCTTAGAGAACTTTTTTACTTCACTTTGTATAGTTGGTTCAAGGCTGCAACCATTAGTCCGATAGAAGGGTTGCCTAATTTTTTATCGTTTCTATCTTGTTTAAACTGATAATGCACTCCTTGTGTATTATCCATGGACTCTAATTTATAAAATTACGTGATTACTTATAAAAAAAAAAAAATTATCTTAACAAAACAAGAATTTCCACATAAATACATAAGATTAGCGTGGCTTCTCTGCACACTCATTTAACCCATCAAAAGAACCAAATTTTCTCCCAATTTGTATAACAGGTTGAAATCACAGATCCCTTAGAACCCTTCAGTTCTACAAAAGCTAACAAATCGAAATGAATCCCAACAAATACTTCTATGTTTGGATCAGTTCCTTGAAGGCTAAAAAATATTCATTATTATAGTGAGTAATTAAAAGGTGAAATAGACAAGGAATTATGCTCTCGAAAAAAAAAACCCTCCATATTTTTCGGAGACATGGTGTCCGGACACGACGCGGACACGGACATGGTGTCCGCGTCGTGTTCGGACACTATGTCTCCGAAAAATACGGAGGCGAACACCATGTCTCCAAAAAATATGGATGTTTTTTTTTTTTTTTTCAAGAGCATAATTCCTAACATGAAAACTATAAATAACCAGCAAATTAATTTCTGAATTTACATAGAAATCATCAAAAAACTATAATTTTTTAAAAGAATCTAATCAAATCATCAAAAGAACTCTTCTTAGAATAGGCCCACAGTTTAGAAAGCGAAGAAATTCAAGATTCAAATTAATCTAGAAGACCCGTCACAAAAAAAATTCAAAATTGTAAGGAAGATTGCGAAATAGACTCACATTTGATGGGCTAGACGGTACATGAACCGGACGTTTGTTCTGGTTCTTTTGGATGCCATATGAATAGATCGAATAACTTGTACTATAGGAAATTGGATGCAGAGATGAAGTGAGACTGGAGATTAGAGGGAGAAAGAGATGAGTTTTCAAAAAATTGATGGATTTTGCAGAGGACATAGGAAAATATCTAGTAGTCGGTGAGGCGGTGTAAATTGAAATGTTTAAACGGCTTTGTTTTGGTCGACGATGACGTTAGAAAACTGTCTCTTTTAGATGTGTTAGGATATACATATATTATTATTATTATTATTTTTATAACCGTGGATGTCCGAGTTAACTTACGCACACCTCGATTAATTTTAACCATATATTGACAACTATTATCCACACATTTCGTAGGACCCACTACTCATCTCATTATAATCTCCTTATAAGTTACTTACGATGAATCTCAAATGCGTGCAATATACTTATTAAATGTGAACGTACCTAGGGTTAATTTGAATTTAAATCAATGAAGCAACTTTCTTCAAGCATAGCTCGTCCCTTTCTACTTTACACGATCTTTATATTGAACATACTTCATTGTTCTTTCACTTGCTAGGCCATGTTAGTTACTTCTGTGTGCATGTATAGCACCGTGGGCGACCTTAGATAATCTAGTCTCTATAGTTACACTATAGGAGGTCTTATCTGATGACATGATGTATTTAAATTTTTTGACGCTTGAAACTCTTTATTCTTGCATGTGCCTTTTCTGTATATCTTAATTTATAATTTATGGATAAGAAGCATGCAATGGTTAAGCTTAGATGAAATATTGGTACTTTTGCAGTCTTATTGATAGATAGTTCCTTTTGTATTCTAAATCCTTCTTTATGATGAGCCTTTCTATAGACTTCATCTACACTTCTTCATTGTTGAATTTGACTCGTGTTTGTGTTTCAGTTCCAAATGAGGAGAACAATGGTTTCATATATGCAAAAGTTTTCGGTGGCTTTGAAAAGATTAGAACCTCGGTATACTCTACTTCTTTCTAAAAATGTCTTTCCATTTTCATCTATTTGATGTCCCTAACTGGTTGCCAATTGAACAGATCTGTGATCTGGTCACTGTATCGCGGCTTCTGAATGCTACCCTTGTTATACCGGACATTCAAGAAAGTACTCGTTCAAAAGGCATAAGGTTTTTTTTTTTTTTTTTTTAAAAGAAAGGGCTAAGATCAGTTAGATCATGTGTGCATGTCTGAATTCTAATTGTATTAAATACATTGCAGTACCAAGTTCAAAAGTTTTTCATATCTCTATAATGAAGAGCAATTCATATCAGCTCTAGCAAGTGATGTCATCATTGTAAAAAGCTTACCTTCCAACCTGAAAGAGGCCAGGAGACGGAAACAATATCCCATTTTCAAGCCTAAAAGTTCTGCTTCTCCAAGTTTTTATGTTCAGGAAGTTTTACCAAAATTAAAGAAAGCAAAAGTCATTGGCTTAGTACTGTCTGATGGAGGTTGCTTACAGGTAGGCATTGTATCTTCTTTATTCTCAATTGTTTTTTTTTTTTAAACTGTGATTGGATTAAACAAAAGTGTAATAATTTGGAGTTTGAAGAGAATGTAGAGTTACTAGATGGTTTGTAGCAAGAGGATTAGATGCCAGTCCTTAAAAGGCACCAAGCAGGAGAAGAAACAAGCAAAGAGAAAAACTGATTTAATGTGGATCTTTATAGTAAGCCTATGTTTTTGAAAACTGGATCAATTCTTTTTAGGGAAGGAATTAGCAAGACAATCCCGGAAATATCTATTTTTGGTTCTGTGCTGAATCTAAATGAATTCATATAAAACTGTAAATGGTTAAATAGGAGTATAAAAAAAAAAAAAAAAACTAAGGTGGAATTGTAATGAGAAACAAAAGCTTCCAGCACAGTGTTGTTATGGGAGGATGTGGCTTCTTTTAGTATAAATTTCAATCTTTTATTTTTGGTTATCTTGAAAAAGTGAAATCAGGTTTCAGTCGAGAATAGCATCCCCTTAATCTGCACACATGTTTTAGAGCACGATTCAAACAAATTTGGACCACTTTTGGCTTCTTTTTGTCTCACTTGCTCAACATGACAGGCTACATTGACTGATATTGTTTGAAACTTCTGCTTTTGGAAATCCCTTTAACTTGAGGTTGCTCAATGCATATTTGACATTTTTGAATATATTTGTTTTGATGAGCGGTAAACATGGAGCAAAAACGTTGTAAAGATGAATAAGGTAAAAAAAATGAGAAAAAAGTGCGGGAAACTTACATTTCTTGTATAATTACATTTCTTTGCTAATCTATGTAAGGGCATGCTAAATCCTTGTATGATTATTGAAGAGAAACTTACAAAATAAAATGTTGTCCCTGTCACAAATGATGGTACGAAAACCCCTTAAAATCACAAGGAAAAGAAAACAATTCCAACTCTGATGCAGAGGAAAAGGCAGTAAGGAATCAACCTGTTCAAATAAGCTTTTTGAAATGAAAAAAAGCGACCTCCAATGAGATTGACACCTTGATTAATGATGATTTCTGCTCAGATCCATTACTTATCTCCCTCTCTCGTACACACACTTGTTTTGTGTATGATCTGGGCTTGCAAACTTTCTGCGTGTCTGTGTAGCTATATGGTATTTGTATGTGTGTTCTGCAATCAATCTATGTACCTGTATCCTGAGTGGAAGCAGCAAGCGAGACTGAGTGGAAAAAAAGGTTACAGAATGCAAGGGTCATATCTACAAATGTACATTTACCAAGTGCCTTTGATATGGGGAGTTCACAATTCACCATGTACCTGGATCATTAAAGTGTATATTAGGCATGAGGCATGTGTATGTAATGTCACATGAGCTGAACATTCTAAAATTTTTACTTATCCCTTATCTTTCTCTCTTCTCATTCTTGTTGTTTTTGTTGCTGCTGCTGTTCATATTTATACTTTTATATGGATTGCAACCTAGACATGTCTTCGGCATATGGCTAATCCACTAATTTCACATTCACAAGCACACCCTCTAGAGAAAGAGAGACAGACAGACTAGGAGAGGAAGTGGGAAGTGGGTCTGAGTGAATTGAAAGAGAGAGGCTTAATTTGGAGGCCAATTCCCTGCTCTTCTCTTCCCCGAATTTAAGTTAGACGTGTTTTCATTTTTGGTTAGAGATTTGGTACTTCTGTAGCCATTTCGAAGTTAGAAAAGATTAAGCTGGCTTGCACTTTCTGTTGGCATAATGGTTACATGTGGCATTGAGTAATTTAGTTTTGCCTTCTTTATTAATTCAACGAATTTAGCACTCCCTTAATATTACCAAAACAGTGTCCTTCCCTACGCCTTGAAAAAATAAAAATTTGGTTTCAATATGTTTGGTCAACACCAATATGACAAAAATGAAGTTAAATATAGTTTGTTTTCGAAGTTAATTATAAGTACGTGCTTTATTCATTTCTTTTGTGAAGACAGAACTGCTAAAGTAAAGGAGATACAACATTGAGCTCCTAGACGAAAGCTTAAATTAGCGATTATGTGGTCAGACAATAAGATGCTTTGTCAAGATTACTTCCTCTGATTGTTTATCATTTGCGGATTTGTTTTCCACCCACGTCTCTTTGAATCTACTTCTCTTTCTCCTTGTGGGAACAGCACCAAGCTGGGGATGCCTATATTGTGTTTCCCTACAATTGATGCTTGCATTGATTATTTATTTGGTACCAGGGTGATACGAGCTTTTCACTCTGTTCTTTTTTTTTTTTTCCTAGTCTGTCCTCCCCAATAGCTTGGTTGAGTATCAGAGGCTCAGATGTCGGGTTGCATTTCATGCACTTCGTTTCCGCCCAGAGATTGTTGCGCTTGGGCATCTGATGGTGGAAAGGTGAGAACTTGTTTTCTTACGTTATTTGTTTTTATGGTGTGTAAGTGTCGTTCTCTGGTGTGTGATGAGTCATGCACAGGGTATTAACTATAGAAACACTGGTGGTGAATTTTTTTTTCTAGTTTCTCTCATGGATCTTGAGATAATGTCATGTTTGTTAATATTGAAAACTGAAACATTGAATTCTTAGACTTTATGTTGTTGAACTGAGTAATTTTTTTTTTTTTGGCTAATTCAGCACAGTGACAGCCGAATGACGTCATTTTAACAACTTTAACCTGCTATTCAACTGTGAAGATAAATTTTAATTTTGAATATAAGTATTATTATGTCAGAAATTCAATATTATAATGACATAACAGCCTAACATGTTAGAATCATTTTCCGTGACCTTCATGAATGAATACTTCTAAATATTAATTTAACTTTTATATATTTGCTTTTTAATTTATTTCAAGAACTATTGCAACGAGTCCATGACTTCCAGTTCTTTTCTGAATCCTGTGTTGGCGATTAATATTCCAATTATCAAACCCACCATTGAAGTTACACATCCAAGAAATTTGATTATATATTGACCCAAAGCCCCCCATTATTGTTGCCCAAATGTTCCTACATTAGCCATCATGGTTCTGCAAGTTTAAAGGCTAAAGATGACCTTTAGTGATAAAAGGATGATTCCATAAGAAGACCCAGAAAACCTACCGTCATTTATGATCAAGTAGATTGTTATGTTTAAGATCTGGCTGCAATGTTTGTCAGGACAAATATCTTTTGGGGGGAGAGGAGGGGCTTAAGATATATACTTTTCCTGTGAATCAATTAAATATCTAATTGACAGTGTCTTTCTAAATTTCTTTTGAGGAGATGGAGAAGACAAGAAAGACCCCAGTGTAAATTAGTCAAACTGGAAAGATTTTAAAATATCCGTCACTGGGCTTATTTAGTTTTCAGATTAAGTAGATTTTTTTATCACATGAAAATTTGTGCTATGTTTGAAGAGAAACTTAATTCAGTAACTGATCTCATTAGTATTTGCCATTACACTTATATTAAGAAGCATATCTTATTGTGGTTTTCTATGGGCTTATAATGGAGGAAAAACACCTTAATCGAGAGCTTCATTGGACTTCAGATTTCATATGATAGTTGCACGAAAAATTCTCTTCCCTGTCTTTCTTTTCTTTTTGTTTTAATATGATGTATATTATTATGATGCAATAATGCATTTGACCATATTACTAAGTAGACTATAATTGACATTATGGTTTATATTATTTTAGCTGATTCAATCACTTTAGGAATCTCACACTATTGTTTATCAGTGCAACAAAAATGGATCAATTGTTGAGTCACTACCAGCAAAGATCAAAATAATTGATTCTTTTGATCATGAAAATCAGTTATTTAAATAATCATAATCACATAATCTAAATGCATCCTTGTTGTGTCTTATACTATTTTTTTTTCCTCGGTTATTTTTTGTCACCTTCATGGTACTCATCAATTTTGACCTCTGGAATCTGTAAGAGCTGATAGAAATTTAATGCAAAAATCATTCGATGCATTATTGATCACAAAGGTATTAAGGTCTCTATCGAAATAGTATGCATCTAAGCGAGCACATCCCTAGTTTCATACCTTTGTTTGTGAGAGAGAATTTTCTTCTGCTATTAATTTGATCATGCTGAGAAAGGTGACTTACCTCCTCACAAATCTTGATGGTGAAAGGAATCTTTTAATAAGTCATATTTTGAGTATTGAGATGATATAGGACAAGATTTCCATAAAATCAATTTAGCGAAAATGAAATTCTTGATGGATGTGTGGTCATGCTAGAATATATCAAGTAAGAAATATTAATGATATCTAACACCAGTATATGTGGCTACATTTGATATGTTCAATTAAGTGAATAGTGTGACCTTGCATTTAAATGAAACTACCATTTAATGTTATTTGGTTGCCATCTAGACTGATGTTTAGCACCGGTAGTGCTGAGTAGTGATGACTCGGTAAGAAATGAGAATATACGATAAAAAGTGGCTATGATGCAATTGCACTTAATTTTAGAAAAGGGCGATTTAGGTGGTAGGGCCATATTTTGCGTTGACCTAAAGGCACTCCTAATCATAAAGACGGCACACGACTTCAGTTAGCAACTCAGAAGAGGGAGAGCAGTACCAAAGCTAAGATGGCCCTTTATTGTTGTTAAGGATCCGATAGTAGATCTAGCAATGAACCGAACAAGTGTGTTTCCTATTTATATCTTTTGAATGACATAAGATTATGACTTGGATCAATGACAAAAAGAACTTATGTAGGCAAACCTTAATTTATAGGAAATAAGCCTTATTTGTTGTATTAATTCTATAAACTTTACAAACAATCTTGTTTCTATTAACCTTTTATCCTATTCAAATTTCAAATGCATTTGCTGACCATATCTTACAACAGTTCATTGAGGGAGTCTGATGCTGGAAAATTGTAATAGCATCAAATGAAAGAAGCTCAATATTATTTCTTAAATAAATCCTTGGAGGAACTCTCTTTTTGCCTAACTGATATCCTGACACTGAAAAGTAATAAACTCTATACATTAAATCCACTAAAAAACTTGTGACTGTCAGATTTGAAAAAAATTCATTACTCATTCTTTATTGATTCTATTTGCTTTTAAGAGTGGCTCTTAGGTAAGATCAACTCTGAAGAAAACCTTCTTTCCCCTCATTGCTCAGGTTAAGAGGTTCCGGTCAACCTTATCTTGCTTATCATCCAGGGCTGAAGAGGGATACCCTTGCATATCATGGATGTGCTGAACTTTTTCAGGTTTCTGATGCATCTCATTCTCATTTTTGTTATTATGTCCATGTTCTGTGATGTATGAATGAAATGTTGGGGCAAATAAAGGCCATTGTATGAGCAATATTTATTGTGACATGATGTTGGAATCGCTCAAGCAGAAGATAAAGCTGTGAATAATTTAATGTTTAATTGGGTTGTATCTTGCATTATGCTTATATCCTTTTCCTCGATTTAGTAAAATCAACATGTTTCTATGTCCATGTACAAGTTGGGCAGAAGTTAATCTCATTACCATTTTGTATTATTTTATGACTTTTATACGGGTATTTAATTCTGAAATGCTCTCATCTTCTGTAACTTAATTTATTTAATGTATTTCTTGATGTGTGACATGTCAATATACTGTATGTAGTTGATAAAGAATGAGGTAGAATAAAATTTTATGGTTGCTTGGTTTCAAATGAGAAACCATGCCCTTTGTAGCATATAATGGGAGTGCTGAAGAGAGGAATCACTGAGAGTAATTAGATCTGTGTATAATGAGCTTTCTAGCTGAAGTTACAGCTCACCTTTTTTCCCAGTTTTGGTCAGAAGGCAGAGATTACTGGTCTTGCAAATACATTCTAATCTGATATCGAGTAGCTTATTGTTTACCAAGACTTGTAATACTCCCCCCGACTTGTATTTTTGTAGGATGTTCACACACAACTTATACAATATCGGCGAGCACAGCTAATTAAACAAAGAATCATCAATGAAGAACTCCATGTGGATTCGCACACTCGAAAGGGAAATGGTTCTTGTCCACTTGTGCCGGAAGAGGTATTACGAGACAATGTTTTTCATTCAAATATAAATCCACAAATGGTCATCCATACTGGTTTAAGACACGTTCACTTTTTAAGTTCTTCCACCTTTTTTCGGTTCATATATATAAATATGTATATATTGCAAGTATGTTCAGTATCAGATGCTGGTCCTTTCTTGTTTTGGGTTAAATCGGCGATGTTTATAACTGCTTAAAAGTGGCTATTTCCATAAAAGATTCCATGAATGGTCTACATCCAAGTTCACCATGTTTTATAAACACGCTAAACGATTTGCTTATGGAAAATGATTAAATTGAATTGATGTTTTCAGTCAACTCATTATCTTGTTTATGTAAATTGAAAAACATTTTTGCAAAATTGAATTCGAACAGAACATAAATGGATCCAAGGTGTAAGTTCTGTTTAAAACGAAGAAACTTAAACTTTTGTCTGGCCAATATATCCTTCTCCAGGCTGCATAAACTCTTGTGTATTGCTTATAAAATTCCCCCTTATAAATGACATTGCCCAGTCAACTATCATAATTCTTGTTTCTACTCTTTTGCTGAAAATAATTGGAAATTATAGCTAGATGTAAAGAAACAGAGGCAAATGGAAGATGGTTTCAAATGCTGGTGTTTCTATTTACAACAGTAGTGCTTGCTCAATATTTTAACCAAAGGTCATCAGGTGCTATCTAATTTCACTTGTTAGCTGTAAGCTTATGATTTATTGGTTGCACTCTGTAGGTTGGACTTCTGCTTCGAGCTATGGGTTACCCTCCTAGAACAAGAATATACTTGGCAGGTTCAGAAACCTTTGGGGGTCAAAGAGTTCTGATTCCTTTACATGCCATGTACACCAACTTAGTGGATCGTACTTCTTTGTGCAGTAAACAAGAGCTGGCCAATGTGATTGGCCCAGAAACTCCACTTCCTCTGGATTCTTTCCGATTTACAACTGTCAAAACCGCAAAGCAACTAAAAGAAGAGTGGGACAAGGCGGGCCCTCGTCCCAGGCCTCTTCCTCCACCTCCTGGCCGACCTATTTATCAACATGAGAAAGAAGGCTGGTATGGATGGATTACCGAAAAGGATTCAGAACCGGATCCTTCACCGATTGATTTACGGGAGCAAGCACATCGTTTGCTCTGGGACGCTCTTGACTATATTGTCTCTCTTGAAGCTGATGCTTTCTTTCCTGGTTTTGATAATGATGGTAGTGGATGGCCAGATTTTTCAAGCTTGGTTATGGGGCATCGGCTATATGAGATGTCATCTTCTAGAACATATCGACCAAACAGGTAAAAAGGTTTAATTCGAAAAAATTCTCCTATTTCCTATCTTTGTGCGTATCATATTCATTCTTTGTCATGCAAGTATTTCTTGTTCTTTTTCTCTTTATAAACAACCTGGCTGTTTGGTTTACTACAGAAAGTTTGATGTTTTGACAAGGAATAAAGTTGTTTCTTTGCATTTGAAATAATTCTTGTTTTATGGTTTATATTTTGATTGTCAGCCAAGATACCGGGTTCTTATCTATATGCTTTAGTGACGTACTAGGAATGAAGTTGTTTCATAGAATGAATGGTTTTTTTTCAGTGTGTTAAATTTTGATTCTCAGCCAGGGCGCTGAGTTCTTATCTTTTTGCTTCAGAGAGGTACTAGGTTGCAAGTCATATCAAGACGAGGTCTTTGGTATATTCATTTGCAGTGATGTAGTTTTAGTTGATGAAGCTAAGAGAGGGATAAGTCAATTTGGACCTTTGGAATCGAGAAAAAAAATTAAAAGACTTCAGAACCTGAAGGTTTCATGTTTAGCAGAACTAATACTGAATGTATAGAATGATTTTTAGGCACAGCAAGGATGTGGATGATTAGTGGAGTCCCAATAAAGGAGTATTTTATTCAAAGAATAATTTCCTTAAGTAATTAGTTTGGTTGTCGATAAGAAAAAAGGTTGAAAGGGAATGAAATTAGGATGCTTGAATGAAACAGAGAATTATTAATGAAATGTACATGATTGGAAGATACCCACCAAATTAAAAGGTACTCTAAATAATGGTGTTGTTGGACCAATTATACTTTTTTGGTACTGAGAGTGGGCAAAGCACAATGCCCATAAGATGAATGCATGAGATGCGAACATGTTAAGATAGGTATTTGGTAACATGGAGGCAATTGAGGAAAAACTCAAAAAATTACTTGCATGAATCGGTGACTATTATATAGACCCACAGTTCTTTTTCTATTTCAGTAGAACATGTTATAAGAGATTGAGGTACAAACAAATAATAATTGTTTGACATGGTTGAAATATTTGAATGTATAGCAGCTTTTAGTAGATGTAGAGCTAGATCAAATGGAGGTATGCAAAGAATCGTATAGTCAACATTAAATTTGTTGGTAATCAGGCATAACTTCACGTGATTGTTTTTTCCATATTTGACTTCAAACCTTTCATCCTCCTGTCTTTTAATGTTTTGGTGTGTGTTCATCTAAGCAGGAAATATCTCGCTGATCTCTTAAATAGTACCACCGATCATCTGTACCATCCCTCGCGCAATTGGACTCTCTCTGTACGGGAGCACCTCAACCGAAGCACAACAGAAGATGGCATTATGCAGGAATTTCAACTATCAAGATCGAAGTTGTTCCTTTCCCACCCGATCCCGGAATGCTCGTGTACAACCGTCAAGACTGCTGAGAATCTACATCCCGGCAAGAGCAGTAATCTCCATGTTCTGTTTGGAGGACAGAGTGCGTGCCCCAAATGGATGGTACAAGCTACAAAAACAGCTGGAACACAAGATAGCGCTGATGATGAGAATGAAACACAAGAAGATGAAATCGATTTGGGACAGGAGGAATCAGATGGTAGTGGAGAAGGTGACTCAATACCATCCATGGAGCAGGATGAGGAAATGGATCCCGATGATTAAAATAGTGGTACAGATATCATCCTATGTTTTGAAGTTCATAGTTTTGTTGCTGCTATCAAGTCAAAGCATAAGCATGACCGATGAGTATATTTCCTTTGAGATTAATTTGTTGAGGCGGCTGTAGGAATCTTCAATACTGGTGCATTGCGAATTCTATAGGGTCGAGTTATTGGTAAAGGGTTCTTCTTACATAGTTTAAAGTAAATATGTGCAACCCACCTTCATTCGGCATTTAGTGGTGGGGATTACGGTTGATTCCTCTTATAAATCCCCCATTCCCCGTCACTACTCTCTTTATCAACATATAGAAGATCGGAAAGGTGTCTTGTTTTCCCCCAATTTTTTCCCATACACTAAACTCATACACCAGCCGTATAATTTCCCAGATTTTGAGAGCTATTTTAAAAAGACTACAGTTGTTCGTTTGCTTGTTATAATTATTCTTTGATTTTGTTTGGCCTCTCTCCCCCTTGGCATGTTTAGCATTGTTTGGTTTGGATAAAAAAAATAGATTATTTGTACGTTTTGATAGAAGTTGGCGAAATATGTGGTTGGAAAGTCGAAAAAAGTCGTGGACCTCATGAAATATGGTGGTTGAAAATGAGTTTTGAGAAAAAGAAATGAGGATCCAAGTTTAATAAGTTGAATTGAAATGTAAGAGAGTTGAATTTGTGTTTATTGTACTGTACAATGTTGTCTTATGCGGAGCCCAGGCCCAAGGTTGGCACAGGTCCACCTTGAACTTCTGGACTTAAATGTTTTTTTATTATTTTTTTATAAGTTATAGACTGTCCAAAAAACCAATATATTATACCTAAACGGCCCAAGTCCAGTTCCAGCCCATGAGCCCAATCCTAAAAATTTAAACCTCATTCACAACTTGTTCCGTGCTCCGCCTCTTCTCCCCTAAATCACAAGAATCACAGCTCCATCCTCTTCTCCCTTGCTCCGCCTCCACTTCGCAGCCCGAAGCCTCGTTCCGTCGTTCGCAATTGCACTTGAAGCCTCCGTTTTCGATAATCAAGAACTCAACAACCGTCGTTCAGAACTTCAATCCATCTTCGCAGCCTCCGCCTCACACTCGCAATCGTCGCTTACAATCACCTCAGGTTCAGAAGCTAGTCTCACATGCTCCTCCTCTACTCTCCTCCACAGTTCCACCTCCAGCCTTCACCTTTATAGGGCCGCTCTCCACCCAGATCGGGTACTTTCTTTAGCAATTGGATTATTGGCAATATCTTGAGAGTTGAGACGTTTTTGTTCTTTTTTTTAATACTACGTTTTGAGTATTGTTGTGTGCTGTGTGCAGTAGAGATTCACTGTTGTTTGTTATGGAATTGAAATTGTGTATTGCTGACTGCTGAGCAGATATGGCTGAAATTTGGGTATCGTTGAATTGAAATTGCTAAAGTTTTGGTATCATTGAATTGAAATTGCTAAAATTTGGGTATTGTTGAAATCTTATGAAGAGATTTTTTCAAAGAAAAACTGAGTTGGCAATGTAAATGTTGTTGGGGCGACGTCGAATAATGTGGAATTTGATGTGTCGCTGAACTTCCAATTGATCCTGGTCTAAGGATACCCATTTTTGGAATTTGTCATAACATTGTTTTATATTTTTATATTATGACAAAAAACTCGACGTTCAACATCGATAAATTGTGTTCACCCTGACAAATTTTTTTGGCTCCGCCCCTGCTCATACACAGTATCGAGGAGGCCTTTACTACTTTTTACCTATCTAATTTCCGTTGCATACCCAATTGAACGATAAATACTGGCAATATTGCTTTTCGCTCTTGTGCTCTGGGAGATGAATGCCAACATGTAGACTGTTCTTGGGGTCCAAAGAGCCTTGCTTCATGACTCTTTAATCCAAGGAAAATTTTTCCTTGTAAAAGATAGGAGCGGAAAGAGCACGGGAGTTGCGGGAGTTTTCCGACTCCTCTTTTTTGCTCGAGTTTTCTGAATCAATTGTCAAATCTGGTGTAGAAATTTTAACGGGTTCAAATTTAAAATAAATTATAATTCTTGAATTCTCTATTTTATCTCATAACAAACAATAAAAGTTGTTAACAAAAACTAAAGGATTGTGGTCTAGACATGGAATAATGCTACTTGTATATAATGAGGCTACATGATCTGTCATAAAAAGAGTGATGATTTTTTTTTATTTGATTGAATTTTTTTTAATTCCTTCATATCTCACCACAGCATATGTATGTCAACTATTATATACATATGGCACAACCGCTAGACATGATAATCGCTTTCAAGATTTTCATAGTGTACATAATGATAATATGGAGAGAAAAAAAATTCTAATAACCGAATTTGTTTTCTTTTCATCTCTTTTTCTTCTCTCTCTCTCTCTCTTTCATGTCGTCATTATTTACGTCATGATGTACAAATAACATTACTTATTATTTAATTATATGTTGAAAGGCATGGTCCACTTTAATTTTTATTTAAAAAAAATATATGATAAACTCGTCACTAAAGGAGTAAATTATTATATATTTCTAAAATTTCTTATTCAAATGCTTTACATAAAAACTTATTCCATAACGATTATTTTCCATTAAGAAAGTTTAATTACATTCTATTTTTATCTCTGTTACACGATTTCATCTATCCTTACCATTCTAGAATAAGTTTGTCTCTGCATCTCTAATATTTCATCAATAATTTGAAACATTGTTGATTGTTCTTCAGTTGGATATCATTAAAAGCATACATTTTTAAAACAATTATCAGTTCGACAGTACATAATGAACCTCTTTAATATGTCCGATCAAAAAAATTAACGACAAGTTAAAGGAGAACATATTTGTTATTTTTGTAGCTATTAGACGAACTTGACATTTTCAATCTTTTTATAATCATCTTTAAATTGTTACAATCTCGTAACACTTTTAAATGTTCACTGATAATTTTTTGCATATACACCAAAAGTGGATGGATAGTTTTGAATAAAGGGAATATCAAAGTAAACTAATATTGCATCTGAACGATAAGTTGATATTTAATTTAATAACGATATTGATAGTACAAACTTTTTTTTTTTAAAGATGGTATAATTTATGTCATTGGCAATTCAAACTAACAGAATCTAGAAATCTCCAAACATGCTGTTGGAGTGTTAGTCTTAAGATAAAGTCATTAGGAATTATCCTTGTTTGTTGCTTTGTCATTTGCACATTTTGTTAATAATGCCCTGGTTGTTAGGGTATATGTTTGTTTTGAATTGGTCTTAGATCACTTCCCACGTTCTCAGATGTGGTGAATATGTACCTTATTCTATTTTGATTTCCCTGTAAAAGGTTTGTATAAAGCCAGTGTTTTCTTTGCAATTTAATATAAAGTTGTTAGGAGCCTTTAAACACTTTGAGTTCTTGTAAGTTTGTTCTGAGTACTAACAAGTGGTATCGGAGCCTCATCACAGGGGGCTTGATTGAGTGTTTTAAGAAACCGCAGTTTCTTAAGGAAGAAGCAAGAGTGAGAGATCATAAAAGGAGAGAAAAGTTAGAGAATCATGACAACGGAGAAAGAGAAAAGCAGCTTTATTCAACTGGTGATTCCACGGTTCCATGGTCATTACGACCATTGGGCGCTATGCTTATGGAGAATTTCCTCGGATCGAAGGAATATTAAGGCTTGATTGAGAACGGGATACCTGCAGCAGAAGAAGGGACAGAGCTAAGAGAAGCGCAACGTGACACCATCGCCAATCTGAAACTGAAAGATTTAAAGGTCAAGAACTATCTATTTCAAGCCATAGATAAAACTATTATTGAGACCATTCTCAATAAGGAGACTGCAAATGCCATGAGATTCAATGAAACTGAGATATCAAGGCTCTACCAAGGTGAAAGGTGCTTAGCTACAGGCTTTGAGAAGAGAGTTTAAAGTTCTTGGCATGAAGGAGGGTGAAAAAGTCGATAAGTATTTTGCCAGGACACTAACCATCGTAAATAAAATGAAAGCACATGGAGAAAGGATGGCGCAAAGTGTGATCATTGAGAAATTTTGAGATCGATGACTCAAGTTTAATTATGTAGTATGTTCGATAGAAGAGTCCAACAACCTCTCCACCATGACCATAGATGAGCTTCAGAGTACCCTGTTAGTCTACGAACAGAGGATGCAAGGACAGAAGGAGGAAAAACATGCTTTGAAAACCACCAATTCAGAGAAGGTTGGAGGAAGAGATGAGTATAGAGTTGAAGGGAGAGGAAGAGCTCGTGGAAGTTTCAGAGAAGGAGGCAGAGGCAGGGAAAGGCAGTCCTTCAGCAAGGCCTTGGTTGAGTGTTACAAATGTCACAAGCTAGGGCATTTTCAATATGAATGTCGCCGTTGGGAGAAAAGTGTGAATTACGTAGAATTAAATGAGGATAAAGAGACGCTTCTGATGCTGTACATGGAAATGAATCACTCAAAGAGCGAGAATGTATGGTTCCTCTACTCCGGATGCAATAATCACATGTGTGGTAACAAGGAGTGGTTCTTTGATCTTGATGAAAAATTCAGACAATCGGTGAAGCTCGGGGATAACTCAAGGATGATGGTTATGGGACGTGGAAATGTCAAGCTCCATATCGACGAATTCGCTCAGGAAATTACAGAGGTTTATTTTATACCTGAGTTAAGAAACAATCGCATTGGTCAACTTCAAGAAAAGAATCTAGCTACTCTCATTCAGCATGGAATGTGTAAGATTTACCATCCAAGAAGGGGTTTAATTATACAAACACATATGTCAACCAACAGAATGTTTGTTGTGCTTGCTTCTGTGATTTCTCCGACTTCAACCTGTTTTCAAGTCGCATCTAAGGACACAACACAATTGTGGTACTACTGGTATGGACATCTTAATTTAAGGGGTTAAGGAATTTACTCTATAAGAAGATAGTCAAAGGTTTGCCAATGATCAATGTCTCATCAAAAGTGTGTGGTGATTGTAAGGTTGGGAAGCAACACAGAGAAGCAATACCAAAGAAAAGCTTGTGGAGGGCATCTAAGAAGCTACAACCAGTCCATGCAGATATTTGCGGGCCTATCACGCCGGAATCGAACAATGGCAAAAAGTATGTAATTACATTCATCGATGATTACAGTAGAAAGACTTGGGCATATTTTTCATCTGAAAAATTTGAAGCATTAGCTATGTTCAAAAATCATAAGTTGCTAGTGGAAAAGGAGATTGGTGATGTTATTTGTTGTTTAAGAACTGATAGAGGTGGGGAGTTCACCTCACTTAAGTTTAACAAATTCTGTAGCACGAATGGGATTAGCAGATAGCTTACCATAGCTTATACCCCGCAGCAAAATGGGGTTGTCGAGATGAAGAATCGTACCATAATGAATATGGTGCGTAGCATGCTATCAAGAAAAGAAGTACCAAAAGAGTTTTGGCTGGAAGCGGTTAACTGGTCCATTTATGTACTAAATCGGAGTCCTGCTCTAGCTGTCAAAGATGTTACTCCTAAGAGGCTTGGAGTGGCGTAAAGCCTTCTATTGATCATTTTCTTGTAAATGGGCGTGTAGCTCATGTTCATGTGCCCAATATTCGAAGAACAAAGCTTGATAATAAGAGTTTCCAATATGTTCTCTTGGGTATGAGTGAGAAACCAAAAGCCTATAGGCTTTATGACCCAATATCAAGGAATATGGTGATTAGCAAAGACATAGTGTGTGCTGAGGATGAGAAGTGGAATTGAGGTAGAAGTGCAGAGGAGGTGAAACGTGATATATTGGACTATGGAGATGAGAATGAAGAAGATAATGAAGATGCTGATGCTAATTAGGTAGGAGAATGTTTGGAAGATGAGCAAGCTTATCAAGAAACGGATAACTCATCAACAAATGATTCGTCTGAGGAAGCATCACCGAGTCCAAATCAAGGGAAAAATAGGAGGCAACCACCTTGGATGAGGAATTATGTGACCGGTGAGGGTTTTTCTAATGAAGATGAGATGCATAATCTGGTGATGTTTACTTCAGCTGAAGATCCAATCACATTTGAGGAAGCATACAAGAGTTCGATGGAGGGAAGTAATGGATATGGAGATAAAATCTATTGAAAGGAATGATACATGGGAGTTGACTACCTTGTCGGTTGGAGCTAAAAGAATAGAAGTGAAGTGGGTGTTTAAAACGAAGCATAATAAGAAGGGGGATATAGACAAGTATAAGGCCCGACTTGTGGCAAAGGGGTACTCTCAAAGGCAGTGTATTGATTATAATGAAGTGTTTGCTCCGGTGGCTAGGTGGGATACGATTAGAACAATTCTAGTTCTTGTAGAGCACAAAGGTTGGTGTGTATTTCAATTGGATGTAAAAAGTGCATTCTCACATGGAGAATTAAATGAGGCAGTGTTCATCGATCAACCTCAAGGTTACGAGAAGCAAGGTGAAGAGCATAAGGTTTATAGGCCGAAGAAGGGCACTGTATGGGCTCAGTAGGCTCCACGAGCTGTTACAGCAGAATTGAGGTGCATTTCATCAAAGAGGGGTTCGAAAATTGCTTCTGCGAGCACACACTGTTTATTAAGTCCGGTGACAAAGGCGAGCTATTGATTGTGAGTCTCTATGTGGACGATTTTATCTTTACCGAAAATAATGAAGACGTGTTCAAGAGTTTCAAAGAATCAATGAAAAAGGAGTTTGATATGTCTGATCTTGGTAGAATGACGTATTTTTTAGGTGTAGAGGTGGTGCAAAACTCTGAAGGATTTTTCATTTGCCAACGAAAGTATGCTAAACAGGTGCTTGAAAGATTTGGCATGGAGAGGAGTAATCCTATGAATAATCCAATCGTTCTAGGATGTAAGTTGTCAAAGAATGGAAGTGGAGCTTGCTGTATTTGACGGCCACAAGACCTAATCTTATGTATACAGTTTGTTTGATTAGTAGATACATGGAGAAACCAACTGAGATGCACTTGCAAGCTGCCAAGAGGATACTAAGGTATCTGAAGGGCACTGTGGAGTTTGGAATTGGTTACAAGAAAAATGGTGAAGGGAATTTAATAACATTTGCAGATAGTGACTATGCAGGGGATGTTGATGATCAAAAAAGTACCTCGGGGTATGTATTTATGTTGAGGACAGGAGTTGTTTCATGGTCCTCAAGAAAGCAGCCGATGGTGATTTTATCTATGGATGCGGAATTCATAACAGCAGCCTCGTGTGCATGTCAAGGGGTCTGGCTAAGAAGGATTCTTGAAAAGCTTGGTCATATTCAAGGTGTGTGCACTACTATTTACTGTGACAATAGTTCTGCTATTAAACTTTAAAGAAATCCGGTTTTACATGGTCGAAGTAAGCAAGTCGACGTGAGATTCCATTTCTTACGTGAACTTACAAGAGATGGGATAGTAGAATTGATGCATTACACAAGAGCAAGTTTCTAATATCATGACTAAACCCCTCAAACTAGAGGTGTTCTTGAAGCTGCGAGATAAACTTGGCTTGTGTTTGATGTCTGAAGTAAATCGAATGTACTTGTGCAGTTCAGTTTAAGGGAGAATGTTGGAGTATTAGAGTCTTTAAAAGATAAAAGTCATTAGAAATTATCCTTGTTTGTTGCTTTGTCATTTACACATTCTGTTAATAATGCCCTGGTTGTTATGGTAATTTATTTGTTTTGAATTGGTCTTAGATCACTTCCCACGTTCTCAGATGTGGTGAACGTGGACCTTATTCTGTTTTGATTTCCCAGTAAAATGCTTGTATAAAGTCAGCGTTTTCTTTGCAATTTAATATGATGTTGTTAGGAGCCTTTAAACACTTTGAGTTCTTGTAAGTTCGTTTTGAGTCCTAACACATACATGGCATGGCTGTCATTAAAATTGTACATTTTCTTCTTCAAATGTTAGTTTGATAGTAGATTATGATCCTCTTGAATATGTTAAGCCAAAAACAATTAATGACAAGACAGAGAACATATTTATAATTTTCAGAATATATGCTCTATAGTAGATAACAAACCTCTTAAATATGTTATGCCAAAAACGACTAACGATAAGATAAAGAGATGTAATGCCCAAAAACGAGCAAGAACAAAATAAAGAGAAAATATTTTTGATTCAACATATTTATTATGCATAACACGTATTTTAATCTTTTTTTTATATGTTAATCATGCTACATATTTTATTCAGAAATACAAATTTATTCTTTCTGACCTTAATGTTTCCATCATTTTCAATTTCAAAATTTGAAAAAAAAAAAAAAAAGTCTTAAAAATATGGTTGTTTTACTCTACTCTAACATAAATAAGTGTTTTTTTCTCCACTTAATTGTCAGAATAGATTTTTATATTTTGTTTATTTTATTTCCGTATTATGTATATGAGTAACTATTTTCACATTTCTGGGAAAATTTGCAGTAGAGACTCCAAGCATTTCAAAATGTGTTATCAGGTATCAAACCTTCTAATCTTAGCCCTACATCCCACATCTTATAATAAATGTGCGTCTAGAGGACCTCTAAACAATTCTTATCATAATGATCATTACTTGACCAAAAGTCAAGCGTTTGATCAATTTTTAGAAAAAGGGAAAAAATGATTACTTTATATTCTTTCACGAAAAATAATTAAAATAATCAAATAAAAAAAAAAGGGATATTTCATCATCCTTTTTGTTCACTACCACCCCAAAACCCAACCTAAAACCAATAGTGACAAAGGAGTTTTTGGGCGGTGGATGGGTGAGTATCATGATCACGGTTTAATTACTAATTTTTAAAGTCATGCACTGTGCTCACTGAACATTGTCTGTTGCACTACATCTATTACACTCAAAAATTCGTTTCCTTATTTGCTGATGTGGCTAACGAAAATTTGACGGGCAAGTTATTGCCGTTAAAAAAATTACAACTCAACCAAATCATTGTTTCATTACTCATTAAACTTACACTGGGTCACAGTTTACTCATCGAATTTCAAATTGATTTCCAGTGGTCACTCATCTTTGAGATGTTGCACTTCATTCATCATCTGTCATATTTCGTTCTTTTCATTACTAATGTTCGAACAAAAATTCTGCGTGATAAATTACAAATGTTAAAAAAACTACAACTCAACAAAATTATTAACTCATCAAAATCATCAAATGTGAAATGTGACTTCAACATCCCTAATGATTCTTTTATAAATATCAATTTTCTAATTTAAACATCCCAAGTGCAAAAAATATGTTTCAATACGAGGCTAGAAATCCGAAACATAACTTGTTCTGCTGGAAACTAATCGGGAAATTTTTTTGTTTACAACTCTCCCATTGACTTCTAATTGCATTCAATTGATCATAAGTGATCTGCAACCATCATTTTATATTTCGAATCAACTATTGGATATTTGAACTTTGATCCTCGAACTTTAGATTTCTTGCAATTTCACCATTTTCTCGTTTATTGTCTCCAATTTCGTCAATTTCATCCATCTTTACATGACAAACACAATATAGACAAAGTTGAGTAATCAATGTGAAACATTTTGAAGTTTAGTGAGTAAACCTGATCGTGTATAAATTGGATGATTGTTGAAACAATTAACTCATGGATGGATTCCTTTTTTAATGATTTTCATTATTTCAAATTGGTTTCTAAAATTATTATGAAGGGTGGTTATATTGTCACCAATTTGTTTTTTTTTTTTTTTTTGATATACCATATTTTAAAATTGCGGTTAAGTTCCTCAATCTTTGCTCACTATAATAATTATTCACTTTTTTCGTAAAATTTTTATTTTCAACATTCTATTAATTAGTAAGTTTCGTCCTTGATGATAATTCATGTCAAAATATTTTATTTTCATGCTTAGAGGGAAAAAAAAAATTCACGCTTATTTATTTATTAAAAAATGAAAATAAGTTATTTTATGCCATTCAACGGACTTTTGGATATAAAATTATTTTCAAATACAAAATGTGTTAACTAATAAAAAGTTTAAGGATAAGAATGACATGAAAATCGTTAGGAATATAAGTATTATAATGAGTAAATATTAAGAATCTCAAGTACTATTAAAATGTGGTGTAAGAAATAAAAATTGTGTTGTGAATATAGTTACTTTATTAATAGTGAAAACTTGAAATATCATTTCCACAAAGGTTAGGGATTACACTGATAAAAATCAAATGTTCAGAATCTATTTGCACCATTTGAGAAGATTAGGGACCCCAACTATAGTTTTCGAAAAAATAAACCCTCAAAATTTCCAAAATACACGTGTCAGTCAACCACGCAGTTCAAGTGCGTACATATCCCTAACCAACCAAGTTGTACTTCACACTTGACAACGTTGTACCTTGTTCTCGCGGGTATGTCAACAAGATAAAAACCTTCATATTTACATCGGTGTCCCTCCCTCCCCTCTCTCTAAAAACCGTTTGCTGACACCGCCCAGCGATTTCTCTCTCTAAACGTATAACAACAGATAAATTTATACATACATAACTACATGTGTGATGTATTCTATGTTCTTTTTATCTATAAACAATTTGGTTAATTTTTTTAGGCGTTTAAGTTTCTTCTGATTTTTCTTTAGGTATGATCCTTGCTTCCATCTTTTTCTACGGTTTGTAATAAATTTTCATTAAGTGTGTATTTATGAATCGGCATTGGGATTTTGAGTTCTTAAATTAGGGTTTCTAGACTAGGGTTTTTGGTTTCTCAATGGGGGCTCGCCTTCGGCGTTTGTTTGTATTAATTTCTACCCGTATTAGTCTACAACCTCGAAAATAGTTTTTTTTTCTATGTTTTTTGAATTATTAAATGTACGTGTGCGCAATGTATATATGCATGTTTATGTATCTGCTGTTTTCTATGTGGGTTTTATTTATTTAATTATACCTTAAAGGACGATTATATAAGTAGATGCCATCCAGTTATTGTGTTTTGAGAACTCCCTCCCCAAAACAATGCAAGTAGCATTGGAAGGAAGAATTCAATATGGCCACATCCTTTTATGATCATGCTTTGAGCATGTTTGACTAAGCTTAAAAGTTAATTTTGGAAAAATTATGTTATGCAAAGAGCAGCTTAAAGTATTTTGAATTCTTTTCAGGATTAGCTAAACATGCTGTCTCTTAGTAAAATTAACAACATTATAGGTACTTTTTGAGGTGTATGTTTCACTGTTTAGCAGTTAAAGTAGTTATTCTAGTCTTATTTACATCATAGATAAAATTTTGCACTTAAGTAAGCATTTGTCTTGTTTACATTGTGATAAATCATCTTTGTTGAGCTATACGTATCTTTCATGCATCAATTATTCCCCAGCTTCTCTCCTTTTTATATGCATTTTATGTATTAATTCGTGTATACCATGAGAGGCATTAAACATAAGAGTTGGGGAAACTTATACAGGTTTACTACATGTTATTGTAAAAATATGATTCTTTAATTAGTTTCCAGATGTAGAAGCTGTGAATTTCTCCAGTTAGTATATTTCATTGGTAGTGTTTCTATAAATTGGGTTTTTTCTAGCTGTGGGTTCCATTTCCTTATCTGTATCTTTTTATTTGTTAGGATCAGATGTCGCTGCCATGAATTTGTTTGGAAAGAGTCTTTCATGACTCCGGGTTCTACTTCTAGGACATTGTTGTATTGTCATTGCTGTTGAGATTTCTAATTTTATCAGACAAATCTGGTAAATCAGCAAAATGATTACTGAGATATTGGTAGGCAAAAATGTTTGTGATTTCAAGGAAGGATCTCCTGTTGTCAGTCATAATTGTGACAGCGGTATATTATCTGTTTCTCCACAATTGTCTGAGCCCTCCCATGTGAGAGCAGAGCCATCCGTACACATGGCCACATTAGATCTTTCAGGTGCAGATATCCTTGCTGCTTTTGACTCTTTAAGCTTTGTCGAGAATCCTGGGCATAGAGCTGATGAAGCAAAAGATACTGTCAAATTTGATGCTCCTCATTCTCGTGTCGAAGTTGATCCATCCAGACAGCAAGACACCGAGGTAAAATATTATTCCGAGTCTGTTTATGTAGCTGATCCATCTTCACAGAAGGATTGTGAAGGCCAAGATGTGGTTAAAGTTGATAATGTTCCTGAAACAAAACCTCTAATTGTGTATTCTTCTCGGAGGAGGAGCGGGCGCAACCTTAAATTAAATCAAAACAATGAGGAGCATAAACCAGATGGAAAATGCAGGCGAACAGCTAAAAAGAACAAAATACTGGATTCGATTTCCTTGCAAATTTCAAGGAGGAGGAGAAGTGCATTCTGCAAACGTGCTCGTTCCTCAGTTTGGGGATCTCTGGGAAATATAATCCAAGGTTTTGAAGTGAATGTTGGGCTTGACATGAATTTAAATAATGGGATAGGACCAAAGAGGGCAAAAGATGGTATAGTGAATGGAAGGAGGGCTAGAAATTCAAAAAAACCAATGGGAAAAAGCTGCACTCCAACTAGTAATATCTCTTTGAAGGTTAAAATTGGAAAAACAAAGGGCCAGTATTATTCAAAAAGTAATTATGTTGAAAATCTTCATGAAAAGGAGAAAAATATTTCCAATTTATTCAAGGGTATTGAAAACAAGTTGGAGGAAGGGGTGGCTAGAAGTATAGGTTTGCCATGTAAAGGAAATTTGGAGAAGTTGACCTTGTCTGATGCTTCTATGTTTAATATACACCTTGATGACAAGGACATTGTCGACAATCCGTCTGCTTATATTTCTGTAGATCCTCGGGGAATTATTAGCCTGGAGGAGGTTGATAAATTGGGAGCAGCAAATAATAACAGGTGTTCAGATCCAGGAACTTCACCTGATTCAGAAGTTATAAACTCAGTTCCTGATTTTCGAATTTTTGGAGAAGGTTCGAAAAATATGCACGATGTTCCGAATTTGTTGAAGGCGTACGTTTCCTCTGGAGAGGTTTTAAGTTTCAGTTTGCCACCAAAGAGCACTAAGAAAGGAAAAAAGAGAGGAAAGTGCCCTCAGGCAGGTGACTGCAGTGTGGAAAGCAAGCTATTTAGTTCCGAAATCATGAATAATGCTCAAGATTCTGTGGAACTTGGACATGGACACAGATTAGGTGATGAGTCTTGCTATATTGATGCTTCCATGAACACAGCTGGAAAAGCATGTTTGGACACATCTCGCACTGAGGGGGTTTCTGGAGATCCTATGCATTTTTCAAGATTTGCTGACGTGGGAACCTCTTGTGAGGCATCAAAAGTCCAGACCAATAAGGATATTAATCCTTCTACACTTGTGAGTGCAGTTGAGTTGTCGGAGTCACAGATATGCAAGGAACTATTTCCTTCTAACAAGGGGCAAAAAATTCCTGAAAGTTCTAGAGAAAATGGAGGAAGCAAGAGTATGTCTGAAGTTTTGGATCTACCCATCAAGAAAAGAAATGCTTCCAGAAAGACGGGAAGCCAATGCCATTCAGTTGCTAATCACGATGTTAAGGAGGGTGGTTATTGCTGCATCTTCAGTGGAGTGGAAGCAGGTATTGTAATAAGTCTGGATATGTACATTACGTGGACGAGAGATCCTCCCCTCTTAGATCCAGAAAAAGAATTAGAAATCAGAAAGTTCAACTTCCTTATTAATGAAGTATTAGATGGTTAGACCTCTTTCATTCCGTAATTATTTTGTAGGAAATCAATTATCGTCTGATCTCGGGAAAAGTGGATGTGCAAGCCAAAGATCAATTGGAGAGACACACAACTTAGAACTTTTTCCTTGTGGGGAAAGGGAGTGTTCAGTTCCAGCGAGGAGCGCATGGGTACTTTGTGATGATTGTGATAAATGGAGGCGAATACCTGCTACACTTGCAGATCAAATCGAAGAAGCAAACTGCAGATGGTAAACAATCGTGTCTGTTGCACTTGAGCTTTGCAGTTATGCTACAAATCTTACCATGATATACACATGTAAAACAGAATCCAAGTTATCCTCTAATGCCAACATCTTAATTGACAGCTTCTTTATTATTACAAGGCTTATCTCACAAAGCATTGCATATTGTATCAATCTGGTCCAGTTGACCTGTCCTTGTAGATTTATTGCTTCTACAAGAATTCAAAGTATCATTACTCTTTTGGCAATTAAAATTTGTACTGTTGGACGACATATAACTTGCTCATGTTTAAAATGGAAGTTTCAGAAAGAGGAAATAAAAAAGAAATCTTCTTATAAAACTTTGTCAGGATTGCTTCTTCAATTTTATGGTTTTATTGGTTTTACTTGTCGACTCTTGTTAATTGCATGAAGATAGGTTACTCCAAAATTTGACAACTAATGAGTTTAAAGAAATGTTCTTGGTGGAAAAAGAATGAAATATACGTTCAAATAGTATTGTTGGTAAACCAATTTTACTAGCAAGACTGGATTAAATAGCTAATATCCTTTTTTTTTTGGGGTCTCTGATTCATATGAAAGGACCTGCAAGGATAACAAGGATAAAAACTTTTCTGACTGCTCAATTCCACAAGAGAAGTCAGATGCAGATATCAATAAGGAGCTGGCTATATCTGATGCTTCATGTGAGGATGATGCCTTCATGAAGTCTAACCAAAATCAATCAACTGGTATTTAATCATTACAATGATGTGACAGCATAAGGATTTCTGCATTTGAATTTCGAATGCATTTTATGGTGATCTCTTCCTTAGTTCCTTGCTTTATGTCTGATATAAGTCTACGTGTTTTGCAGTTACTCAACATTCATCTTGGACGCTTATCAAGTCAAACTTGTTTCTGCATCGCAGTCGCAAAACCCAAACCATTGATGAGGTAAACACTTATCCATGTCTTTTTTAATGTCAAATCTCAAAATCTACTTTACATATATCTCGTAGATAGTTTCAGTGTTTCTACGTGAATTTGTGTGTACATCAAAGACCCTTTTTTCCGGTAGAATTGACTGATTATATTGATTAAAAAATATGCCTTGTCCTGCCTTTTAATAGTTAGCATGTAGATATTAGTGGTCCGGTAATATTTCAGGACCTGTCAAGCAATTTGCGACTGTGTAATTGTATTGACAGGACAATTGGGGATTGATATGATGCTTTTGACAAGTCAATAATTTTATAAGTTGTGCCAGCAGATCCCAGCATATGCAATTGACATGGGATCTGCAGGCATGAGAAGTGCCAACATTTTAGAGTGTGATTTTATATTCTTTAGAACATGAGTGGTTGCTATGAATCATTAATTTAAGTAAACTAGCCAAAACTGTGATGCTCCATTTCTCAGCAATATGATTTGAACATTGGATGCTCCAAGCTTCCTTTCACCGCGTGCTTAAGAATTTTGTGAATGTTTACATTTTTTTTTTTTTGGAAATATGCTGATTCTTTTAGTTTTCTTTGACTCAATCTCATAGTTTGCACGGGACCAATTGCACTACTCAAATATCAAAAAGTGTAAGACTGTAAGCAGTGCACAAAAATGATATATTAAGGATAGTGTCGTGTATGAATAATGTGGCTTCTCTGTCTGTTTGGTTGATGTTTACCTTTATCTGCTTGTCTGTATATGAACATGAGTATTTGAAACCTGAATGACATTACAGATGATCCTACGCATTTCAAATTTAGTTTTTAATCTGTCAAGTCTTTTTTATTCCTTAACAGATTATGGTTTGCCATTGCAAACCCCTGTCAGACGGTCGAAGGGGTTGTGAAGATAAATGTTTGAACAGGATGCTTAACATTGAATGCGTTCAAGGAACCTGCCCATGTGGTGAACTTTGTTCAAACCAACAGGTGCTTAATTTTCCAGTAAAAGTCCACTTTTATGTATTGATTTTGCATTTGCATCTAACGATCATTTATATATATATATACATACTTGCAGTTCCAGAAGCATAAGTATGCTAAGTTGAAGTGGTTCAGATGTGGGAAGAAGGGATATGGCCTTCAGGTGGTAGAAGATATCGCTGACGGACAGTTTCTTATTGAATATGTTGGAGAGGTGACTTGGATTCTGTTGGCTTAATTTATGCTAAAGTCTTTATGTTGAAAGTAGTTAAACAGTTGTACTTGCTAAATGGAATGAACGGAAGAGGAATTTTTTGCATCTTATTGCCAAGTTGGACTAGGTATAAATGTAAGATGATTATTTTAAATCGACTTGCCAATCTAGAGTTGCTGATTATTCTGTCTTCACTAAATTAGCTTTTGATTTTTCCGTTTCATTGCTAAGTGTTAGCTTCCTAATATTTTGTGGGCTTCATTGTTCCTTGTCATTAAAATATAGTTTTTTTTTAAATATGTGACACTGTTCCTATAGAAGTTGGAAAATACGTCATTGCGTTGTATACATGCGATAACAATACATTTGCCTCCATATTCCCCTTTAGGGTTTTCTTGTAGTTGTGTTGACCACTTTTCTTTGGTACTGTGGGCATTGCATGAATGATTGGGGATTTGGAATTTTTTTGTTAATTTAGATATATTTTTTTTTTGAAAGGTTATCAAATTTTATTAATCAATGCAAAATACACGGGGAGTGTATAATCATTTTAAGTCAGAAAAGAAAGACATGAAATTAGGCAACCCATATATATGCCTATAAGCTGAAATATTAAACCAATTATACAATGTTAGATAAAATAATTCCCTAATCTGCGCTTTAGTCCATGATTGGTTTTCGAAACAGCGGTTGTTTCTTTCTCTCCACAAGCACCAAACGATGCAGCCCGGAATAAGGTCCCAAACAAGTTTACTATCCTTATCTCGAAATTTTCTCCTTCATGTCCTTAACATGTCCTCCATACGTCTTGGCAATACCCAGTCCATGTGTTGCGATGTCAAAATATCGTTCCACAGTAAGCGAGCAGCATCACAGTGAAGAAACAAGTGTTCAATCGTCTCCCCGTCCCTCTTACACAAAAACATATGCTGACAATTTTATGTTAGGTCCACACAAAAACTTAGTGATATTTATTGATGTAAAAACTTTCTTCATAGTTTCATATTTTAACATGTAGAGTAAATTGAACATATATTTATCCATATTCATAAGTATTTATGCATTTAGGGTCTTCATGAGGCAAATTCACTTCTTATATGCTGATGTGACTATGGATCTCACAGGTGCTTGATATGAATGCTTATGGAACACGTCAAACAGAGTACGCTTTGAATGGTCATAAGCATTTTTATTTCATGACATTGAATGGGAGCGAGGTTTGACAATCATTACTTACTCTTTGTTATTATATGTAGTGTTTAAAACATCCGTTTGAAATTGCATTTGTTCAATATGTCTTAATCCTGCCGTTAACTTTGTTATTTTTTTTTTTGCTTCAAGGCCCTTCATAAACTTCAGTTAGTGCCATTGCTAGCTTTCTTGAATGTGAATTTTGCTTGCTTTGAAAAATATTGGCTTGCATTGTAATTTTTTTTTTAACTGTAGCCCTTTATAATATTTTATTGGATGTGCTCGAATGATAAGCACTCTCTTGACGGGAAGGAGTCTCTCCTTTTGTATCCAATTCAAAGGGTTTTCTTAAAACCAGATCACAGATGCATTGCAAACAGTCTATGTTCATCTCTTCCACCTTCCGTTCTTTTGTTTTCTTCAATGATGAAAAAACCCCACATAAAATGAACCACGACAATACTAATGTCTCCTTTTGTTCAGCCATCTTATGAAACTCTCTTTTCAACATTTAGGGCTTTTATTTTATTTTCTTCTTTCGAATTTCATGGTTGTATCAGGAGTCTGGAAGTGCTTGGTAGATTGCTTAGTTTACATTTTCTATTTTGGAAGGTGGGTCTTTGTTAAATAACTAGTTGGATTATATTTCATGGTTTTGTTGCTTGTGGTTGTGAGTGGGGACTTCTGGGGTTGTGAATTTATTTCCTCTAGTGTAATCCCTAGACATTGCAATTTTGACACATGCATTGGTGCTTCTGTTGTGTTTAATTTTCTAGCATCTTTGCGGGATAAACACAGCATTTTGTGAATCTCTTTTGTCTTGTTATGTGGATTTGATCATTATTCTGTCTTCACGTGATTTTTTTTAATTTTTTTTTTGAAAGGTAATCAGAATTTTATAAATTAATGCATAATACACGGGAGGTGACAATCATTTTAGTTCAGAAAAAACGATATGAAATTAGGCAGCCCATCTATATGCCTAATAGCCGCAGTATTAAACCAAGTATACAATGTCAGATAAAACAATTCCCTAATCTGCGCTGTGGTCCGTGATTGGTCTTCGAAACAACGGTTGTTTCTTTCTCTCCACAAGCACCATACGATGCACCCCGGAATAAGGTCCCAAACAAGTTTACTATCCTTATCTCGTAACTTCCTTCTCCATGCCTTTAGCAGGTCCTCCAGCAAAACTTGCCTAGACCTGAAAATTATTGGGGCCAGTGTGTGGTCAGCTTTGTTAGGAAGGAATTGTTTATATTCAATATGATAGAACTTGGTCAATTGCTTTCAGATTGATGAGGCTGAAGTGGGTTCGATCTCATTTCAATTTTGAATCATCTTAGGATTTGACTTTTTTTTCATTAAACTTTTTACCTATAAATCTTCCCATAATTGGAGACGTGATGTTATATAGATCCTCTACATGCCTTAGAAGTTGAGTTTTGTGATTCTGTTCCAGGTAATTGATGCCTGTGCTAAAGGAAATTTGGGCCGTTTCATAAATCATAGCTGTGATCCTAATTGCCGCACAGAAAAGGTAATATCTTTCAAACTTAGTCTTTTATGTAGATCTGGAAATAGTTCAAAGTCTCACTTTAGAATTAAAATGCCATGCAGTTCGCAGAACTTTCTTTTAATCTCTTAGATAATTCTGTTTTTTTGCACGGTTTATTTTTTCCTACTTTTTGCAGATAATGTTCCCCCACTTTCCATCTTTCTTCACTTTGCTTGATACTTCATTAATTATTGAAAATTTTGATTCCTGTTTTTCCTTCATATCATCAGAAATTGACTGGCTTGTATTATTATTTTGAAGAAGTATCAGGTCATAGAACGCTGATAAATTTGCTTAGCCTGTGAATTTTTTACTGATTATGGTTTTGAAAATGTGGAGATAAGTTAACCTCCAGAACATCAACATTTTGAAAAGAAAAAATTTCAATGCAATCAATGGAGATCATTTGTGAAATTACTTGCCTTGACATTTTAGGATAAACTACTATTTAATGTGAGTATATCACTTTGAGGAGTCCATGTTTTTAATTTTTTTTATTAAGATGCAAAAAGGGCTATTCTCTGTTCCAGATTTCTGAAATGGAGAAGATAACAATAGGCCATTTCAAGGTGATATACTTGGCATCAAATATTTTCTCTGGAGTGGATGCTAGTTATTTCTCAGAAAAAAGTAATCTGAACTTTTAACCATCAAGATTGTGGCTGTGAAGATTATGGATCCAGTTTGTTTAAAATACCTTTTTCTTTCAAATTTCTATCAGTACTGTAGTAGTTCACCCATTCCTCCGCCCAGAGTTTATGGGGTCAAATTTGGCAATAGTAGATTTTTGTTTCCTAGAAGAGGATAACTCATTGTACTTAGATGGACGAGAAAAAGTTGTAGGACGAGAAAAAGTTGTACGACACATGGTAAATTTTTGTTATCGACAGGAGAAGAATGCACCGATCATAGGTGGGTTAGAAAAAGTTCTGGACAAGTTTCTTGGCTGACATATTATCAATGCTATCATGGAATCTGCAATTTACAAGGATTAAGTTGTAACTTTCACTTGACGGTGTGTGCATGAGTGATGTGCTGAAATCTCTCTCAGATAAATGACATTGAATTCACTACGATTGTTGCATGTATTATGTGCAAATAGCATTTGTTGACTGTTAATCACAAAGATAGGTTCAGTATCTGCTAGTGTACTACATATCTCATAACTGTACTTATATAGCTTTTCCATATTTATTCTCTTGATAGCACAAAGCAGATGTTCGTGTTTCTTCAGATCTAGCTACTAATAATTCCATACGTGTATTTTGGTGTTGGAAAAATATTAACTCTTATCTGCTGGGCAGTGGATGGTGAATGGAGAAGTTTGTGTTGGACTATTTGCTTTAAGGGATATTAAGAAGGTAAACTTCTGTTCCCCGATAAACATGGCTCATTTTCTATTTCTCTCCAACCTGCTTGCTCTTTTCTTTGAGGTTGTGAGAATTTGTATTGTTGTCTTAGTAAGAATGTGAGAAGTGCATAGCTGTTGGGCTGTTTTCTTTGTTGGGAAATCATTCCCCCTTATTTCTTGTTTGCGGTAGTGATGGTTAATCTCACATTTAGCATTATATTGGCTTTGAGTGACATATACAAGGCTCAGTAATAAGGCCATCTAACACTAGTAATGTATTTTCCAATTCATTTAGCCTTTGCTGGTTTTGATTCTCTAGTTTCTGATTATAAATTTGTTTTGGTTGTCTTGTTTCTTGAATGATTATTAGTGTAAGGAATGCATGCCCTTTTATGCTTTGAACTTTCAATGTTCAGGGTGAAGAAATCACTTTTGATTACAATTACGTACGTGTGTTTGGGGCTGCTGCAAAAAAGTGCGTATGTGGTTCACCTAATTGTCGGGGATATATAGGTGGCGGCGGCGATCCATTAAATGCTGAAGTAATTGTCCAAGATGATTCTGATGAAGAATATCCGGAGCCTGTTATGTTCTGTGACGACAAAGAGATGAATTATTATTGGAATGACATTATGAAAACTTCCTTAAATGATGGAGAAATCAATTTTGTGAAGGAAACAGCAGTAAATGAGGATAGGATGGAACAACTGGAAAGTGCTCTTCTATTAAAGACCGCCTCAGAAATTCTAAGTTCTGATAATTTGATTCCAAATGAACACACAAGTGTCAAATCACAAGTTAGGGATACTTTAGTTCATGATGAATGTCAACTTGAGGATATTTATTCTGCTGCTGCTGTGCATCTGGACATGAACAAAGAAAATCAAGGTTCTGCGAACAGATCTGCATCTGCTGGTTTGAAAGTTGAATCTGAAGAAGCAGAACACTCCCGGTTCCATGTGGCTACTCCTGCATATTGTAGGAAATCGTTGTCTGATGTGGTTGAAACTAAGAGGCAATTGGAAGCTAGTATTGAGGGAAGAAGGGGCGAATTAACGAAGTCAGATTCTCTTTCAAATACTTGTCGCTCATCATCTTCAACAAATAAGGGAAAGCTTAAAATTAATTCTATGAAAGACAAAAAAAATCCAGATGTGGACAAGTCACCCGCATTACCATATAAATCTAATAAATTTCTGGAACTTTCCCTAAATAGCCATTTTGAAGCAGGTAAACAATTATCTGTTCCTTGCTTTGATCTAGAGCTACTTATACTTTCTTTTTGCTGCAATAACTTCTGCATCTAAATGCTTACAGTTGAGGCAAAACTAAATGAGTTGCTAAATCCTGACGGTGGTATAAGCAAGCGAAAAGTAAGTTACGAAGTTCTTACTTGTACCTTCCTTTATTCTTCTTTTTTCTTGGGCATCCAACTTTTTCCTACTTTATAAAAATAAGCAACTTCAGTTCTTCATTCCGCAAATTTTTAGTACATGTAGGTAATGTTGTGAAATGCTCTGATTCTGATTTCTCTAATGCGGTTGTTTGTCAAATTGCAATAAAGATTGATCTCAATCTCATGCACTTGATCCTGTTGCCTGTTCATGTATATAAGCCATTCTCCATAATTTAAAGTGTCGTATTCTCTAACAGGATGCATCGAGAGGCTACTTGAAACTTCTCTTTCTAACTGCTGCTTCAGGGAATAATGGCCATGGTGAAGCCATACAGAGGTAATTCCAGATATTGTACTTCGGATGGTAGTCATTCGATTAGTTATTTTGTTCTTTCAGCTAGTAAAATCACCCTTTGTGTTTGCTTAAATCATTTTATGTGATCTTTTCCTTTGTAGTAATCGAGATCTTTCAATGATTTTGGATGCACTTTTGAAGACGAAATCACGAACTGTTCTGATTGATATTATCAACAAGAACGGTAGTGTTTCCTGTTTTTAGTAATTCTTTTCCCTAATGTTCCCATTTTCCATTGAAGTGACTTTCTCTTCGTTCTCTAGGTTTGCAGATGTTACACAATATAATGAAGCGTTATAGAAGGGAATTCATTAAGACTCCGATTCTGCGAAAGCTTCTTAAGGTAAGTTCGTTTGAGTTATATTGTTTTTCTAAACTGGCTTGTTTTACTATATAATGTTCATATGGATCTGTAACTGTATGTCTGAAAGCATGTCATAACTCTGGAATTAAATCTGAAAAGGAATTGAACTTCGGGTTTGATTTTTCAATTTAAGCCAAGTGGAAAGCCTATTGGGTTGAAAAACTGCTCATCCTTAAATTCACGCTTGACCCTGCCCATGATTTTCTTGTGGTTTTCAACCTGATGGGATAGTCCTCCTGCCTGTATGCATGAACACCCTGCTGTTAAACATACCTTATGAGCAGGCTGGCATATAGCTCGTCTCTCCATTTAGAAAACATTTTTATGATTACTTTGAAAAATTCTAACTTTGTTGAAATTTAGATGGGAAGGCATAGGCAGTGTAGAATCTAATGTTGGATGAAAGCATAAATACCCTTTGAATGTAAAGCATCACACTTGCATTTCCATTGCTATATGAACACCGTTAACAGTATTTAGGGACAGGTTATGCATCTTATATCATAAAGCTGGCGGTGTTATAATAAATATTGCACCTTGCTCTTTTCTGGAGATTGTCGTTCTCTCTATGAAGGGTAAAACTGGAGAATTCTAGAACATGATTTATCAGTGTTATATATATCTTGTTCAGATTAAGTATATTCTAGCCTAAGGAATGCTACCAAAATTACTTTTAGAGTTGTTCCAATTGGATGGTCACTGTACTTTTATACAGGTTCTTGAGTAGTACTTGTTTGAAAGTACAGCTAAAGTTTCTCAAATTGGTTGGTCCTTGTTCATTATTCAGGTGCTTGAGTATCTGGCATTGAGGGAGATTCTTAATTTGGAGCACATAACTGGAGGTCCCCCACGTCCAGGAGTGGAGAGGTCAGAGAAAATTTATTACTTCATTTTACAATTAAATGTTTACTAAATTGAAACTACGTTTTCTTCAATCCTGTTGGATTGTTTTTGTACAAATTGCTTAGTGCTTAAATCTGAATGTGAAGGTATACTGGCACACTTGTCATAGAGTAATAATTAGTTTTTTCAATCATGACTGACAGCATATAATGGTAAGTCTTTGAAGAATACTCTGCATCTAGGAGTCAATATGAAAATTGGCTAAATTCTACTCTGGAACACCCCCCCGGGCTGTGCCACTGATGACAATTTTTTTGCATATGCACCGTCTTATTTGCATTTTGTTTTGTATTGTTAATCCGTGCTTGTGATTTGAACTCTACAAATTTATGAATAGATTTAAAGAGAAGTTATTTGTTTGAAGAAATTTTCATCTGATATTGATCAACAAGAAGCATTCTCATGAATCTCATCAATGTTCATTGTAAACAAGAGAATTGTTGTCACCTTGGAATGCTATGATCAAATAATGTGACTTTTTATAGTCTTTTTGTTTATAATATCTCCATGTTTTAAGTTTCTTCTGAACTGTATGTAATGGTGCCATGCAGCTTTAGAGATTCAATTTTAATTCTGACAGAACATGCTGACAAACAGGTATTACAAATAAACTGCTTTCCATTTCATGTCAATTAGTTATTTTGCAGCCATGTTTGCTGAAATTTTTGACAGAGACCGAAACATGTTATTTGAATGGAAAAAGGACGTCTGACAACCTTTTATAGTTAATTTTGGATTGCATTCGAGTATCCCGGTTGAAAACTAATTAGTATCTTAAAGTTTAAACACACAAAACTGCATTCGAGCATCCTGGATTGATTTGGGTTAGCCTGCTAGAAGTTTGTGTATGGTGTTTCTTCCCATTGTGTTTTGGAGGACATGTCCCTTCAATTTCGTTTTTGTTTAATCGATTTTGTCTGCCATAATTTCATGTGTTAAGTTTAGAAAAGATATAGTAATGCCATGGGCAAATAAGAAAGTAAGAAAATAGTGAAGCCCGAACAAGGGAAAAAAGTAGTAATAGCTCAAACTAGGAATGTTTAATGCGAACAAAAATGAAGACTTCACATGTAAGTTTAGTAGTGAATATTTCTACAAGGTGTGCTGAAATCCAGTAAGAATTAGGTGGGGAGCATAATATTTTGAGGTGGTTGGATTTTAACTATTTTTGAAGCTATGAAGTGGTTTTTGAGTTTCATTCTAAAGTTTCAAGTATCTAGGATGCTGTGAAATAACAAGACAATTACTTTCCAAAATTACCAAGTTTTGAAGTTACTTGACATTGCCTTATATTTATAATGCTTCATATTTTACATTACACACACACTAGTTCGAGTTGGACCTTTCCATTACTTTGTTAAGAATCAAAATTTAACGCTAGATGTTGTAGCATCATGTATTTTATGTGCTTATCATTAAAGTTATTTTCTGGTATTTGACGAAGTCAAAAAACATGTTGAATTTATCTCTTAGCATAATATAAATAAAACTTTGTCTACATAAAATGGTAGTTTTATTCTCATCCATTTGTCACTAAATTTTTTTATGTTTTGAGCTAGTATTTAATGAATTTTACAGGCAGATAAACAATTGATTAGATTCAAAAAACTTGACCAATATAGAAAGTTCAATGAATATAGAATGTATTCTGAAAATTAAGAGAGATTTTGATTGAAGACTTGTCTATGGTGTAAATTTGATTTTTAAGGGCTGCTCTACACAGGATCTCGATTTTTTTTCATAATTTATAATAGCTTGAAAGAAGTTGTTAAGAGTAATCTGGAATTCGTTACTTGATAACAAGACCTATGAAAGTACATTTTGTTGTAAGAAGTCTCATTTGCCTCGAGTTCGAGTGAAGGATGATTTGGTTTGTTTGATAGAAAACATCAGTTGCAATTTCCCCAAGGCATTCATTGACCATAATTTCTCATACATGCTCTCTGCATTGGTGATTATATAGATATTTCATTATTGTGAAATTGCTACTTTATTAGCTGGATATTCTAATGGGTTTTGTTCTTGAATATCTTGTTTCAATGATTCTTTGGAAGATTGTGAATGACTTCATATCGCTGGCCTGTTGGCTAGAAATTTGAGTTTGGTTTCCTGTACTATGCATCAGGTCCATCAAATTGCACGGAACTTTCGGGATAGGTGGATTCGAAGGCCCATCAGGAAAAATTGCTGCATGGACAGAGATCTTGGTAGGATGGAATTTCATCACAGTTCAAACTACAATAGGTTTCCCTTTTTACATGATGCTTCGAGTCATAGAAGTGGAAAACCTTCAGAAGCAATAGACTGCTGCATTGCACCCAGTGCAGTTATTACTGGTGTGTCAGAGGGATCTCATGCTTCATGTACTAGTGATTGTGGTGCCAATGGTACAAAAACACGCAAGCGTAAAAGTCGATGGGATAATCCTTTGGTGTCATACCCGCACGTGGCAGATAACGTAGAGCAGAACACTGATGAGGATGCCCCTCCTGGATTTAATTCTCCGCTTAATGCCTCTATTATTCCATCAGATGCTTGTTCGACTGCTATTGAACATGAAAGAGCTATGCACATGAAGCATACATTTGATGTAGTATTGGGCGATTCACAACAGAGGTTCACTTCACACTTGTCTGTATCTTATGGTGTTCCATTTCCTATCATGCAGCAATTTGGGACCCCTCAAGCAGAATCTTTTAATAGTTGGAATGTAGCTCCAGGATTGCCATTCCATCCCTTTCCTCCATTGCCTCCATATCTGCGTGGCAAGAGAGAGTTACCAACCTCTGCCAAATGTGCATCCATGAGTGAGGAGGCAGGACATGCAGAACAGTGCTATGGTAATCGTGCCAATCATCCCTCAAGTCAAAACCATACAGGCACTCGCAAGGACTTACCAGATATGAGATTTTCATGTGCAAATGTCCATCCAAACGTTCATCCTCGGGGTTCTTATAACCTGGGGAGGAAATACTTTAGGCAGCATAAGTGGAATAATTCGAAGTTAGCACCGCCATGGATTCGAAATAGAGGTGGTTGGGAATATATGGGGAATGGCTCTAGAGATGGCATGGCTAATGTAGGTTGTGGAAGTGGGAGTACATACAACACACAGTAGGTCAGCCATCAAATTGGGATTGTTGTAGACACAATTTATGAGTATTTACAAAAGCAACATTAGCTTCATTCAACAGGATGATTTCCAAGGAGCTATAAAAAAGATTCAGTGCTCCTTCTAATGTACTTAAAATTCTTTTCTGCACAGCTACATTTGAAATGAAAGCAATCTTTTCTCCCTTCATTTTTACCCGATTCATCTATTGGTTGAGACCGACGTTGGTCCGAGAAATATATACTGGCTTCGATTATGGAAGGTCCTAGCTTAAAAGAGGTAAGCATTGTTCATTGGTGTTATTATTGAGTTATAGATAAACAGGGAGCTTTTCTGGCTCGATTAGGAAAGGTAATAGGAAGTATAAACTTCATTCGGATATGATTTTTGGCCATGTAGAATGAGTTTTTTGCTTCAAAATTTATTTATTTTATTTATTTATCGCTAGCATTTTCTATTTAAACGTATGGATTTTAACATTCACATTGAGAGTTTCTTTGCATAGGGATCTAGATTCACCGATTTAAATATGGGGGGGGATTGATAAACTTAATTTTGAAGGTTAGGACCCAAAGTTACAATATAAAGGTTCAGGAGCTCAATCTTAATTTTTCCTAATAATTTTAACAAGGAATTTCTTGTCCTTAAGTGGTTGAGAGACAATTTATATAACCAGGATTACAAAACATGCAGAAGTAATCAAACAACAAAGAATTGCCAGAGGTACCAAAAGAAATATACAATAGCAGGGGAATTTCAGTCCAACTTGCCCTCAAGGAACCATGCAAGAAAATAAAAAGGCACAAGCGCTATGTACGTAAACATGCGAGCTCCATTTTGTTTGTACAAGAAACCAAATTTCAGTTATATGATCCAAATATACCATCAGATTTTCTTGCAGCATTTTTCACAAGTGTTGTATACTTTGGATCAAGGTACCGGTAAATCTTCTTTAGTGTATCAGTTATGACAATGGCGTTTGCAAAGTTAGCCGGTGGCGCCATTGCCTCGGGAAAATGTGACTAAAATGTCCGCTCTTCAGTCAAAAGCTGCTAACGAAAGTGGTTAGGATTGCCAGGAATTTTCGAGTTCCTTGACGTGGACGTGAAAAGCACTCAATCTCTTCCTCGTTTGAGCAGGACTGAAGGATATCTAATCCAACTCTCGAAATGCATAAATTTTATGAGGTAAAAAAATTCTTGCGAAATTTTTCTTTTTTTTTGTCCCCCCCGGCTCCGACCCGGTTTCTAGAGCTAAATTCTGGAGCAAAGTGGCAAACCACGTAAAGAGCATCATACGTAAGCTGAATTTTAGCGAAGCAGAAAATTGACACAAACTACATAAGTAATCAAAAAGTAACAAAACAATTCGAAAATTACTAACACGGTTTCATCTCCACAACTCACAATAAAAATGTTGTGGGAGTGCCAAAATGGATTAAAGAAATATATATATAGACAAGGAAGTGCCAGCATTGTTGATTTCCTTAAAAATTGCAATATAGCTTTCATTAGATGTAATATTATACTTACATGGTCAAGGTGGTTCCTTTGGTGGCGACCTGCAGGTTACGTATACTTTTTGGCTTTAGCCAACTTTTTCTTTTTCTTCTTTACAGCTTTGGGAACTTTATGTTTCCTGGCCTCCCTCTTCTCTCCTTTAACTTTCTTCTTGTTCTCTTTCCTGGCTGCTTTTCTGCTTATTATTGCTTTCAGAAGATGAATCTTCTGATTCACTCGATCCGCTTTCACTTTCGTCGCTTCCAGTCTATGAATCTCCGTATGGCAAGTCAGGATGTTCAGCGGCCTGAGCAGAGGTCCCGTTTTTTGGATTTCCATTCGTCTGATGCTGCTCTGCTTCTGCTCAATTTTGAAAACCCAGAAATCAAAGCAGACATAGAGTGATCATCCGGATCCTTCCTTGCGTTTAATACACCACTTGCACTATCCAAATCACCGCACTTCCCATACATATTCACAAGTGAACTTCCCAGAACTGAATCAAATTCCATACCATCAACAATCATCCTAGCACGAACCTGTTTTCCCCAATCAAGACTTCCAAATCCGTGCATGCTCCAACAACGGTGGTCAATATGATCATATCCAAACTCCAAACACTACCAGTTTTGAGATTTTTTTTTAAATTTTTTATTTTATAAAATCATGTTTGGTATCGATTGAAATTTAAATTTTAATCTAAATCAAAGTTAACAATTAATTTAAATAACATATTTCATAGAATCCATAATTATTTAGTTTTTATCAAAACTTACTAAAAATTTGATTTTAATCTCCATCAAACAAGGACAAAATCAAAATAAATTTGAATTTCGATAATATACTAATTTCAAAAATTCTCTAACGATCGTACGCTAATCGAATCTACAAATTGCTTATATCATTTCGAAGTTTATTTCAAGAACTACATTATAGGCATAACGAATAGTTCAAACATATATCGAAAATAGTTAAAAATGCGTTAAACTTTGATTATTTAAAAAGACGTCTAACTCGCATTTAAAAAAAAAATCAATTATTTAATTAACATTTATTATTTTTGCAATACAAATTTTTCAATGTAATTGTAATCATTTTATTAGAAAATTTTCGAAATTTTACATCCGAAAAAGTCACATTCCATATAAATTTTCGGGTGTAAAATTACATGGGGTATGATTTTTTTGGACGTAAATTTTCGATTATAAAATTTCTCCTAACTTCTTTGTAAGTTCGATTGTGCCCCTCAACATTAAAGTTCTGCGTCCGCCCCTGCATGAATCAATGCATTCCATGCAATCCCATTCTTTCTCGGCATCTCATTAAACAATCTACGTGCAACATCCGATTCCCCAACTTTTGCATACCCTGAAATAACCACATTCCTAGAAAATGCATTCTTGTGGGGCACCGACATAAACAAATTCAATAAATCACTCTTGCCACCACATTTTGCGCATCCTTCAAGAACGGGGTTCCATGTGAATGAATTTCTTTGCGTCATTTCATCGAACACCTTTCGTGGAGTTGTTGTCGTTGGGGAATGGATTTGTGGGTGTTGAAGGAATTGAGCAAACGTGCATAGGAATGCAAGTCTTGTATGTCCATAGTAAACTGGTGATGCTAACAGCTATTCATTTGAGATTGAGATTTGACGGCCTGTATAATTAATTTTTCAGAGTCAAAGTCGTAAAAAATTATATACACATATAGAAACACTCCATTATATTTTGTAGCAATTTGATTAATGTTTATGACAATAAAATCAGTTGTTTATGGCAATTTGCCGTTCTCCAGTTGTTTAAAACATGAAGGAGTCTATTAACTACAAACCTAAATGTTAATCTTCATATATAAGAATTCTTTGCAAAATGATGATTTTCGAATCCATCTATTATAGTTGCCGGTAGTTTTGGAGGAAAACTTGAATTTCTAAATCACTCCAACCAATTTAAATTAATAACAAATATTCAAATCTACGTCACAATCCTTGTCAAGCCGAAGCACCAGAGGTCACACGAACTTGACACCTTTTATCATAGTTTTTAAACACGGACCGGAAACCTCCGACCCGGACCATGGTCCGGTCCGGGTGCATTAAATTATTAAGTAAGCACATGAACCGGTCAAGAACCGGTTGAACCACTAATTAACCGTCCAAACCGGACGATTTTAAGTGGAACCGGATCCGGTTCAATGTGTGAACCGGATGGTTACCTAATTGAAGTAAAATTTTATACAAAAAGAGTGTTGGAGCTAGGATTCGAACCTTGGACAATGAAAATAAATTTTCAACTCCACAACCACTATGGCAGCCAGTGGTTCTTTGTCCTTTAATGTGAGCAAGACATATATATTATATTTTGAAAAATGGTTTCCTTTTATTTCTAAAATACAATTTAATTAAAATTATAATCAAGCAATGACCCACCGGTCGAACCATTGACCCGATGAGTTTTCCCGGTCAATCACCGGGTCGGGTTTAAAAACTATGTCTTTTATAATGTATTTTACTCCCTCTATCCCATAAAGATAGACTTGTTTCTATTTTCACAAAGATCAAGAACATGTAATTAATATAGTCGAAAACATAATTTTTACTTACATTAAATAATGGTTTCAATAGGAGTAATTCATATTTGTTGATAACAAGACATATAATTAAGTAAATGTATTAAAAAAAATTAAGAAATCAACTATACGCTAAAGAAAATTGACCTATGATTTGGGACAAACAAAAAGGAGCGTATGCGATGGGTGAGTAATTTTTCGGAAAAGGAAAAAAGACTTGACGAGTGATTCCAGATTTGAACCGCTCTGCCAAATTTCACCCCTATGGTAATGGCTCTTGAAGAGTGGAAGGAGTAGATAATATTCAAAGACAAAGCCTTTTCAGGTTGTCAAAGAACAATATTTTAAGTACCAGATGGCTAGACTTGTGGTTGAATTCGATAAAGACAGAGGAACAATCCAGAGAAATCTATGATTTCATGTACAAAAAAGAAATTATTTCACTCCATTTTAGAGCAGAATTAGGAGAATGCTGTAATTTGTTCGTTTTTGGACAAGAAACTTCCTACAAATTTCGTCCTACAATCTGAATCACACGGGTCTTTTTCATATAACAATGTCAATGACTTTGTTCATTTTTGTCAAGAAACTTCCTACAATGTTCGTCCCACAATTTCAATCACAAGTTGAGAAGAAAATTATCACACGGGTCTTTTTCATATATCAATGTCAATGACTGTTCTTTTTTGTCAAGAAACTTCCTACAATGTTCGTCCCACAATTTCAACCACAAGTTGAGAAGAAAATTATTTGGAAATTCCGTGCATAAAAGACAACCTTGGATTTTTTTCTTCTCAGTAATTGAATAGGACAATCTTTCACCTCTTATATATTAATAAATGCAGCAACTCCAAGCATACAGAACTTGACTTGTTTGCCTTAAGCTAGGCTGCACAAAAACGCAAACGCGACATGTTTCCTCTAAGTACCAGCCACTTGCAACGAATTTTCAATAAACTCGACAAAAATGGTGATGGAAGGGTGAGTATCGATGAGCTTATGTGGCTTCTTCAAAGAATAGGTATCCATACATGCAGAGAAGATGAGCTGGAGTTACTGCTGGGAAAAACGACTCTTGATTTCATCGATTTCATGTTCTTTTACGATTCGATTATCAACACGGATGACATCAAACGCGATAACTTAATCGACAACGATCTGCATAAAGCATTCGAGGTTTTCGACTCAAATGGTGATGGTTTGATTTCGAGTGAGGAGCTTCAAAATGCATTGTCAAGATTAGGGTTATGGGATGAGCATTGCAGTAGCCAGGACTGTAGAAGTATTATCAATCTGTATGATACAAACTCCGACGGGTTTCTTGATTTCGAGGAGTTCAAGAATATGATGATGTTTGCAGAATCCTAGGAAGTGTGTGTTTTTCTTAATTTGCAGACTTTTAAATATCAATTTTGTACTGAATATTTAATTGGATCTTTTTCAAATCAGTTGTTGAACTTTAACGAAGCCTTCCTCGTTGATCATCCCTAATCATTTTTGGGAACATTCTGTAATTCTTTCAACTCCTTTTGCTCCTTGGCCTACAATGTATTACAGTATTAGCAGCCGGAAGTCCACACTGGTCGTGAACATTATTGCTCATGCCACGTGTACCATACAACATAGTTATGTATAGGCGTAGCTTCAATCAAAAGAAGTAGATTAAATAAATAATAAAAAGATTCAAGCAATCCAACCTAAATGTACTGGAAATAAAAGAAGCCAGTTGTGCTGCATAAAAATAAGACAATATACATAGAAATAATCATATCCAAGTAGTAGTCAGATCAGCTACAACGTTACCAGCTATATGCACAAGGCCTGAGGCTCCAAATCATCAAAACACAGTACTCATAAATTGCTCTCTACTTATAAACCAACCAAGTTTCCATGAATCTTTATATGAAGGTCCCGGTAATTTTCAGAAAAGGAAGGCTAATTTGATCGATCAATGCTCACTCTGTACCATCCAAATAGTTCGCACTCATTAATATCAGTTAAAAGGACCTATTGGGTTTAGGAGATGAGGACTTGGCTTTTGCAAAATCAACCAGATCTTTGAAGAGTGCATCTTCAGTAGAATTTTCTTGCCGGGTAGTGGCTGGCGATTTGATGGAGAGATTCTGAGTTTGCCCGACTAAGCTGTCATAAGAACCACCAGATTCGCTACTCGAGTGAGAGAGACCACGGCCATAAGAGTTTTGCTCGAAAAATTGTTGTCTCTGGTTATACCGTGACGGTGGAGGCGGGAGTGGGCTGGAGACAGGTACATCCCAAGGAGCCGGAGGCAACTCGTCAGAAGATTTGCTTTTTGGAGCAGGTTTGTCGTATGTGGATTCCAGAGTAAACATTGATGCTGTAGGATTTACCAAATCATCTGGAGGGGAGTTGGACAACTTCGGGTTCACATTAGGGGTTGAGTTTCGGTCCTTTGTCTGAGATTGAGCAGCAATCGTAGTTGATCCTGATCTTGTCGAAGATCGTTCTGATTCATAAAAATCCCCACTAAGATAATCCACCGTACCAGAGTCAGAGCTAGTAGGTTTAGTTAATGGTGGAGGAAGAATTGGTTTGGTCCAAGCAGGTTCACTCTTTCCAGCAATGGGCTTCCGTGCCGGTCCTTGCAACGTATCTCTTGATGATCTGCAATGAATACAGTAACATAACATCAATACGGCGTGCAAGAAAGGTTAATGAAGAAATACTGTCCAACATTGTGTTGATAAGATACAGAAAACGTTGAGACAACATTATGGCATCAAATTCTACGTACATGCTAATCTTTCTACTTTTAATCCTGTTTCTTCTAGAATAGAGTTGATTTAACTAGGATTAGATAGTTTTGATTGATTAGAATTTTTATTTTGATTAGTTATGATATTTTAGAAATTCCGTTATAATTAAGCTCTTTACTCTGTAATTGTGAAAGAAACGAGCTAATAACAAAAGAAAGGTTTGTCCTAAAACTAATGTTTCCCTCGATCCCAGTCAAAAGAGGAAAAACTAATATGTGCTTTTACTTCATAGTCATCGATATTTGCATATTCACGAAGCAGCCCTTGTAGAATGCACTAAGTATGACAAAAAAGAATTCAAACAAGAAAGTGGTTAATTAAGTGAACCTGTGTGCTAACTGAGCAAAATCCTCTTCTGACTCATCATCCTCGTGATTGACATTCATAAGAGGTGCAGCTGGAGTTTCTATTGTCCCTAATGCAACTGCCGCGGTTCCTCTGGCAATTTCATCATGCTTGCTTAGAACGCACTGCAGATCATCATTCAGTGCTAATCCCTTGCATAGAAGATCCTCGTCTCTGAAAAGAAAAGTGGCAATTACTCTCCGAAACTTAATTGAATTCAAAAGTACCAAAAAAAAAACAAGATAAGCTATATTCTTACACGGTATTATTCACGAGAACAGTGACCTGCTTTTGGTATGAACGGCACTGTTCAACAAGGTCAATGATCACCTCGTCCTTTACACCCTGATTACAAATCCAGAAGGTTAACAAACAGTAAATATGAATAGTCTACAGCAGAAATATCTTTCTCCTAAAGAAAGCTTGAATGTTAATGAACCAAAAATATGAATAATCTACAGCAAAAATAGCATTCTTCTTACAAAAGATCTGTGTTTTCAACTTATTTATAACAAAATCTAATCTGCATCAAGACCGTTACTCTCCACAGAAAAATCACAAGAGAAATCTAGCATAATACCTTAAGAAAGAACCCCACTTCTTTCATCAATCCCAATAGAGAATATCAATTTCCAAATACGTTCACCCAACACATCCTACTTTTAGGTTATACCATTTTCAAGAAATAATTGTTAGTAGCTAAGAAGACATGCTAAGTTGCTAACTCTATTAGGTATTCTTAATCCATTGGTTCTTAATTAAGATGTCCAAATCAGATCGTGCCAACAGCCCGACTTCAACATAGAGATTTCCATTGTACAATCCTATGTTATTCTGCATCAGGATGGGGTGTTTATAGGCATATCAGGCACTGCCAAACTATTATTTAAGTACTAGTAGAAATACATAATATTTATAACGACATTAATCCTGCATAGGCACAAAAAAGGATATGTTTACTACAGTGCTAGTAGTAGTCAAAGCATTCAAATCCATAGTCTAATAGTTGACAATATTCAATTATCAGAAAAAAGAAATGCCGAGGGAGAGAAGGTTGTCTTCCAGGGAAAAAATATTTTTGGCAGCGACAGATACAATTTTGTAAGGAGTTAAAACAATGTTAGTCACCCAACTCATTGCTTTTTTTCACTTTGGTTTTCCTTGTTTTACTTTATTTTTGTTTCAATTTAAGCATAATGCCTCTCTTTCTCCAGACCAACGTAAATAAATGGTTATTGTTTGTGCTCATATAGCATAAAAATGATTTACTGGGGAGGGCCATAAAATTAATAGAAAATATGATGCGGCTAGGAAAAAAAATCATTAAGTGCATTGTTTTTATCCTTCCAGCTGGACAAAACCTTGTCTTGTTATGCGTTTTCCCAAAGTAACAAGAAGAATAGAATAAGAATCTTAATCTTCTTCCCCAATCCCTTACAGTCCCCCCTTCCCCTCGCCACTACTTCCATGGCCACCATGTAAGCATTCTGTTAATTGAATTAGTCTATATGTACATAATCCTTTACATAATGCTTTACATAATGGCCAAATTGTCGCCTCCTATTTGGGGCACGGGCGGCCCCCTCCCCCCCAATAGGAGGCCGTCATTTGGCCATTATGTAAAAGATTATGTTATTCTAGCATGGTCCCTGTTAATTAAACGTAGGTAGATGGAGTGATTAAATTGATACAAAAATGGAAGGTCAGTGTCTAATTTGGAATAAAGAAAGTTCGATGACCAAAGTGAAACAACAGAATAAGTTGAGGGAGTAACATTTGTAACGCTGAAGGAATAAAGCAATGAACGGTATTCGATCTTACAAAGAGAAAAAAGACAACACAAAATATAAAAGAATTTATAACCTGAGGATTATTTGGATCCAAGGCACGAAGCATTTCCATCAAAACATCCACAAGTCCCTCAGCATTTTGAATTTCTGGCAAGCTGCACCAGAAAAAAGAATATATTAAAATTAAGGACTGCAATCCACTCGAGTATGGTATTTATGAGCTTAATTACTCAAGTACTTTGAGAAGAAGTATTTAGCATTACCAGCAATACTAACTACTGGAACTATCCATTTAGTTCCCTTATGAGGGCTACAACTTCTTGAGCATTTATTGTTTAAACTGAGAAAATGGTCCAGTGAAAAACTATAGCATCAGGACAGAACAATTTGATGAATGTATTTAAACCAACCCCATCAAAGTTCTTGTAAAAGTTGTTATGCTTTTCAGTCCTAAGGTGAAGCAAACTAGAAGCATGTTTTGCTACGCTTTAAAAATTTCCTGATAAGTAAATAGTTTCAAAAAATAAAAAAAATTATGGTTAAGTTGGAAAAAAAGAGGAGGTTTGGCTAATAAGAGTAAATGTTATTAAAAAGTAACTCTTTTGAAAAGTAGATAGTGATATACTTCTTGGTGAAGTTAAAGTAACTTTTAAACTTAGCCAGACATGTTGCATGCAGTTATTTATTTGGACAGAAAGTTAACATTTGATTTAAGTAACTTGTTTTACTTAAATGTCAGTCATCCAAACACGTTGGGAAACAAAGATCTAAATAAATTATTTAGCCAATGTGTTGTCATATAAAGTTTATACCAATCATTCCCACTAAACTCTCCACTTGCTAAGACCAAATATTCAACACGGGCAGTCAGAGAAAGTTAAAAGCATTTTTCAGTTCACAAATAAATATCACGATAAGAATGAAACCCTTGTATACATGTGTATAAAGCTTCGTGAAAGATGCAATGCACAAATTAACGGAAAAGGATATACCTGAGTCCAGAGGAATCAGACTGAAGAGAGGCCTGGACAGCAGCTTCCTCATATGCAGAAGCAGCAGCTTCCTCATATGCAGGAGCAGAATACTCTATTGGATGTGTTTGTAGTGGGGCGAATAGCTGTTCACTATTTTCGTCTCGAGGTGGGAATTCTACACCAGCAGACTGTCATTATAAAAGCTACCAAGTGAGTTCTTGAACTTTAATGGATAAGTGTGTAGTACTAGTGGGTGGATTCCTCAAAAAAATTGTATAAAAGGTGGCTTGTGTGTTTATTAACACTTTATAAACATGAGCCAGACATAGGCATACTCGTATACAAGTCATGATGCAAAATACAAAAGCATGAGAAAATTAGAATGTAAACCGACACACTGCAGAGAGCAACTTTTACATGCAAAGTTAAAAGTCAGTGAACTGGTAAAGCAAAAGGTACTGGCATTAAGAAAGAAAAACAGACTAAAATCTTGTTCATTGTAACATCTAGTGTAGTCTACATGAGAGTTCTGCAAAATAAAAAAATTACTCAATCAGAAAGCTCCCCCATCTCCCTCCCTCACCCTCACCCTCACATACACCACAAAAAAGCATACAGATGATCTGGTATGTATTTTCAATTACCAAGGAAAAGATGCCAGAAGCCAATAAAAACTAGGATGCACGTATCCACATATAGATGGAAATCCTACCTCGACACACAATAAAAGCATTCAGATGAGAGAGAGAGAGAGCAGGTAGTAAAGGTTGTTTAGCAGTTCTTTTTATATGGAATTTATCTATCATCTGTTTTACAAAGCTTAAAAATACAAACTGATGCTACTGTAATTGTAAAGTAGAAAACAATATTTCTTCTGTAGACATGTCACCTTTTGAGGATATTCTATCAATAGGAATATAATATCAAGGTATAGTATTAACAGCATGAGCTAATAATAATGAAATAACAGAAGGTTGAAAGTAAAAGCCAATCTACTTTGAGTAAATAGAGATAGCGACATGTAAGCTCAGTATAACACACAAAATGTGATTAGATACCACTGCAAAGAGTTAAATGAACTTTATTTTTACAAAATAGAATTGTGCTGACATATACAATGCAAAAAGACATGTAAATTACCTTCAGTTCATTATATGCAGCATAGTATTGGGGAAACCTTCCCCTGGGTCCCCCAAATGCTTCTTGCCAAGTGTCTATTAAGATTAAGATTTTCTCCCTCACATTTAAATCAGGCTGCAAAAGTTAAATTGAAAGCATATATAAAAGGTACATTAGGATTTTGCAGGGTAAAAACTAAAGATATCATGGGCAAATAGACTATCACCACCTTCTTCTTTACAATTTTGACCATTTCGTGTAGAATATCCCGCTCGACGATTTGCTGAAACAGATTCTCCCCACAATTTTTGGTAAGAGTCTCCAGAACCTAGAATGAAACATATTTGTAAATTTTGACCAATACGGCCGCCAACATTTGAATACAAGTATACCTTCCCTAAGTCTACATGGTAAATCTTGAAGAATATGCTGTGTACAAATTAATGCTTTAGATTTATCAGGTTACAGAAATTTCTCGTGTTTGTAAATGTATCAAAGAGGCCATGTCCAAGACTAAGAGAGAAGGGAAAACAAAAAATACTCACAAACAATGCAAGGAGCTGTATCTTAGGGTTTTTACTTCCCAATCTTTTCTTGAGTATCTTCAGCGCACCCTTTGCTTGCCTGTGATTTTTCAATTTCATGAGACCAAGAAAAATAACATCATCTACTTCAACCTTTGCAATAGAACATTAAGGAAAACTACAAATAAAAAATGAGATCTGGATTCAAGTTTATATATATATATAAAACCTTGCATGAGAACGAGATAAATGTCAGCAGTAGAAATGATACATGCAGGGTATATTTATCCTTCAAAATTTCAAGCATCCAGATTAGATCATGGGTTGTACGTGCACGTTTACATGCACTATTGCCCCTAAAGGTCCCATTACACATAACATCGTGTCAGCCACATTCAATCATCATAGTTTCACACTTTTCAGAAGTCCAAATTCTACACTTGGAACTCAAAATTTTGTTAGGGAAAAGAAAACCTCATTGGAGCATGTTACATACATTTCCTTGTTTAATCATGAAAATATCTATTAATACTTAGCGAGATGGATATCCATATGTTATTATTCAGTGGCCGTACCTAAAATCACATTCTGGCTACTCACTCCTCCATTTATAAAGCATGTAAGGGATCAACTATTGCCAAAACTTGTCAAGAGAGAAAAACAAATAGATGGCTCCTCAATGCTTACAATCAATCTTGAAATTAGCACCACAGAAATCTATCATGTAGAGCTTGTATGGCTAAGCTTAAAAAGGTTCACTTATAAGTCTATTTTAAGTAAACAAGTACAAAATAAGTACAAAATTTAATTGAGCATAATTGAAAATAAGTATGTCTCTTACAATAAGGTAAGAGTTTATTTTAAGCTAAATTTTGTTTAATTAAAAATGTGACAAAAGGGAGCTTACCCAAACATGTTGGGGAAAAAAAAAAGCCACTGGTTTTTAACCTTAGCCAATCATGCTCACGGTATTTAAATAAAATTTCAGGTCACATATGAAATATTCTCTAGCTGCCAAAAGTCTTCCGTGGTATAAACATGACCCTAACATTCAATATGCCAATAAAACTGCAAAATCAATTATGTGAATAGACACTCAAAAAACAAGAGCCACAAAGGACAAATATACAAATCTATTCAAGTAAAAGTTACACTAGAAAAATAAATATGCATTTGGAAAAGGAAAAGTAATGAAATAATACCCAGGATCCATATTTATGACGTCGCATAGCTCTAAGTTTACTGCCCAGTCTGGACCAATCAACATATCACTAGTTGCCCTCTCAGCAATAGCCGCCGCATTAGCCATATTTGTCTATTTTCTAATGCAGGTTTCTTTATCTTCCTATAACAAACGATAACTCGAGACAATCAATCCACATCGTTCATTAAATAACTCGGGCTCCTACAGAATACCATAGCAAAGAAATCCAAACGAAAACATCTATTGAAGAACAGGCACACCCATTGCACATATAAGACACACGTCAACAGATCTGATTCATTCTACCACGCATACATATGCAGAAACAAACTAAACAACATTAGGAAAACCCAGAAAGAAACTGATAATTTTATCTTCAAATATGCACAACAGTATACTCAAGAATTGTATATGATAATCAAGCCGCATCTGCAGTAAAGTAGGAGGTAAAAGCAAAACTTATAATTAAGAAACCAAGCTATTCTTTTCTTTTAGCAATAAATATTAACCCACTAATAATTGAAACTAATAAAAATCATCAAATGAATTGAAAAAAAGAAAAAAAAAATATTCACAACAATGAGTAGCCACAAAATCCAATTCCAACCTCCAAAAAAAATCCAGCTACAAATTCCAAAATCAAACACCAAGAAATTAATTGCAAAAAAAAAGAAAAAGGGATAACCAAGAAAACCTTAAAGATCGAGTCCTTCCAGCAAAAATAAGAGAAGCAGTTCACAGAATCACAAGGATCAAGAATTGAAGGAATCAAATTCAGGCAAAGAAAATTCCAAAGCAGAAAAAGTCAGGATCTTTAGAAGATTACCTGTCAGAACCACCCCACCGTCCAGTTTAGTCTATTGGGATATACTGAATAGGAGAATATATGTATAATATTTATGACACTACAGTTTGAATGACTACATATTCGAAGAATGATTTTGCTTTTCTAGAATTACTGTGTGCAATTCTAGAAGAAAAATACTAACTGCACGTAATTAGCCCCCGTTTGTCGTTCATTTTTTTCTCATTCTCATTTTTAATCATATATTTTATAATAAAATAATATTACACATAAAACTAAAAATTCTCTTTACTTTTTAATCATACATTCTTCCATCAATTACTATTCAAAAATATATTTTTCTATTAAAATGGGTGTCAAACACCCCTTTATTGTACATAGGGGTTTTGTCATAACCCACCCATTGGGGTGGGATCCACATTTGGGTGCTAACACCAATCAAAGTCAATTCTAGAAATTTTTCAATGCTAGAGGGACATGTCTTTACTCTTTAACATTTGTCAAGGACAGGCTATAATTTGTTGGAAATTTACAACCACGGTCTCCGAATTTATTTTTTTTCTGAGTACTTAGATTCTTTGTGAATTTAAGATAATCAGAACTTTCAATTTAAGTGTAATAAGGTCATTTTGGACAAAAAAAAGTCAAAAACTTGACTCTTGTTTGGAACGGATTCTTTACAACTTTTTTTTTTTCAAATTTATTTTCAATCGTACATTCTTTCAACAAAATAATATTACATATGAACTCTCATCTTTTTACTATTTTACACTCACGCATTCTAAAAAAACACTTTTCACAAAATTTATGTCCATAAAAATTAGGGGTGTCCAAAATATCCGAACCGAACTGAACCGAGCGGTTCTTCATAAGTTAAAGACCCGAACAGGTACCCGAATCGAGAACCGAAAGATTTGGGTCGGGTCTTGGGTCTCGACCAAGAACCGAATGAGACCCGAAACTAAATAATTCTTTTTTATTTTTTTATTGAATTAATTAAATTATTTTATTTTTTCTAACATTTTACATTGGTGGAAGATTAATAAATCAAGATTTGAATTTTTATCTGAGGTTGCAAGGGATGTTCCTGCCATTCATGTATCTACAGTTGCTTCTGAGTCAACATTTAGTACTGGAGGATGCATTCTTGATCCATTTAGGAGTTCTTTAACTCCTAAAACAGTTGAAGCCTTAATTTATACACAAAACTGGCTAAGAAAATATTCTAGACTCTTGAAAGTTTCTCAAGATAAAATTTGCATTGAAGAAACAAAGTTCTATGAGGGCATTGAGACAGGTAATAGATATATATTATATTTTTTTTTTTATCAAATCTTATTAGTTGAATATTTTTTAGTTTATTTGTTTGTTAATTGTATTTTTTCAATTCTTGTAGAGTTTTTTTGCCATGGCAAGTCAAGCAGTAGCAGTTAATGATTAAATCAAATAATTGATAAGTATTAATATCTACTTTTTGGTATTTGTATGCATTGAATTGATGTTATTCGACAGCTAGTTATTTTTATATTTTTGAATTTGGTTATGTTAATTTGTAAAAGTTACAAATGAAATGTCATTAGTTATATTTATGTAGTGTTGCTGTAAATGTTAAAAAATTTAATTATGGTACGGAACCGACCCGACCCGACCCGAACCGAACCGAACCCGAACGGTTCCATAATTATATTTGGACCCGACGGGTCCATTTATTAAATACCCGAAAATTCTGGAACCGAGCAGAATCGAACCGAACCGACCCACGGACACCCCTAATAAAAATGCCTTTGGAATTGAATTTTTTTCCTTTTATTCTTCTATTTCTAATTTACCTTTTTCAATTTGTTTTCAAAGATATATAGGTGATTAATTAAAGTACTTTTAAAGAGAAGTCTGTCACTGTGTGGCTTTTTTAAAAAAAATAGAAAATTAACAGTTTCATCGAAAAGGACCCACTTGTACCTATATTGAACTTTGAGGATCTCAAAATCAAAACTTTTTTTTTTCTAAAAGAAATAGTTATCCAAATTATAAAGTTTGGAGACCACTCCGCAAATTTCTCTAAGTTATATGTTAAGATGGTTTAGCATTCATTGACCACTATTCTCTCGCGTTTACGGACGGACTACGGTACAATCATTCTGTCTTTCACGGCAGAAATATCACAGTCCTGTCGTTATATTATTCTTAAATTTTGACTTGTCCGTTCCTTGACGATTAAGCAGATAGGATACCATAAGCGTGTGTTAGAAATGTCAAAGGGCCCCACCAAATTGTAAATATGAACCGTGAACATTGACCACTGTTGTTTGACCCTCGTCGGCCTAGACCAATTATTTCTCTTCAAGTTCTTTCAAAAAATTATGCCCCCATTTTTCTTCCTCTTTTTATCAATTACGAATTTTTTAATAAAATAATATTACACGTAAATTAAAAAAAATTCTTATTTATTTACAAATTCTTCAAAAAATTATTATTCCTCTCATTATAATATGTAATAATGGGGGCCAAACGGACACTATATTCTCCAAAATTTTATAAATTATTAAGCCTTATTTGATCCTCCTTTTCTCAAAACTCCTTTTTTTAAACGTATTTTCAATCACACGTTCACACAATAAAATATTTGCATATAAACTTAAAAAAAAATTCTTCCTTTTTAACCACACATTATCTTAAAAATCATTATTTCAAAATTTATTAATTCCAAAGAATGGGGTTCAAACTATTAAGGGATGAAATTTTACATCGAATATAGATGAAAATATAGACTAATTTATATGAGTTTGTGCTACTCCTCTCAATAAAGTTGGTGTTTTTAGATAGAACTTCAAATATTAATATGGTATCAGAGTTCATTAAACTCCAACGAGCAATTCAATCCGATTAAAACTTAAAAAATGAACACGATGATTTCGAGATTGTCTGCTCAAAGGAATCACTATCTTACGAAAACATGTTAAGGGGTGAAATCTCACGTCGAATAAAAATGAAAATATAGACCAATTTATAATGACTTATGCTACTTGTTTTAATAAGGTTGACATTTATTGCTTGCAATAATATCTGCCTTCTATTTTTAATATTTAAAAAAGCTACTCCTAGTCAATGCGATGACTTATTCCAATTCCAGGTGGAACGATTATGTACATTTCAATCAAAATTCTTAATTTTATATTAAATGTTAATTGACTTCATTCATATTATTATTAAGACTGTGAAGGAGAGAACAAGAAGAAATTAACGAGGACAAATTTACTCAAAAATAATCGTATAAATACTCAATTTTCCCTAAAAATATCAACGGGATTCAATTGGAGTGAATCATATCAACCCTGGTGCAACATTATGTATTGAATGTGCCCTTAAATTTTTACATAAAAATGATTGCGATGCTTGCAGATAATCAAATTTTCATAGTCGTTAATGGTTTTCGAAAATATTTAATATTAGTTTGTATTGTTCATTTGGTTTAATCATTCGGTGTAAATTTGGAAGATATAATGCATGTTGATGGTAGGATATCTTAGTTTTGCTCTCTCAAGGCATATCGAGTCTATATATCAAAATCTACACGTAATCATATTTTTAAAGTTAAAAATATCTTAGATTTCATGTCTTTATAAAAATAATTATGGTCTCCTTATAGATATGTAATCCAATTGAAGTTTATATTGGATCAATTTCGTTTATTGAAGAAACTCGGGATCCCAACTTCCCTTGGAGAGATGACACCTTAACAAGCTGCTTATGTTTCTATTCAATGCATATTAGAGTATGTAAAATAGAAGGGCGAAAAAACAAAAAACGATGTGTATAGCAGGCAAAGTGATGGTAGGAGGTGAGAAGAAGTTGGGACTGTAGATACTGTTGACATTAATATTTAGCCCATGTTTAAGCCACATTATTTTTTCGTTATCATTCTTCTACTCACTTTCAACTACACGTTTTCAATAAAATAATATTTTTCATCACATCAATAACTTTTTTTTTAAATTACACATTCTCCATCACATCAAACAATACAACGCATTCTTGTGAAAATAATGTGGCTCAAATAGGGGCTTAACTAGCGGACTAAAATTTCCCATGACTTTCGAATCAAAAGCCTAATTCGCAATAAAGTGTTCTAAATACTTATGATAAGGGGATGTGGTATCATCGCTAAGATGCCAAGTCAATGAGGACTCTTGGAGTTTGCAATGGACATAAGGGTTGAGTAGTGCTCCAGATACTATTTATGAAGCACTCACGCACACCTTTTTACATGGTAATATGCCCTAATCTCGAGAGAAAAAAAAAAAAAAAGGTGATCATTGCTTGGTGTACTTGTTATGGTTTGTCCCTAAACATAGCCCAAGGAAAAAGTACATTAGATTATGTTTGGGACTTTTTTTTTAAAATTCATTTTCAACTACATATTTCTCAATAAAATAATATTAAACGTAAATCTAAAAAAAATTCTTAATTTTTAACCACACAATTTCCAAAAATTATCACTAAAAAATTTATTTTTTCTTTCAAAATTGAGCTCAAATTAGGGTTAGATTGTTATATTGCATGACGTATATGATGTTCCTTAGCACGGCGTAATAAAAAACACATCAACAGAAAGGAGAACTTTAGGTTGACTGATGTACTGTGGATGTCAACGAGTCGAGCCGAGCCGGAAAAAAAAAGCTTGGGCTCAGCTCGAGCTTTTTTGGACTGAGCTTTTTTTGGCTCGGTCCGAGCTTTAGACCCGAGCCGACTCACGTTTTTTTTCCTCTCTCTCTTTACAAGCTGCCTGCAAAGGCAACTTAATTTAAGCTGCCTTTGCAGCTTTCCTTCAAAAAAAAAAAAAAAAAAATTCCGGCCCGGGCTTCAGCTCGGTGTAACCGAGCCCGAGCGGGGCCCGGCTCGGGCTTTTTACGGGCCGAGCTCGAGCCGGAGCCGTCCGAGCCGAAGAGCTTTTTTGCCACCACTAATCACAACCCAAGGAAAAATGGATTAAACTAGTTGCCCATAAAGTTTGACCTTGTGTGATGGGTAGAAAATTATGTCATTGATTTGAATAATTGTGGTTAAAATCAATATCCATGATTGATGTCACGTAAAAAAAAAAACTCAAATTTAATGTCAACCGCGATATACATGTAGCAAAATTAAGGAAAAAGAACATCGGACAGTTTTTGTATGACATACTATGTAGAACTATGTTATTTGTGCATTCCTCGATAACATCTTTGTTAATAGGCCTGGTTTCACGGATCGTAGGTTTGGCTCCCGAGGTTCAACTCCTTAAGGCCGCCCTTACCTCATTCTTTGGCCGGCAATCCCGAATAACTGGCATACATGCATGCTATGAGTAGGATATAAGGGAGAATACCTGCATATGATCATATATCGTTAGTGCATCAATGGTAAGATAGGCATCGCGCCTAGCTGTTAGCGTGCTTGTCATGCCGAATGGGGAGCTAAGCATTCTCACTGCGTGACATTCTCCTCCATTCGAATTCGTTTACATCCTCGTAGCGAGAAGAGAGTTTCGCATTCACACGCATCCGTCTCGTTGCAAGGATAACAAACGGTACCACTCCAAATGGACATGCATCCAAACCTGCAGTAACTCGTACTTGCCGCCTTTGACACCAACCTTCACTCTCCGCCCCTCTGAGCATTGGTTTTTAGGATGGATGACCTTCAAACCGCAGCGCCTCAATGCATGTCGAATTGTGCCATGCATGGTGTGCTCTTCGAAAACTCCTTGAAGTGCACATTGGCAATTGCGCAACATTTACAACAACACTACATAAATACAACCAATGGCATTTTTATTCGTAACTTTTACAAATTAACGTAACATAATTTAAAAACACATAAATAACAAGATGTTGAATAAGATTAATTCAATTAACACAAATACAAAAAAGTAGATACTAATATTAAAATATCGATGATCCATATTCAATTTTTTAAAATGGGCTTGAACAGGCTACTAAATAGCAAATTGAGTTTTGTAAATAATTTTTCAAATGGGCTTGAACAGTCCAGTAAATAAATATATTATAAAAAATAAATTTGGCTAGATTAATGTGTTAATTTGTTATAAAAAATTTAATTAGTCCAATATAAAAAAAAAATTATTTAGATTCGGGTCTTGTTCGGTTCTTCGGTTCTTGGTCTAGACCCGAGACCCGACCTAAATCGTTTGATTCTCAATTTGAGTACCCGTTCGGGTATTTAATTTATGAAGAACCGTTCAATTCGATTCAAAAACTTTTGTCCAGCCGTGCGATGGCCTGACTCAATTTTGGCCGAATATATGTTTTTTTTTTAAACCTATCTCGACACAAAGTCACTAACTACGCAGTGAACAACCCAACAACGATTCACTTCCGTCTGACGGTCTTAGCCCTTAATTAGCCCTTTTCTTGTCTATCCTTGAACTTGGCTCCATTCTTTGTTAACTGCGAGTCGACAGTGCGACTGCAAGTCTGCGGCGCTGCCTGCTACTGCCGGTCTGTTGTTACCTGGCTAAAGCCGCATGTTCAAGTCCTAACTACTGGTAAGTGGTTCACGGTTCATCGTTCAGGCGTTCACTGGTTCTTAGTTCTCACTTGTGGAGTTGTGGTTATAAATAATTTTATTGGTTTTTTGTATAAATTTATACATCTCTTGATGCATACTTGCATAGATAGACACGCGTATATTGAAAAGTACAATTGCACTAATTGGGCATTTCATGGTTCTTAAGTGGTTCACCTTCACTGGTTCTTAATTCATTTTTTGGGCATTTCTTTATTTAAAGGCATTCAACTGCTTATGTTCTCTGCCTCACTTTTTATTCTTTCATCTTGATAAATTCAACTGTGTATCTACAATTCAGTAAAAAATTAGCCCTTAATTTTTCAACACGTGGGATGGTGAATTTGGGATACTTTAGGATTTCAGAAGGTGATAGTTGACTTGTGAATGATTTTGAATCTGTTTGTTGTGAATTTGATTGTAGTGAATGATTGTTGTGAATCTTATTGTTGAAGGGTGTGAATTTGAATCTGATTGTACGAGCCTATGATTTTGATTTCAGGCTTGTGACTTGTGAGATGCGACAGTGTAATTCTGGAGGGTGTGAATTGTGATTCCATAATTTTGGTCGATTTTCTACTTATCAAGTAAGCAATGACTTGCCCTAACTTGAGGTTGAATATATTGAAAATGTTTGAAGTCTTGTCGGCTTATATAATTGTGGCATGGTTGACTTATATGAATATTCATTGTAGAAACTCTGGTAGGTTATGTTGCTTTATAATATAAATCTTTTGTACTTTTATTTGTTTATTGTTCTACTGTTCAGTGTTAAGTTAGCAATACGTTGCATTTACGTTGTTTTGGGGCCCAACTCTGGGAGTTCGTCTCAGGCCCCGAAAATCACAGGAGTGACCCTTTGTATCCGTTCGGTAATTATAAGTTACTTAAAGTAATTAAAACTAACTTTTTCTACTTTAGCTTATACTAACATGTTAAGTGAGCACTAACGTGCACCATGTATTTATTAGTTATTCCCTTGATTGTAAGTAAAGTAGAATGCCTGCTTGATTTACTTTAAATTTGCATATTTATCCACAATAAAGGGATGCCACATAATTACAGCAATGTGGGGTGGTCTTTCTGTGACGAGCAGCTGTGCTAGCCTTAGCCTATTTTCTGCTGCAGCGAGTGAGGATAAATACTTGTTTAGAATGCTCTCTTTGTTAACTATTTTAAAGCCTGAAAGTCAATAGGACGTGTGATTATACTATCTAATTGAAGCTCTAGTTTAAAATCTTTGGATAAGATGTGAATTATGTTTAATACACTTACAACATGTATTTACCTGTCTCATTTCTGGGGGTTATTAGCCTTCACATTTTCTACTTAACTTTGACAGTGATGACAGCACTATCTGTAAACTCTTGCAGCCGTTCTTGAATTTTTGAACTTCTTAAACTCTTTTTTCCTTTACTGTCATATCCATGTTGGTAGTGTCCTATGATCATAGAGTTCCAGGAAACCTAATTTTTTGAAGGCATTTCATAGAACACCCTCCTACTATTGTCCACATTTTGATACAATGTCATTAATGAATTTGTTTACCTTGTTTTTTATTTGTTGTATTAGCATATGCACTAACAGCAGACTATAGGTGTATACGTTAGCTTATTTGCCAGCTTGAATCGTTCTAGAAAACACCTTCAGTCTTCCTCATACTGCCCATTTTGGACTAAAGCTTATTTTAGAAAAACATTTGCTTATTTAACACGGTAATTATTAGATTGGTGCTATTGTTTCTTCTTTTTATTAAAGTATATAGGATACAATGTCGAATTTTATTGACCATAGGTGTATACATTAGCTTATTTGCCAACTTGAGTTTATTTTTTCAAATGAATACTTCACAATAGTATGATCCAGTGTTGTCGAATTTTGGCATACAAATTGATCTTTAGTCACCAATAGAACATAAGAATAATTTAATTAGTAGTAAAAAAAAATCATAATTCTATTATACATTGAAAATAATTCATAATATGTTTCACAGGAATCATCGGGTCACCGGTTGAACCATTGACCCGTTGCATGTCCAGTTTGAGTTTGACAACTATGATTAAACCTTTTATAATTAGACAGCCAGACAGGCCACCAAATCTCAAATGAATAGCTGTTAGCATCACTAGTTTACTATGGACATTCAAGACTTGCATTCCTATGCTCGTTTACTCAATTCCTTCAACACCCACAAATCCATTCCACAAGGACAACAACTCCACCTCCTTTTCCTCAAAAGGGGTGTCCTTTTTTCCACTCTCAACATCGCCAATCGCGTGCTACAAATGTATGTGAGATGTGGGGAAATATTTTGTGCCCGAAAGATGTTCGATGAAATGACGCAAAGAAATTCGTTCACTTGGAACACTTTTCTTGAAGGATGCGCAAAATCTGGTGACAAGAGTGATTTATTGAATTTGTTTTTGTCTGTGCCCCACAAGAATGAATTTTCTTGGAATGTGGTTATTTCGGGGTATGCAAAAGCTGGGGAATTGGATGTTGCTAGAAGATTGTTTAATGAGATGCCGAGAAAGAATGGGATTGCATGGAATGTTATGATTCATGGTTATGCGAAAAATGGGTATCCAAGAATGGCTTTGAGCCTTTTTAAGGATCTCTTGAACTCGAAAATTGGGCAAATGGGTAGCGTGTGGAGTTTGGATATGATCATATTGACCACCGTTGTTGGGGCATGCTCAAATTTGGGAAGTCTTGATTGGGGAAAACAGGTTCATGCTAGGATGATCGTTGATGGTATGGAATTTGATTCAGTTTTGGGAAGTTCACTTGTGAATATGTATGGGAAGTGCGGTGATTTGAATAGTGCAAATGGTGTATTAAATGCATTGAAGGATCCAGATGATTACTCTATGTCTGCTTTGATTTCCGGGTTTGCAAATTGCAGTAGAGTGAATGAAGCAAGAAGAATATTTGAACTCATGACTAATCCTTGTGTTGTGATATGGAATTCAATTATTGCAGGATACATTGCCAATGATGATCCGATGGAAGCTATATTATTATTTTATAGGATGCACAAGGAGGGTGTCAGGGGAGACACGTCTACTATGTCTAGCATTTTGAGTGCCTGCAGTAGTTTAGGCATTCTGGAAAATGGCATGCAATTGCATTCTCATGTATATAAGTTAGGAATTACTTTTGACCTTGTTGTTGCCAGTGCTCTTATTGATGTATATGCCAAATGTGGAAGTCCTAATGATGCGTGCAATTTATTCAGTGACCTTAAAACTTATGATACTGTTTTGCTTAATTCCATGATCTCCATTTATTCGACTTGTGGGAGAATTGAAGAAGCAAAATGCATCTTTAATAGTATGCCATTGAAAAGCTTGATTTCATGGAATGCCATGATTGTGGGTCTGAGTCAAAACGGACTTCCAATCGAAGCATTAGATATCTTCTGCAAGATGAATAAGGCGAACATGAGTATGGACAAATTCAGCCTTGCCAGTGTGATCAGTGCCTGTGCCTGCATTGCATTACTTGAACTCGGTGAACAAGTTTTTGCCAGAGCTACCGTAATTGGCCTTGACTTTGATCAGGTCATTGCTACCTCCCTTATTGACTTTTACTGCAAGTGTGGTTATGTTGAAAGTGGCAGAAAACTGTTCAACCAAGTGGTAAAATTTGACGAGGTTTCTTGGAATTCTATGTTGATGGGTTATGCTATAAATGGTTATGGAATTGAAGCACTGAGTCTATTTCATGAAATGAGGTGTGTTGGAGTTTTACCCACTAACATCACATTTACTGCAGTTTTGTCTGCATGCGATCATTGTGGACTGGTAGAAGAGGGGAAAAGTATGTTTCACATAATGAAACATGACTATCATATTGATCCTGGTATTGAGCACTACTCTTGCATGATTGATCTTTTTGCACGGGTGGGTTGTCTTCAAGAAGCTATAGATCTTATTGATCAGATGCCTTTCAAAGCAGATGCAAGCATGTGGTCATCAATTCTGAGAGGGTGTCTAGGTAGTGGAGATAAACCTCTTGCTGAGAAAGTGGCCCGACAGATTATGGAACTTGATTCTAAGAACTCGGGTGCTTTTGTACAGTTTTCTAGCATATTGGCCTCAGCTGGTGATTGGGAGCAATCAGCTCTGGTGAGGAAGTTGATGGCAGACGAGAGGATCCAAAAGAATCCTGGCCGAAGTTGGTGTGATGTAGGAACCAGAGAATGCAGATGAATCTCATTAAGGTTAGATTCCACATCATGACTCTCAACGCACTTACATTTTATGTCATCCTTAATTTACAGTAATATTTTGGTACCTTAAAGCACGAGAAATGCTATCCTCTTCTGATTCCATAGTGATTTGTAATATAAGGTGAATGAATATAGGGTAGGAACCATTAGTCTGCAGATCATAGATCAAAAAAATCCTTTACGTTTAGATATATTTCCCCTAACCACCAAATTAGTCAATTAAATTAGTTCCTTGGTAGCCATAAGCCATCATTTTCATGGTGTTCAATTCAATTTTACTTTTTAACTTTTAAGGCAGATTTTGTAAATTATAAAATCCATGCTTTTTTAGAAAACTAAAACTAAGTTTGGTTTTACACAATCTTAATATGAAAAATAGCAAAAAGATGCAAACTACAGTGGACGGCATCCAGTGAAATGGCATGTCTATGACTTACTGGAATAAGACCAAGACTAAGACCACCATTTGGCATCATTTAGCACACTTATCTGATGAAACTGTTATTGATTTAATATATTAAGTATATTCTTTGCAACAGACGAAGAACAAAAGAGAAAGAACAAAACCTACACAGCTTACGTTGTTGGGCAGCAATGAGTAGATTTACTCAAACTCTCATGGATCTCATTTGAATGGGGAACTTGAATATTCGTAAGTGCGGGCATTACTCGTTTTCTGGTTGTGACAATGGTGTGTTTTTTCTAATGCTACAGCTGTGAAGAAGAATATAACAGAGGTTGATCAATTGTGAGTGTCACCTTGTTCTCCATTCTTTTCCCTTTCGAGGCAGCTTCTAATTTAAAACAGTTTTTTTTTTTTTAAATATGCTTCCATAATTTTTGAAATTCTGTTTTAAGAAAAATGGTAGTAGGCTCACCAAATATATTTTCTATAAATGTTTGGTTTTCTATTTGTGAAATCATAAGATAAATATTAATAACATAACAGGATGACCCTTTTAAGTTTTCTTTCTCATTATTTCTTCTATACTGATTAAATGATTCCTGTTACCAGAAAGAACATACTAATCACCTTTTCTCTGATTAAAGGGTTTTAGAACTGAAGTCAAAAACAGTTGCTTACAAATTGAAGCCCTCAATCTGGAATGACTTGCTGTACCTAGTAATTATGTGCTCAGGCTGAAACCAATATTTGGTCCCACTATATTTCTTCTCATTTTTCTGTCACTAGTTTGGATTGATATCAGAATCATGTAAAGCAGGGCTGGTTCTGATCGTTTTCTGCCATATAGTAATTCATTTTTACCAACTGAATATCAGTGATTGAATTGGATGATCAAGGAAATCTGGCTCAATTATCGTGGTGCATCCAGGTATGTGCAAACTTATACTTCTTCCTCTTCAACATTGTTCGAGTCATTCAGCGCTTTATTTTTGGAACTTCAGATTCACACGAACAATTTTGTATATTGCTGCTTTTGTCCTATTTTTGTGTCCAAATAAATGGACGAGTGGCACATGTACATCATGAATTGCATGAAATACGAACCACTTTTCGGTCTTTCCTCTTGCGGTTTCAATAGGGGCACTTTTGCCCCAGTAATTTTAGGTTTTGGGCACTCGTGCATGTGATATGTGGATGGCTCTAAGGCATATGGGATTCTTTTTAGTACCTTGTTTAGAAAAAAATTAATCTATTTTTCTTGCAACAGATAGTTGAGGGATACGACTAAGCTTATGCCGTAAATTTCTGGTTGATCATGGAGGTAACAAGGAGAGATGGTGGTACCAATTGATAGGCCTACAATGGCATATATGAGGTGCAGATAGAGGATCACCGAGGAATTAAACATGATGAACACGAAAAAAAGTTGCTCGAGTAATTCAAATGATATAAAAAGCCCTCTAAATACATTCACATACAATGTAAAATGTATTTATTTAGGCATAAAGTGTAGTCATGGACTACTTTGAGTTTTCATTTTACGTAGTAGTAAAAATGCATCTTTTATGCAGATATATGTTGGGACTGTTGACCTCCATGTTTTGTTTACATATGCAATGAATTATAGGCTTGCGGTCATCAAACTTTGAGTAGATTGTCTTCAAAGAGGTTATGGGAGCATAGATAAAATGGTAAATTCAACCCTTTGGATTCAGTTAAAAGGATGAATATTTTTTCAACAAGAACTATGAAATTATCCGTCGCGTAGATACTCTTTTTGTGACATTAGACGTGACAAAATTTGCGATTTACCTCTCGTTTTTTTATCCATTCAGCATAACATACCATACCTGTAACTAAAATGAACTATGTATGTTTTTAAATGAGTCTTGAAATCATATGATATATATTTGTGACAAGGTATTGAAACAACAACAAAAATAAAAGTAATTTTAATGGTCAAGTTCAAGTCGAGGAACCAAATTGATACAGAACATAGTAAAAAGAAAAAAAGTAAGCTTGAAAATTAATAAATTTTACTTTGTAACATTTTATTTCTCGAGGGTGGGTAAAAGAACTAAAACTAATAGAATCGAATTAGAATCGGACATAATGTTTTTGTGAGGAATATGTTCTTCGTCCCTGCTCCATTTATTATTTGAGGGCGAGGTAAAGCAAGGTGAGTTAGGGGTGTGGATTTTACCATCCTTAGTCGAGATCAAGACCTTATTTTAAATTATTGTCATTTATCTAATTAAGTAATTAATACTTTTTTTTATACCAAAATTAACTCATTTCAAATCACATAAAAAATCTTTTATACTCCCCCCCCCAAAAAAAAAAACAAAAAAAAAAATCCTTCAGAACTCTAAAATTCTCTTTCAATTTAACACCTACCATTGCCTTCCAATTTGCATCAATATTTTGATAATTTTGGTTATGGAATTGAACCAAACCGAATCAAATCATATCAGAACCATTCTATTCTATTCTGATTTAGGCACTGTCTGGTAAAGTTTTTCCTTCCAATTGTAATTGGTTTTGTGACCGTTGCAGTCAAAATTGTTGACAAATTATCTCACATACAGGGGCCTACATTCCTTGTGTAACGGCAATTTTTTCACTATTAATTCACTTTTAATTAGCTCCAGACAGACACTTAGTTCCATAATTACGCATAAAACCAATGATAATAGTGGGTTCTTGATTTGATCCTCTTTGTCATGCCCCATCCTATTATATAATTTATATCTAAACATATTCAAATAATTAAATTTTCATTTATTTTTATATGAAAAGAAGTAATTCATTTTATTATAAAAAAAAATAATAAAATTTTCATTTAATTTTATATGGAAAAAGTAATTCATTTTAAAAGTAACTCAATTTATTATAAAAATGAAAAATTAAACTGCTCATCAACTTATTTATATACACAATAAGGAGTTTTCTTAGCCTAACTAAATTTTTAATACTGCGTAGAATTGGTAGAACAGAAATCTTTGCCCTTTTTAATGCTGCTCTCTTGTAGCATAGGTGCACTTGCATGTACAATTTTCTACAATCGGCGAAGACACTCATCTACAGACATCCACTTTCCTATTTCTCTACTCTTATTGATCAGTGCCTTTCGTTACAGAATCCCGCAAAATTTTCGAAATCCATTCATGCCCAGTTGATAAAATTATCTTTTAATACCAATACTTTTTTGGGTAATCGCTGTATTGATCTTTATCTAAAATCAGGGTCTTCAAATGACGCTCTAAGGGCTTTTCATGAATTACCCGACAAAAATGTTTTCTCTTGGAATTTGTACCTGAAAGTGTTCGTTAAATGCTTTGATATGCAGAAGGCGCGTCAAGTGTTTGATGAAATGCCTGAAAGGGATGTTGTAAGTTGGAATTCGATGATTTCGGGGTATGTTTCAGGTGGCTTTTGGGAGAATGCACGGGAATTTTTTTTGGAAATGCAACACAGTGGCGTTAAACCAAGTGGCTTCACGTTTTCAATTTTGATTTCTTGCGTGAAATGTGCTGATTATGGAAAGCAAATGCATGGCAATATGACAAGGAATGGTTTTGATTATTCAAATTTGGTGGTTGGAAATTCATTAATTGATTTGTATGGAAAGCTTGGTTTAGTGGATTATGCTGTTGGTGTGTTTTTTACTATGCCAAAAGTGGATGTAATTTCTTGGAATTCTTTGATTTCTGGCTGTTGTAAATCAGGTTATGAAAAACTTGCATTAAGACATTTCTGTTCCATGAGAGGTAGGGGGTATAAAGCCGATGAGTATACGATGTCGGCATTGCTTACTGTTTGCTCTAACTTGCGGAATTTGGAAGCAGGTAAAAATATTTTATGTCTTTGCATGAAGATGGGGTTTCTTTGGAATACAATTGTTTCTAGTGCAGCTATTGATCTGTTTTCCAAATGCAACAGAATGAAGGATGCAATTTGCTTGTTTGATGAGTCAAATATATTTGATTCAGCTCTTTCCAATTCAATGATCGCATGCTATGCAAGGAATGGATTAGAGGAGAATGCACTGGAACTTTTTGTCCTTGCATTGAGGGAGGCTATCAGACCAACGGAATTCACGCTCAGCTGTGTTCTTGGATCTGCTGCTGTCTTCCTTCCGTGGGAGCAGGGGAGTCAGGTCCATTCTTTGGTAGTCAAATTAGGGTTTGAATCGGACTATGTTGTTGCCAGTTCACTTGTTGAAATGTATAGTAAGTATGGGTTAATCGACTCTGCCTTGAATATCTTTTCTAATACGAGTACAAAAGATTTGATATCTTGGAATACTATGATAATGGGATTGGCTTACAATGGCAAAGAAGTCAAATCCCTCCGCATTTTTGAGGAACTACTTGAAAGTGGCTTACATCCCGATCATACAACACTTTCCGGTGTTCTTTTAGCCTGCAATTACGGGGGCCTTCCTGAGGAAGGGATGGCCATTTTTTCTTCCATGGAGGAATATGGAATTACTCCAAGAAATGAGCATTATGCTTATGTTGTAGACACGATCATCAGGGCAGGTAACATCGAAGATGCAATTTCAATATTAGAAACAATTCCACATAAACCCAGTGCTGCTCTTTTTTCGGAATCCGTACTTCGAACTTGTGGACATCTTGAAAACCTGGAACTAATTGAAAGAGTCACAAAGAGGATGATGGATTTGGAACCACAATCATCTCTTCCTTACTTGGTGTTGGCCCACGCATATGAACAAAGGGGTAAATGGGAGAGCCTTGTACGAGTTAGGAAAGTGATGGAGAAGATGCCAACAAAGAAAATAGTGGGCTGCAGTTGGATTGGATTAAAAGACCATGTCTGTGCTTTTGAATCAAACCAAATGATTCAGCATGGTGGAAAGGATGTTTATTTAATTTTGAGATTATTGATGCAAGAAGTGCAGGATGAAAACTATCCTTTGCAGATTATTGACATATGAAAGTAGAAATTGTGCCTTGTTGTTCATTAACATGGTTATCCATACAGTTTGGTATCTTTCTGTAGTCACGATCTTGCCAAAACTCGTGCTTGTGGAATAAAGGTGGTGATTTGTGGTATCAATTCTGCACAAGACACAAAGCAGGCTACTAGTGTGAGATCTGAGCGCATTCAAGTTGAAATTAAGTGGTTGACGTGAAATGAGACTTCAAAGCTATAATATGGATGGAAATGAAGCCACGACATTGTCTTCGTTTGCAGTAAATATTGCATGGATGACCTAGGGGATTTCAACTGGAAGAGGATGAAAGATCTCTGTTTCTAGGGGATTTACTAGCCAACTCTTGTATACTGTTCTGATCCAGACTGCTCTGAAAATGGTTCAGGTGCTTTGCGGCTATGCTTTTAGTAATTTGGAATGCATAATCGGTTAAATTCTTAATGGTAAATTTTTGTTTAACTGGTTTCATAGTGCAGGAAGTTTTCACATCTGGATTCGTGGAAAACGTAAACGTGCACAAGGAAAGACATATTAATAGTGATTCACTCGCAACGTGGCTGCTGCTGATTTTTCACTATGATCTAGGAGAATTACAAGCCTTTGGTTATATGTTACTAGGTCTAGCAAAAGACGTTAAAAGAGACCTTCACAGAGAGTGCTGATGGTGTAGTGCTCCGAACCCGTTTGACCGATCACATAGTTGTTAGGTATTAAGCCATATTCCCAATTCCAGAAGCAATAATGAAGGAAATGGAAAACATAAACGCACACTCGGAAATAGAGATTTATAGTGTTTCAACCCCCATGTGAAAGTTATGTCCACTCACCTCTGCTGATTTTTCACTGGAGAATTACTAGATTTTTGTCATACCTCTCCGTCTTCTCACATACGGAAAAGAAGTCCCCTCAGATTCTGATTTGTAGTGTAGGAAATTATGTCAATTCAGATAAAAGTATAGGTGTACTTGGGCTTGCTCCAACGGCTTCACGAATGTTGATTTTCCTGGTTCCTGAGACAGTTGGGTGTCAAAACTCTGTGTAGTGATCGGAAGTCTTAAAAGAAACCATCAAGTTTAATTTAGACTAGCCCGGCGGACCCATTATTGCATTTTTTTAATTTTTTTGTTGTGTCAAATTTGTAATAATGATGAGATTAATTGGGGAGAATTAAGCTAACTAGTTTGACACCCTTTAATATGTCAAAATCGAGACCATTGTTTTGAATAAGTATTGTTAAGATCAATGGTAAAACTGTGTGTTGTGTCAAAAGAGTGTAAACAAAGTTGTCAATTATAGAGTTTTTTTTTTTTTTTTTTTTTTCCTTATGAGAATTGTAAAATGATGAAAAATATTGGCTAAAAAATAAGGAAAATTTTTGGATTTGCATGTAATATTATTTTATTGAAAAATGTATAATTAAAAAGAGAGAAAAATATACTTTTAAAATAATGAAAATCAAATAGGGGCATGGTATATAGCAAAACTGAATTGGGGGAAGGTTTGTTTAGTTAATAGAACGATGCCAAAATAATGCAGATGAACTCAATAGAATAGACAAAGTTGTTTATATGTATATCAACTTGTCTATGCTGCTAGTGATTGATTGATTAATGTGACACAGAGTTGTGCCCATATATTTTTTTTTTTGCTATCAAGGGGCGGATGCCCTACCACTGTGAGTACGTACTGGGTAAATCCCACTTCATGTGCAGTAGCCAGCAAACCACACAGGAGAGGTAAACCGCACTAGGCAAGTCCGATGCGAACTCGTGACATTCGGTCTCCGTATTCACCTGACAATCTATTTTGATGCAATAGGAGATGGTGTGCGAGTGGGATGGATTGACGAATGTCATTGATGTAAATGTTCAACACGCTTTGCTTCATAGTTTATTTTATCCCTTTTTTATTTTTATTTTAAATTTTGGAAAAACCTCTAAATGTCAATTAATCAATCAAAATAGATAAAATTAAGCGTATCAAACAGATGATCTTCGCATTAATCACGTCCGTCCGTCCCATTGCATTAGATTTTCATATTGATGAATCACTACTACATTGCACTTACATCTCAGTACGAAAATGAGGTCAATATAAGGATAAGCTAATGAGAATGCCTCTAGACAAGATCTAAGCAAAATATTCATAAGATTTTTGGACTGGATGTACTGATTGCTTTTTGGGTTCAAAATAATCTACTTTTTAATGAGTAGTGTTATTCATTTTTATTATTACTTAATATCGATTTATATGATAGTGAGATCGCTATAACGTTGTTCAATAAAGTTACGATACAGTTTTGAGCATTTGACAATATGACAGACGCGTAGACAACAAACCGATGTTATGCACTAGTAATGTTGAATATTAAATTCTTTTTTAATGAAAAAAATGTAGACATAAGAATATGATATCCCTTGTTTGACAACCAATATTTTGGAGAAACAAAGTTTTGAATAGTGAATTTAGGATAACGTGTAGTTAAAAAGTAGGAAAAAAGTTTTAAGTTTACGTGCAAAAATATTTTATTGTGTGAAAGCGTAGTTGTAAATGAATATGCGAAAAAAAAAATTTCAAATAATGACGGTCAAAATAATGTAGTACCAAAGTCTTAAAAATATGCATATATGGTATGAGAGATCATGAATGAGATGCAACTCAAGCATAAAGGTGTATCGGATTGCCTAGGCTCAAGTTCGTTGCAGTGACGATCTTGACTATAGGCGAGATAAGCAATAGCCTTAAGTCCCACTTTTATGAGGGCTCCCGAAACAAATTATTGCATATAGTTCATAAAAAATTACAAACAAAATAAAATCAACCAAGTCAATTTAATAGTCCAATTAGCAAACATACTAATCTTTAATTATAATGTAAACGTTAGGTTAATTTAGTTTTTATTTATAGAATTATTTAAAGCTTAATTATGTAGGCGTGAAAGAATTTTTATTTTTGTTTGTTTATATATATTGCTCATCTTATATTAAGCACTGATGATGTATCATATACATTTATCAGTGGATTGTAAACTTAATTCAAATGTTGAATCCCACAATAAGTTTATCGACCAATAGATTTATATGACACGTCATCGGTGCTTAATATGTGATTGATTCCGTTGCTCAATAGATCATTATTGTATAATATATACATACATATGTGTGTGCGTGCGTTTATTTTCATATTCTATAAAGTTCCAGGATAACGCGAAACATTTGATACTTATGCCACTATTAAAAACAAGTGGGGAAGGTCAAGTTGAAATTGTTAAAGTGATAAAATTTCAAGCGCCACAAATAAAAGTGGCTTTAACATTCGTAAAAATATGCGATGACTTTAAGGCATCAAGAGATACTTTGCTATGGTTATTTGGTACTATATATACACACAATTCTATTGATGTTGCTATTAGTTACTTGAAAACACTTATTTTATTTTTTGAAATATACTGAGAAACTGGATTTTAATCTGACAAGATTACTGCTAAAGAAATCGTTGTTCAAATGAAAGTTGAATATTTGTTTCATGAAAAAAAATTGTAAACTTAATTCAAATGTTGAAACCCACCATAAGTGATAAGTTTATCCGCCAATAGATTTATATGATACGTCATCGGTGCTTAACATAAAATGAGCGAGCATCATTACTCAGTAGATCATTCATGTATATATACATACATACCTACCTACAAACATGCGTGTGTTTATTTTCATCTTATATAAAGTTTCAGGATAATGTGAAATATTTGATACATATGTCACTATCACAAACACATCGAGGCTGTGTCTGGGCGTGCTTAGAATGGAAAAAATTACCGTTGATAATGAGAAAAATGGACTGTTGCTTTTCACCAACTTTGCAGGAACTCTGACATGGCAGATCAACTTTTGAATATTTTATGGCAAAATGACATTTTTGCCATTAACATTTAAATCATTTTGCATGATACACGGGTATTTTCGACATTTCATTTTTAGGAAGTCAAATTTTACTGGCTAGGACGGACCCATCTTGCAGTGAGCAACGGTCCATTAATTGATTGGCATTGGACAAAAATTGCGGCCAGACACAACCCGAGAAAGTCAAATTGAAAGTGTTAAAGTGATAAGATTTCAAACGCCAACACTTGCAAAAATATGTTGATAAGGCTCTTTTTTCACTTAAAATAAGGTTTGAACAATTTCAAAAATATGATTTTTTTTTTTTTTTTGAATTTTCGTTTGATTCTAAAAGAATTGAAGACTACATATGATAATTCTTTGAAGTGTTTGTGTGATAAGTTTGATTTTAAAGCCCGACATAAATTCTGATATTACGGGCATGAGTTATTTTTTGAGCGGCAAACTTGAGTTTTTTTTTTGTATATTTTTAGAAGAGATTGAAATATTAGACTATATTAGAATGATAGATTGTTGTTTTCCAAATGTGTAAATTGCTTGTAGAATATTATCGACTATATTAATTACAATTGCATTGGCAGAGAGTAACTTCTCAAAGTAAAATTGATTAAATCCTAAATTTGATTACAATATCATAAGAAATATTAAATGAATTGGTCATATTTATTGAAAAAGAAGTTTTAAGATAGATTGATTGTAAATTGTAATAGCATAATTATTAATTTTCTATAAAAAATTTAGAAAATTAAATCTCTCTCTTAGATCGAGATCATGCAGTGTTATAGTGTAATCATTCAAGAGCAAGTGGCAGACGTTGAAGGCAGAGAGGTATTCAGTGTTTCAACTAAATTGTTGAGGGTAAGCCTCTTCGTCAATGTCTCGAATAGGCTCTTTTCGAAGTAAATAGGTCGTCCTTCCAAGTGGAAAGCCTTAACCTTGGTGAATAGTAATGGGTCTTCACTGGTTCGGTGGCAGGATCTTCCTTATGAATTTGGTCTTCCATCTGGAGGGGCTACTCAGTTAACTAGTAGAACAAGGGACATTTGAAAGCTCAAATTATTATTATATGTAATATTTCCCTAAAGTATTACTCAAAACACCCTATCCTTGAATTTTCTTGAGATCGTGTTTGTAAGTTCACTTATACACCTTTTTAAGAGAGCCAGAGAAATAGACTCTGGTCTTGTTCTCCAAGGCTCTAAGCCGGCCTGAACCTTGAGAGCGAGAAAAGTTGCTTGCATCTCGGTTAAGTTACATAAATTGTTAGACAAACGTTTCAGTACTGGATACCATATATGCAGAATGGACACCAGTTTTACACATTTGATATCGAATTTGTAATTTAAGTACTGTATAAGCTTAACCACTGTAATTACACATTCATTTTTGCATATTATAACAGATTAAATTATTTATATAACAAATCCAATGATTTGTTAATTACATTAAGAAATAAAAAGCAAAAAAAATTAAATTAAATTAAACAGTAATAAACTTTTAACCCGAGGCCTGTATTACACAAATTTCCTTAAACAGATTCGCTCTCTCACCGTACGTGCTTAAGGAATAATTTGAGCGTCTGCTTCCCAAAATATAACGGTAAAACTGTAGGATCTAAGCACCACAGATTTTACTCCGACGAATTGAGTTAGTGTCCGAACAATATCACCACAAAGACTGAAATAGAAACTGAAAATGAAGTTTCTTTACCAAGACTTGATGATCAGTTTTTTTAATTTTTTTTAATTTTTTTTAATTTTAAGATGAATAGTAATTTAGTAAATGAAACTTTTGGCAGGGTATCACATTATAATCCTCTTGAATTAGGGGGTGAGGCTTTCTACTCGCTTAATTTTTCTGGTAATTAACTCGGCTTTTGTTTTTTCTTGTTCAGGTGCAAGAAGAACGTGAATAATCTAGTTCTATCACGTGTTCCGAATTTCACGAAGTTGCAGGTTCTGATTCTACGACAAGATACACCACAACTTCAGGATAATGCTGTTGAAACAATTGCACGTCACTGCCACGACTTGCAAGAACTGAACCTTAGCAAGAGTTTCAGGCTTACAGATCATTCATTGTATGCCTTAGCACACGATTGCCTAAATCTTACGAGGCTGAATATCAGTGGGTGTTCAGCATTCAGCGATACGGCTCTGGCATATCTCTCTGGATTTTGCAGAAAATTGAAAATTTTATATCTTTGTGGATGTGTTAAAGCTGCTACTGATCGGGCATTGAAGGTATGAAAACCAGTTTGACAACATGTTCAGCAAAGCTTATGTAAGTTTTAATACACATCATATTTTTATTTATCCATGATTGAAATATGGTACTTATTTTGAAGGTAAGAGTTACTTTCTTCGTTTTCTTTTTACTTTCACTAACAAAAAAGTGACTTAACTGAAGTCGTCTGGAAACAAAAATATATTTGAAAGTAAAAGTAATAGTTTATTAGTTGTTCTTTATACATCAGAGTTTGATAAAACTTTTATACTTCATTTATACAGGCCATTGGATTCAACTGTAATCGGTTGCAGTCTTTAAATCTGGGATGGTGTGATCACTTTGGTGATGATGGTGTGAAGAGTTCAGCATATGGTTGCCCTGATCTCAGAGCTCATGACTTGTGCGGCTGTCTTCTTATAACAGGTATTCACTTCGTTAATTTAGTGCATTCATTTTCATTGTACTAAGTTGGGGAAAAGTACTTTTCCAGTATATAGATTATCCAGCATGAAGATCTATGATATTTATGTTGCGACGTCATTAAAGTTGGTTTATTAATTTCATGTGCTCCACTATGATTGAGTTGTTAATTCAAAACATTAATCAGTTTCATTGGGTGACAGCAGGGAAAATGTATTGAAAAGGGACGAGAGTAAGCAAAAAAGATTGATGTATATACTGTTTAGATGCAAGGCAACTTGAAGATCGGAAATCCTTTTATTTTTAATGTTGTACCATATTTCACCTTTGAATTAAAAATTAGTTTTGACCTTCTGCATCTTCAAAACAATTTTAAGAAAAAAAACCCTACTTTAAGAAAGACATGTTGAGCTCCTGGAGATGGAGCTTTTCCAAATTCGGCTATAATTGTAATCAACTTACTGGATTAGTTCTTTGAATTGTTGATATTGTAGATGATACTAGATGTAGAATTTGGTATGACATTTCATTAGTCCTCAATATCCAACTCCTGATTTTAGTGACTTAAGCCTACCATGTTAATAGAAAAAATGAAATGTGGAGGTGGAACTTGGAAGGTTTGATATTGAGCTTTGAGTTGGCTTGCCACCTTTGTGCATGTTTGATACGCAATATTTGATAGTACTATACATTACGATGGAGAAGATTTTAACTTCTTTTTCTTATGTTATCTTGTTATGTGGTAGATGACTAGATGCGAAGTTTGGGGCAACTTCATATTTTCTTGTTGACATGTTAGATAGAATTGGCCTATATGTATAATCACTTCTTATTTGGGGGTCATGTCCCATGCTAATTAATGGGCATCTTTTCAGATGAGAGTGTAATTGCACTGGCCAACAATTGCCTTCACCTTAAATCCTTTTATCTATACTACTGTCAGAACATCACAGATAGAGCAATGTATTCTTTTGGACAAAGTCGAGTCAAGAACAACCACGAAACATGGAAGTCTCCGATGAACAAGTACGAGGATGAAGGACTCACGACTTTGAACATCAGCCAGTGCACTGCATTGACTCCTCCAGTAGTTCAGGCTCTATGTGACTCATTTCCTGCCCTCCACACATGCCCTGGCCGGCATTCCCTGATTATAAGTGGCTGTCTGAACTTAACTTCTGTTCCTTGTTCCTTGTGCCTGTGCTGTCCAAGCACACCGTGCAACAGGCGTGCTACCTCATCTAGCTCACTGAGTAGAGTTTTCTGAAGATTTTATGTTTGTTTGCAGTCTATAATCGAAGGAGATTTCTGGTTGTTTGTGCAATCTTGTTGAATCTGAAAAATGCATCATGGGAAAAGGTTTGTTTTAATACTTCTATTTCTATTTGCGTAAATCTGCTATGAATTTCTGGAACTGGGATGTTGCATAATTGAATATCTTCAGCTAGAATCCGAAGAAGACAGTGCACCAACTCCTTACCTAGTCCCGTTTTGAGTTGAAATTGTTTGTCCTCGTCCCTAACAGCAGTAAATAGCTAAACACACTCCATCTGAACATTCATTGGCTTCAAAGAAACGTACTCTTACCAAATAAACCTCCAGACGATCTAAAAGAACTGTTATATCTAGATCTTCGCGGTGATAATCCCAAATTTCCATCCATATACAACACAATTCCTGGATACATGGATGCATGTTTTTAACTAAGAAGGGTTCAAATTGAAAAACACAAGTATTGCAGCAAAAAACTTTCATTTCATCTAACACATGGCTGCAATCATGAATTTTCTAGCACTGATATAACACTACCCAGATGCCAAACAAGTCATGCAAACAAACGTCCCTGCTGCATAAAACCCAAAATGATCAAGAAAAACACAGCTCAGGTTGACGTGTTTTCGAGTGTGATTATGATGAAGATGATGAAATATACAATTTTGAAAACCAAATAGGTAGTCCATTCTGATGATATCAGATCAGAAAGCTTGTCGTATCTTGGCGTCTCAGACAGGCGTAGGTACGGTATACTTGAAATTTGTAACGCGTTATACTTCAGTATGGTACTTGCGTCACTTCAACTTGAGCTAAGAAGATGAAGGGGAGAGGAAGGATTAAAGATAAAGAGTGATTTTGATGCTTCCATCTGTAAATGATTTTGAAGGCTTCTAGTATATGTTGAAAACCCTAAAACTTGCATTTCTTCATCTCTATTCACGGTTATTTTCCTCTGTTGCAGAGATGAAGAAACAGATTTTAGAGACGAAAGTTGGAGCTGGTTTTGAGTTGGAATATATACATAGAGAGAAGGTTTTGTGGGACTTTAAAAAAATAAACTTCAAATTACTTGATTATGTAAAACCACCTTAACTGAAACCTTAGAAGTGCTAATAGAAGTCCCACATTTACTTGGACGTGAGAATGGATGGTGTGGTAATCCTAAAACGTTAATATTTTGAAATAGAACTTCAAATTTCAACAAATCATACCAGACTAACACTCGTAAACTTAGGCATGCGAATGCAAAAGATGAATCTCTAATTGTAACTGAACGAATGTAAGGATCCCCAAGTTGGATCACCATGCATAGTAGAGAAAAACAATATGTTCGTTTTCTAAGTGGTTATGCCTAACTGAGGCGGCCAACCTTAATGGTTCTAGAAAACTATAAGCATTTTGAGTTTACAAGGGAATTGAACTATTAATGAATTAACCTTTTGAAAGAAATCTTGTCCCAACAACAATTAAAGTCAAAAGGGACATTATTATAAGTTATTTCAACGCCGTTCTTCAAATTTAAATGTATGGGTAAGTATAACAATGAGACTAGACCCTTGATTATTCTAATGTTGCAGGTTGCTTGTACTATGCTATCATATTCAATAACAAACGATGTCATCGTAGTTGACTTGATTCTTGATGAAACTATAATACGTTATTTCACTAGTTTTGTGACTTTTCTCTATTAAAGATGATGTAGCTTTAGTAAAGCAAAAGACAAGGGTTAGAGTTGTTAATTTGTTGAAACAAAAATCTTTGCTATTTCCGCAAGGGAGCCAAAAACGTACGTACATAGACGAAGCTTTTGACGCAGTTGCTTTTGTATTGAACCACGTTTTGTCAATGGATCACATGCCTTGTGCCATGTCAAAAGAACCAACTATTTCTTGATGCAAGATGTTTTGTTAAATATTGTTTGAATATTGAATATTTCATTGTGGGAACAATTTAGCTACTTTCGACATATTTAATCGAGAAATGGTTAGTACTTGATACTAAAAAAGAAAATAAAATTTATCTAATCTTAATCGAATTACATATCAAACAAACATTCTCCACAAAATAAAAAGGATTCGGAAGAAGAAGAGGCATTTAGATTTTTATTATCTAATGTTTTGTGAATGACATTCTATAGGTACTAGAGCTAGGAGATATCTTGTTAATACTGTATCGGCCAACGAAAAATTTATATTTCATTGTTTGAACTATTTCGATACTTCCGCATGTTTGATCAAGAAAACTAGAAACGCCATTTATTATAATGTCCAATCTTATCTAAATATTGCATATTAGAACGTATTGGTTGGATGAGATTGTCTCGTCCTACTACATATCAAACCTACACTGTGTTTCGTGATTTCTATTAGTAGAGTCGCAACCAAACATGGAATTGAGAACCCCCGTAGACGGAACGACTTAAAATACATAGCATTCTAACATTGTTTCCAACAAAATTGAAAATTACATATTTTTTCCTAATGAATCAAATAATCTATTTGCATAAAGAACATGATCTAACAGAGAGAGAGAGAGAGAGAGAGAGAGAGTAAATTCAATGCTTGATGCCAACAAAACACAATCCAATTTCAGCTTGAGCCTGCAGCTCTTCCAAAGCTTTCACAAGCTTCTCGCGGCCTATTGCAGTTTCTGTTTGCTCCGAGAGGATTTTCCGTAACCTTCAAGCATCAGCCACAAATAAAATAGTCAATTAACGAAATACAGTATATTAAGCCCCTGTTTGGTTTAGTCAAAAAAGTTGATAAAAGTTTAAATCAAAGCCAACAATTAATTTTAACCACACATATCATGGAACCAACTTCTTTTATCAATTTCCCAACAACCCATTTCATCTATCGTTATCAAAATCTACTAAAAAAACTGATTTAAAGCAAAACCAAACAGGCACTAAGAAAAAGATGCATGAGGTTAAAGTCCTGCTGGTTATCTACAAAAGAAAAATAAAGATTCCAAAATTGCCTCGCGATCTTCAGGAAAATGTTGTATAAAATCCTTGCAAGATTCCATGCAAACTGCATATTGCTTAATTTTTGTGCACATGGTCCAATGAGAACCATTCATTATTCCAAGAGTTCCTCTGTTTTCAAAATATTCTGAACCGGGAAAAGCACGAGTGAGCTTTTTTGGCACGTAGCATTTTATTTTCTGAAATTAAACACATACTGAGTTCTAATCACAAAGGCTAAAATCTGAGAAAAAGTTGCATCTTTCTTTTTTCTTTTTTTTCCCGCTCTAATCAAAGTTGGATCAGCACATAATGGATACTTTACACACAGATAGTCCGTTGAAAATCATTTATGAATGGAATATAACAACTCTTTAAAGTCCTTATTTAGCTTATATATTTCTTCACGGACGCATTAGTGATTCCTACTAAATTTTGATAAGCATCATAAAGTTACCATCTTAATATATCATGCATCATATACTTATTTACATTTTAAGTTCAATATTAAAGAAAATTAAATATATGATGGGGGCACTTCTTCACTTGACTTCAAAGATTCAACTAGCCAATACAGCTTTTGAAATCCTCCACTCTCCAAACCGAAAAAGGTACGAGGAAAATAAAATGCAAAGAGAGAGAATGCAAAACCATCAGTTTATGAATCATACAGAAGCGATACAACAACTTACCTATGCACAACTGCTGTGTCGCCATGTCCAGTGCAGATAATGAGCATGGCATTAGGAGGTAGACATGAGAATACACTTTTGACTCTATAATTGATACGACTAAGTATTTCCTTTAGTTCTGAGGTAACACTGTATCTGATACTTTTTTTACCAGTAGGTCTCTCACATGTAAGCAACGATATCATCTCTGCTAGCTTTATCTTTAGCTTCTCATCATCATTTGCTTGTTTCTTGAGATAGGTGAACAATTCCGAGAAGTGGGCCCAAACAAAGTGAACCTTCTCATTTTTTACCTGTGGATAACCAGAAACATAGGATAAAGATACACGAGCAGTCTACGCATGAAAAATACCATCAGTCAGGCAATTAAGCAGCATTACACTTTAGTCTCACAACTTTTTTTCCCCATATTAGTCACCAAACTTTCGTTTATGTTTCAGTTCAGGCACTCTGTCTACCTCTGTGTGCTAAATTGAAAGAGATGCTCACATGGTGGTGGTTGCAATTAAAGGAAGTTGGTGGGTGAGATTACGAGATTTTATTTTTCATACATAGTTTCGGTTATGCATTTCGAGGCACAGATATTCCAACAAGAAGCATTTTTGTCCACCTAGATGATAAAAACAATGCACTAATGAATTCTCTTTGTCACGCCATATTTTCTGATTAATATTTAAATTGATTTAGCAGACGGATTGCCTGAACTATAACTAAAAAATGGGATTTCAACAACTTGTTTGGGAAAAAAGAAAGAAACTTGGTAACCCGTAAAATAATTCTATAGGTTGGGTGAATGACAGTATTTTTAACCTGCAGTCTACTCCTCTTAAAAGTTTTATCTCGTAACAAATACAAATGTGAATATACCTCTTTTCTCACTTTTGAAAGAGCTTCATCATCAGAAGATACTGGAATTGCATGAGACGCCTCAGAGGCATATCGCTTCACAATAGATATGTTATCAATTAAAGATGAGACTTTGCCAAAATCGTCCAAAACTGACAAGAGTTTCTTCCGCGTGAATGATGGAGGCAAGCCAAAATCAGGCCCTAACTCCAAAAAAATGAGAAACTGTGAGCATGTTACTCAAGAATTTATACTTGTACATAAGAACAAGCATGATATTAAGCCAGTGAAAAAGATGGACAAAATGTTGCTTCAAGCATCCAAGACGTGCCTTTTTTGTTTATTAATATGCTTGTATTGTAAATTAATTTAATATTCTTGTTCTTCTTAATGGTTTCGCCGATCCAAAGGTTATAAAAAGCCAGACTACAATATCATAACCCCAAAAATCAAGGGCCTGAATACACTAAATTTGGTATGAATTTGCTGGGTTAATACTAAATGCCTGTTTTTCGTATGATAAGATAAATTGTGCACATAGTCTTCGACTTATACTCCCAGCTTCACTTTTATATACAATCTTTTTCTTGGCATTAAGCTCCTCATTGTTCCATTTTAGACGCAATCAGTCTGTACTCATGATTTTTTTTCCATTCTTTTTATATTTCCATTTGTTTTTCTATTTTGGACAAAAACTGTGGATTGGGACCAATTGCCCCTGAATGAAACTTTAAGGAGCTTAATGTCAAGAGAAAAAGGTTGCAATGGGAAGTGCAATTTGGGATAAACATTTGGGGATGGCAAGTGCAACTTATCCTTTGTTGTATGGGAATGTGACGAATCACTGCTGGTGATGTATGGAAACCTCTAGAATATATTTATTTAATCAAACATTAGGTAGATACTGCTGCAGAGCCTTGTCCAGCTGCCCTGCTCCATGATAATAAAAGAAAAAAGTATATATATTGAAAAAAATTATATTCCCAGGCTCCCAATTATAACAAAATCTGCTCAAAGATTTAAGTGCAGATGATTTAATGTACTTGCACCGAAAAGATAAATTACTTACCATATGTAATTTTTAGCAACGCCAGTTCCATTGCAGCTCTTGCATCTTCAATACTATCGTGTCCATTTCCTGAATCCTGTATCTCTCTAGAAAGAAATCTCCTCGTTAGCACACGTAAAGCTGTTTTGTAAGATCGGCCACGAGGGTGCCTATATAAAACCGCTGTATCAATCACCAAATCATGACGGATCTTCAATGCTAACAAATCATTTTCAAGTGAATGTCCAACAAGAACTGTCTCTTTGTAAACAAGTTGAAGAAACTCTCCCTGAATATAGAAGCAACTGTTACTGAGCAAATGGAAAAATAAATGCATAAATATAGTCCGACACTGAAGCAAACAGAAGGATGTCTACAGAGCATGTTTGGATAAGCTTAAAAAAAAGTTACTTTTTTAACTAACAAAACTTGATTATCTGTGATGAGATAGTAGAGACACAGCGGGAAAGAAGATTTATGGTATCTACTCGATGGAAGCCTCCCTCTACGGGTTATTGAAGATTAAATATGGACAATTCTTTGACGGAGGGAGCAGGCTTTATCACTACTGGGGCAGTGATTCGGGATAAAAACAGTATGGAGATGCTGTATTTGCAGGCTATGGAGATGAGAGATGGTCTAAACTTCACCAAAGATATGGGTATTCAGCTGGAGTGTGTGAAGTGCAACTCTCCCGTGTTCTTCAAAGATGAAGTCTGGATTCCAGCATACCCCAAATGCAAATATCTTGTATGATATTTGTTTCCTGATGTCAGTGACACAGTGTGGTTCTTGCGATTTTATTGGTCGAGAGGTCAATAAAGTGGACCACGAAGTCACTTCTCATAATTATGTCAATCTAGGTGTTAAATTATGGTTTGATTTTTTCCTATTGTTATTTCATTTGTAGTTTGCAAAGATTTAAATTAATGATAGTTGTTTTTACGTTCAAAAAACAAACTTGATTTTATAGGAAGTGAATCCTAACTTCCTTGCTAGAAAAGTAACTTTTAAGCTGAGCGTAACATTGTCAAAACATAATAAATACAATAAAAGGCAAAGGGCAAAAGGCTGGCCGGCCCTCATAATAAACCTGAATAGCTTCAAGAGTTGTGGTCACTCCATCCAACATCTTGAGTGTTATTCCACTGTATCTGCAACATCCCAAAACTACATAAATCTCACAGCAATACAATTTGCTAGCAGAAGAAATATAGAGTCTAAGAGATTTCTCAATTCTGTCACAAATAGTATCCTGAAAAGCAGGTTAACTCATAACTCGGAAATGAGAAATTGCCGAACAAAAATCAGCTTGTTACTTCCCAGTTAACTACTGTTTCTACATTCCCTTGAGCTAATTCTATTTATCAAAAAAGGTAAATAAAACTAACGAACTTGAAAAGTCCTTTAGCTTAAGGGTATCGTATAGCACTTAATAACATTACAAACGAAGCCATTGTCACATGAAAACACAACATAGATTTGGAATCATTAAATCCATCCAATCAGACAGACAGGACCATTCCTGTTCATTTCATCGATCCCAATTTTGAATTGGGGAAATGCCTCGTGGTAGTGAGGGTTGGACCATTAGAGAAGAAAATGAGAGTAAGTGAATAAGCAGAATACAGGAGAAATATATTTGTTAAAAATGGACTCCGTCCACACTACAAAGAAAATAATATAAGAAATGACAATAGAGACCAACAGGAGAAAGTAGTACTAATTGAAATAAAATAAAGAAATGGTAACTTAGATAGTTAGAACTATCCTGTCTAGAACAAAAGAAACTCTCCATTCACAACAGTAATCTGGTCCCAGTAGAACAGCTTGGAATACAGAGACGCAGATCAAAATTAAACGACGTGAAATGGTTACATGAGAATATTATACTGGACCTTTCAGCAGATTTGTGGTGAATCGAATGCGATCGCAAGAAAAGGATTGTGTGGCAGACCCAGAGTTCAGTTGTGGATAAGACTAAAAAGCTTGTAGCTTGAGCCTTTGGTTATGAGAGAGCAGTAGTTCTGGTTCCTTAACCAGTAAAAGAAGCATACTCTCATGTACAAATTCATAGCAAATATTTAATCAAGGATTATCTAGAATGAAAGAGAATTAACATTATAAAGCTGATTTCGGCAATCATTTCTCAGGTTTCCTGAAATGGCTAACTTGCTCCACAATCAAAGGAAAACTTAGCGAACATGTTTATGTTCAAGTCTAAGCAATAAGTTTTTAGAAAATCTCTAGATACCCTAAAAATATATCCAGATATTTCAGGAACTTTTCGGTAGAGATTCACAAGAGGAAGTACCTAGTGTTGTAATTGACAATTGCATTTGCTGGTTTGACAAGTTTGTCTAATACTACCTGCAAAAAGTAGATAGACTTAGCCTTTATGTACGCAATAAAACTCAAAAATCATAGGTGCCACAAGAACAAAACTTCCATTGAATAGCCTCACTCACAAATAGAAGGTATGCATCACCAGAATTCAAATGTCAAATTAGGATGCACACGACAATCTAAGGAACCAAGATAGCACCACACAACGTCAATCAATATAGTGAGCAAAAGAATTCATGATAACACTTAAATCAAGACCACAATGCCTAATGCAATATAATAGTATTGTTCCAAAAGATTTACAAAATTGAGAGTACGAGAGCATAATGACGCATTAAATTTCTCTCAATAATGGAGCAATATAGAGAAATTACAGCATCATAGTTTCAAATATACCCATAAATGTTTGTTCTACTTCCAAAGCATGAATGAAAAAAATGGAAAGTGAGATCAGCAGACTAAATTACGTAGCTTTGATTACATTACAAAAAGTGCAAACTCAAGATGTAAAGCCACTGCATCTCAACTGATGACAGTGTTACCATATGCTATGGCAATCAAAAGTGTTCTTAATGAAAAGAAGATACCCGTCCACCTATAACGTTGACAAATGCATATAGTTTTCTCAATCTCAAGTATTAAATACTTACAATAACTGAATGAGAGAGAGTATAGACTAGTTAATCATGAAGATGGAAGAGAAAAAAATGAGAAAGTCCACGAACAACGGCTAGTTAATCATGAAGAAGAAAGCAGGAACCAGTAATATAAAGTCTACCTGTCCTTTAACATCCACCAGCGTAACTCTAGTAAGCTCAAAACCCTCCTTCGTAATACACTGGTAAGAAAAACTCAACAAACATAAAATAAAACTTAAGCCCAAAAATAACAAAAAACGTACAAAATAAGTCTAATGTTAAAAGTACAAGCTACATTTCCTACAAATCACTTTGTTTTCAACCAGAAAAATAAGAAAAGCAATTTCAATATTTAAACAGTCAATAAAAACATCAAATACAGAAAACAGAAATTAGACTACAATCATGCATGAAAAAAACCTGCTTCTAACTTCTAAGTAGTCATCTAAGCAAGTGTTAACCTTGAAAGTGTGTGTAAATAGCATCAGTATTTCAATTATTTGTTCAACAGCTTGGGGAAGGGGGAGATCAGGTATTCATTTATTTAGATTTGTTGCTTTTCATAACAAAGAGAACAAAACTGTGAGCATTTTGTGTTTCTATAAAAAGAAAGGCAACAACAGAGATCATGTGCAATTAGGACAGATGAAAAATATAAATTTGCTATAGGATGAGTAGGAAATTTCCTAAGCCATGAAATTGTCTTTGAAATGTTCCTCCATAAAGCTGAGTCGTCTACAAAATATGTTTTAAAAGGGTGCAATTTCTTTCCCATCAGACTGCCAACATAGCAAGAGCTTAGAAACCAAATTGACTTTGATTTCTGATTTTCAAAATCTTTCGATTTCGATAGACTCTGAGGAAATGAAATCCCTATGTTTAAAAAATTGTGGCATTAGCGAAGGTGTCAAAATAAAACCCAAAGAAAAGAAGGCCAAGAGATCGAGCTTTATCACAGCTGAGACGACCATGTTGAGAGTTATTTCTCAAAGAAAAATGTAAACCATAAGAATTTTGAGGAAAATAAGAAAAAGCAAAGATCTCAGAAAGAGTGGATCATGTTCTAATTAACGTACTAACAAAATTACCATTTACTTTCATGTCATTATCCACTATAACATTTTTAGTGTCAGACGCATTCTATTATTGATAAAATATAATAAAACATCAGATAAACCTTCTTCTGAACACAAAGAATATGCTCTCAAAAATCAACTACTTGTCATAATGGGCAGGGAAACAAAGAGAAAGGTCAAAGGACTTCCAACTACTTTTTGTGCACGGTAAACTGCTACTATTTTTTATAGAAGCCTTTCAAGTATTCTACCAGGCTAAGTTAGGATTAACACCTACAGACGTACCATCTCACAATCAAGTGCCAACATCTCATACGGAGGGGTTTCAGAAGGAGCTGGAAGCGTAGATAGAAATTCTGCATTATGTAGGAGAATGTGAGCATCATCTGGACAAAGAAATGAAATGGAAAAAAGCAAAGTAAAACATTTGATGTATCAAAAACACCTGGTCGATTACAGTATCCATTATCTTCTAATTCCTTGGCATTAAGTGTGTAATATGTAATCGGGAATGGCAAGTTCTTCACGAGCTCAACAAAGGATGAAGTGCTGGAGCCAGCACAAGTTCCTGTATGATAAAGAATTGTATAAGGGAAATCATTAACATTGTCTATCCAGACACAACATCAGTCTTTGACTATCACCAGAATAAATTTCCATAGCCATCGCAGCATTGCAGGATGCGTAATGAATGAAGAAATCAGAATTTTTCCTTCCTCTTTTTTTTTTTTCCTTCTTTTATTTTATTTTCTAACTGTTAGTTCATACTCTTCAAAATTTAATAAATGACATTTCAATCAAGAAGAATCTGATTCGTGCTTGTGTGAACTCCACTTTAGTGGCAACTGAATAAGTTTCTCATATAGTTTCTTTCTGAAATGCAAGTAAAACTTTCACACTAGAGTTGTCTTTGAATGCTACACAAACCTTGAGTAGATTCGGGGGAAATTTTCTTTTGAACAAGTTCCCCTTCGTTCCTTTTTCTTTTAACTCTGCTTGTAAGAAGTGCATCTACAGTCTGATTTCCATCTGATACACAGCTAGCACAAACCAAAAAGGAACAATGACTTCTATAATAACAAAAGGATATCATAGAGTTCACATATTCATACAGGAATTGTACTAAATATTACCAACCTGAGAGCTAAAACTGCCTGTGGAATTCCACAGCATTCTTTAAAACTGTTTAGCACTTTAGACTGTGACAAATACAACGCAGCGTCAAGTCCAGGGATATATAACATAACCATCTTTGAGATCAGGGGCTTGTTCTGCATATCAGAAGAACAATTATTCAGCACAACTTTGAATAAATTCGCTACAGTTGTTTTGGGTTTTTGAGCATATTTCATTAAAGAAATAGGCTGCTGATTTTTTTTCCAGATCTCATGTTCCAACAACAAGATAAATAAACAGGTGTCGCCATACAGACATGTACAAAAGTAATATGCAGATAAATATCAAACAAAAATGAGAAACAAATAAGGGGAAAAGAATAAGCTCTTTACTTTTATAAAAACCCACGACGGCATGAAACCTTCGCCAAGCACCCAGGTAATAAGTCCTTGGAGGTCCTGCAGCAGCACATCAAACGAAAAAATTTTATTATAGTTTTAACGGATACTGATTCCCAAGTTACAAAAGCACAATATAGTAAAACAAAACATACATGAAGATTCAAAGTTGAGTTTGCTTCCGGCTGCTTAAAAACGACATCAGCTCTTGCCTGCATCACACCATATCTCATTTTCATACTGAATTGCAAGAACACGATACAAACAGCTCAAGCATAAATTATCCACCTATTATCCTATAATTTACTAATTTAGAGGCTCGGTTGATCACAAACAGTAAGCATCCCAATTCATATGCTTTCTAACATACAGGTTTTTATTATCAGCTGCAACAATGGAATTGAAAACAAAAATTTAATTACAAGAATTATTGATAAAAAATCTAAGGTGGTTAACTCCTAATGAATTTGAGGAAGCATTTCAAAGAATTATAAATAAAAGGTTTACACTTTAATAGCTTTGCGTAACTATGCTAAAAAATAAAAAATAACAGCCACATTAAAATTAAAAAAAAAATGGATAAAAGAATCCCATAAAAATTCACAAACGGTTTTATAAGAATTTATGGGGTAGTAGAACAAGAGACAACACCAAAAAAATCTGGAGTAAAAAAAAAAATTGACCTCTGGGCCATAGACATCGAAATAGGCTTTTGTACTACTGTTGTTAGATTTTCCTTCATGGGAAGCTTCGGTTTTCTGGTTTGGAGAACTCATGCTCTAGACACAGTAACGTCGCAGCCAGCTCTTCCGTGGAATGTAGAGAATTATAAAATTAAAATTTAGGTTATGGATGTCACTCTTGAAAAAGATTGGGGACTCCGGTAGGATTTTACACTATACCGAGGAAAGCAGGAAATTACAATGGCTAGTACAGGGGGTGAACACTAGAAAATTTGAAAATATTAATAGATTTCGGAACAAAAACTCAACTGATGGGAGTAGATGTCTTTTGGCCGAAGAATCATACTAAAATTTTCTAATTTCTATCTATTTAAATAAATTATTTACAATGATAGGATAACGGGGCTTAAGCAAAGCTGCAGCCCATGATATTCTCCCTCACTTGTTTTGGCGATGTTCTCGGAGTCATTGAGTATTCTTCTTAAAAATATTTCATAAAAGCTCGAGTAGTTTGGTGTCAATAACATTTTTAGCAACCTTCATTTCTGATATTTTCACTTCAAACATTGATTGCTTTGGATCTACAAACTTTTTGTACTGTCTCTGATCGGTATCTGCAGTATGGAGGAGTAACGGTTGTTGACTAGTAGTAATTGCAAAATGACTCTTATTGAGAGAAGAGCTCTTTTGAGCATTGAGACTTCACCCGAATTTCATGCGAAACAAAAGTAAAGTGCTGAAAATAGTCTCCCAGCATAGAATTGAACTGTTCTATCTGTCCGTCTGATCTTCGGTGAATTCTAGAATTCGTGCTCAAAGTTGAACCAACAAGTTTGAACAACTCGGTCCAAAATATGCCAATAAATCGAGAATCTCGATCATTGACGATAGGTGGTCCCCAGTATTTGACAATATGCTTGAAGAAGAGTTGATTTGTCTCTTCGGTTGATACATACTTGTGCGTTGTGCTGAAAGTTGAATCTTTAGATAAACAATCCATCTCAATGATGATAGTGTCAAAGTCTCCAACTCTTGGCAATCCACTAATGTAGTTCGTCAATCCACTCTCGACTGATCCATTCAGGATGGAAAAGGGCTCTAGTAAGCCTATCTTTTTCTGATGGTCTGTCACATCTTGCTGACGAACAAGACAAGTTTTCTCATAACCTACAATGTCGTCCCGCCTTTGAGGCCAGTAGTTTGTATGTTGTGGTAGTGCGCTCTACGATAGTCCCACTTCCCAACACTTCTCCCTCTTGTTTCTGAAACTCTTCAAGCTCATGTTGAGCCATATGGTATGGTACCTTGGTGGGAGGTTTGGCACCCGGAACAAGTCCAATCCCCCGATCAATTGCCCTCCTTGTTGGCAATTTTCTTGGTAACTCATTAGCATGATGTCTTCGAATTCCTTAAACTCGGTGATAGGTTTTGGAGTAGAGTCGGTTGTCTCTTCGATTTTCTCTACTCGAAAAGAGCACAAAAATGAGGGTTCATTTCTCTTGAAACCCTTACTATATTGCATGGTCGAGATGCCTTTCTCACCAATTTTCACAACTTGTGTGGGAATAATGAATGGTTTACTACACATCATTATTAATGAGTCAGAATGCGGCAACACTGCTGTCTTTGTATCCCGAAGATATTCCAATCCCAAAATGAACTTGAAATCATCCATCTGAACTGTCGACAAATTTGTCCTTCCTTCGAAGGGACCTACTTTGATCGACCAGATTTTGCTATTCCCACTATTGGTTGAGCAGCGGAGTTGATTGCTTTGACCTTCCCCTTACCTCTTTCTAGAACAAGTCCAAGCCGCTCTACTTCGGAACTTGTGAGGTAGTTGTGCGTGGCACCGGTGTCCATCATAACCCTAATTGGCTTTCCATTGATCCTCACATCAATGTACATTAGTCTTTTCGCCCTACAAGTGCGAGCGTTCGATTCTTCGATCTTCGACTCTTTCGAGGGAACTTCATCCCTTTTAGTAGCTCGATGTGATAATGTATTGCACCAATGCGAGAATGTACCAATTACATCATTGCCCCCTTTGGAGTCGGTGTCACCATGACGGCTAGCTTGTGGGGGTATTTTTCTTTTGTCAATGAGATCGAGGACAACGATTATGGAGATTGCACCTACCATAAATATCTATATATAATTGATTGTAAATTATTGTAATTATTCTAGTTACCATATTTAGATTGTAAACAATATCTATTTAATGAAAGAACCCTCAAACGGGTAGGACAGATTTTGAGCCTAAATTTGACATGGTATCAGAGCCATACCTTTAGAAGAATCGATGAATTAGGTTGCAGTCCGAAATCGACGCAATTCCGACGTCCTATGGGTAAGCTCGAAGTGACTTTGAGCAACTTGTAGCTAATCGACTACTTAAATCTCCTGGGTCAGTGTCGCCGTTCCGATTGGGCGTCTTCAGCGTGGAATCGACGTGATTCCTGTGTTCATAGTGTGGGCTCGAAGTAATTTTCGAGCATTCGTGGCTGGTCGACTTCGTGCGTGCGTGCGTGTTTCTGGAGTTCCCGTCGCCGGCATCGTGAGTTTTGTTGGAGCTTCTGTTGCCTGGTTGAAGGAGTTTGGGCCGACAGTGTTGGGTTTTATCAATTGGGGTTTGGGCCACCTGTGTTGGGTTGTGTTTGAAGAGTGGGTTTGAGGAGTGGGCTGTTGGGCTGGTTTAAGAAGCAGGCCTGAAATTAAGTTTGGAAGGGCAAATTAATTTGGGATAACTTATTGATTTGGATCTGAAAATTATTTTGTGTGGATTGGGCTGCAATTTGGTGGATTTGTCCAGTTTGGGTTGATATATCTTACGCAAATATGTCGGTCGATGCTTTTTGTGTTAAGTTCACCGGTAAAAATTATTCTATATGGGAATTTCAATTCAAAATGTTTTTAAAAGGGAAAGAGCTATGGAGTCATATTGATGGATCCTCTAACGCCCCTGAAGATGCGAAGGATTTCGGAGTATGGGAAACACGGGATGCTCGTATTATCTCTTGGATTTTGGGATCAATGGAGGCTCATATGGTAAACAATTTACGCTCTTTTACTACTGCTAAGGAGATGTGGGATTACTTGAAGCGGGTTTATTACCAAGACAATAATGCACGACGATTTCAGTTGGAGTTAGAAATTGCTAACTACACCCAAGGTAATCTTACAATTGAGCAGTACTATTCTGGTTTCTTGAACTTGTGGAGCGAGAACTCTGGTATAATTCATGCTAAGGTCCCTGCTGCGGCCTTATCTGCATTACAAGATGTTCAGGAGGTTAGCAAGAGGGATCAATTTCTTATGAAATTATGACCCGAATTTGAAGTGGTTAGGGCTAGCTTATTGAACCGTGATCCGGTTCCTTCTTTGGATGTGTGCCTGGGTGAACTTTTGCGTGAGGAACAACGATTGGCAACCCAAACTACCATTGGAGCTGATTTTTCTTCTTCTTCTACCGTGGCCACCGTTGCTTATGCTGCTCAAGGACGGGGAATGGGTAAACTACAGCGTTTTGGCTGCAAAGGATATGGGCATATTGCACGTAACTGTCCTCAGAAAATCTGTAATTATTGTAAACAACCAGGACATTTCATCAAAGATTGTCCCACACGACCTCCACACCGACGTACTCAGGCATTTCAAGCAGTTGCACAAGATCCTAATCCTGCGGCTAATACTCATCAACCGATTCTTACTCCAGAAATGGTTCAGCAGATGATTGTGTCTGCCTTCTCTGCCTTGGGCTTGCAAGGTAAGAGTCAAAATATCACTTCTCCTTGGTTTGTTGACTCCGGGGCATCAAACCACATGACAGGTAGTTCTGATTCTTTACATCATATTCGACGATACACTGGTACACAACACATTCAGATTGCTAATGGCAATACTCTCCCTATTACTGTTGTTGGTGATATTGGACATTCTTTCGATAATGTTTTTGTATCTCCAGGCTTATCTACAAATTTGATTTCGGTTGGTCAATTGGTTGATAATAACTGTGATGTATGTTTCTCTCGTTCTGGTTGTCTTGTGCAGGATCGGGGATTGGGAACAGTGATCGCGAAGGGGCCTAAGGTCGGACGATTGTTTCCACTACAGTTTACTATTCCTCCTGCTATGTCTTTGGCTTGTCTTAGTGATAGATTTAAACATGAAGTTTGGCATAAACGTTTGGGTCATCCCAATAGTTTAATTTTATCTCATTTGTTGAAATGTGGTTTTTTGGGTAATAAAGAGCAATTTCAGTTTTCAAATTTACCTTTCGATTGTGATACTTGTAAGCTTGGCAAAAGTAAGACTCTTCCATTTCCTTCACATGGTAGTTGTGCTCATAAATGTTTTGAGATTATTCATAGTGATGTTTGGGGAGTGGCACCTGTAACTTCACATGCTCATTACAAGTACTTTGTGACATTTATTGATGATTTCAATCGTTATACTTGGATATATTTTATGCGGTCTAAAAGTGAAGTCAGTAGCATTCTTCAAACTTTTATCGCTTATGTTGAGACACAATTCTCCTCCAGTATTCGAATATTGAGGACTGACAATGGCGGGGAATATATGTCTCATCAGTGTCAATCATTCCTACAACAAAAGGGTATTCTCTCTCAACGCTCTTGTCCTTATACCCCTCAACAGAATGGAGTGGCAGAACGGAAGAATCGTCACCTATTGGATGTTGTTAGAGTTTTGCTCTTAGAGTCTTCGGTTCCACCCAAGTTTTGGGTCGAAGCACTCTCCACAGCAGTATATCTGATTAATCGACTTCCTACTCAGTATTTGAATTTTGACTCTCCTTATTTTCGCTTGTACGGTACACATCCTAGCTATGACATGTTACATACTTTTGGTTGTGTTTGCTTTGTTCATCTCCCTCCTCATGAACGTCATAAGCTTGGTGCTCAATCTGCGCGGTGTATTTTCTTGGGTTACAGCATTGCTCAGAAAGGTTTCCTTTGTTATGATGGTGTCGCTAATCGTTTTCGTACCTCTCGCAATGTGATTTTTTTTTGAAAATCAGTATTACTTCCAAGAACATGTTTCTTCTCGTGATTTGGTTCCGCTTGTTCGATTTGTGAATGACTCTGGTCCTCTGGAACGTTTTAAACCGGGTGTGGTATATCAGAGACGGCGGCCCCCAGACCAACAGCCCCTTCTCGTTCCTGATCCTGATCCCGATCCCGATGCCGATCCCGATGCCATTTCGGATTCTCCTGTTCTTCGGCGATCCACTCGCGTTCCTCATCCTCCTGATCGGTATGGCTTCTCTGCAACTCTCTCTCATTTTCCCGTTCCTACCTCTTATTCTCAGGCTGCTGCTCAACCCTGTTGGGAGAATGCCATGCAAGAGGAACTTCAAGCTCTTCAAGAGAATCACACATGGGATATTGTTTCCTGCCCTCCTGGTGTGAGACCTATTGGCTGCAAATGGGTCTACTCTGTTAAGCTTCGATCTGATGGAACGCTAGAACGGTATAAAGCTCGGTTAGTGGCTCTTGGGAATCGTCAAGAATATGGGGTAGATTATGAGGAGACTTTTGCTCCTGTCGCTAAAATGACGACGGTTCGAACTATTGTGGCCATAGCTACAGCCAGGGGTTGGCCTTTGCGTCAAATGGATGTCAAGAATGCATTCTTACATGGTGACCTTAAGGAAGATATTTATATGACCCCTCATGCGGGACTCTTTTCGTCACCCTCTTCTGATGTGTGTAAACTAAAACGTTCGCTTTATGGGCTGAAACAAGCTCCTCGTGCTTGGTTTGATAAGTTTCGTTCTACTCTCTTGGGTTACTCCTTTACTCAGAGTAAATATGACTCGTCTCTCTTCATCTTGACCACGGACGCGGGCACTGTGTTTCTTTTGGTCTATGTTGATGATATTGTTATTACTGGTACGGATTCTGGCATGATCTCTCATCTTCAAACTCAATTGAAAGATTCTTTCCATATGAAGGATTTGGGCCCCTTGCAATATTTCTTAGGTCTTGAGCTGCTTTCCAGCCCTGCGGGGACTTACCTACATCAGCACAAGTATTTGGGGAAGTTGATTACTTTGGCTGGACTTCGTGATGGTCGCTCGGTTGATACTCCTTTAGAAGTGAATGTGAAGTACCGTCAGGAGGAAGGGGATCTCCTTCCTGATCCTTCTCTGTATCGTCAATTAGTAGGTAGTTTGAATTATCTCACTATTACTCGACCCGATATCTCTTTTGCTGTCCAACGGGTCTGTCAGTTTATGCATACTCCACGACATCTTCATATGACTGCAGTTCGTCGTATTATACGATACTTGCTGGGTACATCTAATATGGGTCTTTTCTTTCCTGCTAATTCTTCTCTTGATTTGATCGGATATAGTGATGCGGATTGGGCTGGATGTGCGGACACTCGTCGCTCAATCACTGGTTGGTGCATGTTTCTTGGCGGTGCACTAATATCCTGGCGCAGTAAGAAACAGGATCGTGTCTCTAAATCTTCCACTGAATCTGAGTATCGTGCTATGTCTTCTGCTTGTTCTGAGATCGTTTGGCTCCGGGGGCTTTTAGCGGAGCTTGGTTGTCCTCAACTTGGGATTACTCCACTATTTGCTGATAACACAAGTGCCATTCAGATTACGGCTAATCTTGTATTTCACGAGCGCACTAAGCACATTGAAGTGGATTGTCACTCCATTCGTGAGGCTTATGATGGTCGAATTATTTCTCTTCCGCACGTCCCTACTGATCTTCAGGGAGCTGATATATTTACTAAGGCGATGACCCGGGCGCGTCATCAGTTTCTTGTCAACAAATTGATGCTTCTTGATCGTCCAGCATCAATTTGAGTGGGGATGTCAATGAGATCGAGGACAACGATTATGGAGATTGCACCTACCATAAATATCTATATATAATTGATTGTAAATTATTGTAATTATTCTAGTTACCATATTTAGATTGTAAACAATATCTATTTAATGAAAGAACCCTCAAACGGGTAGGACAGATTTTGAGCCTAAATTTGACAGCTTTGAACTCGAGCCCCCAATTGTTAGTTGACAGTATGCATTCACCATCCGTTTCTGAGGACACTCCGCCACCCGACGAGGTCCTTCACATAGAAAGCACTTCAATTTAGGAGGGACATCAGATCTGCCCTCCTTTGCTTTTCCATGATTCCAGTCATTATTGGTACCACCGTTATAGTTTCCTTGACAGCTGTTTTGATAGTTTCCCCGTGAGTTACTCTAGCGTTTGCCTTGATAGGGTCCTCCCCTATTCTAAGAGTAACGCTCTCCCACATTTGAGTTCGAGCTGGGTCTCAAATGTCTCTTTCCACCTTCAACCGATTGACTATTTCCCGAATGTCTATCATCTCTCGATTCCGGTTAATAGTCACTCACACATTCGGTAACTCTCATAGATGCGCTCAAATCAGTGACCTTCTATCTTTGAAGTTTCGTGTGTGTCCACAGTTTCAACCCTTCCATGAAGGTGAATAGCTTATCATTTTCCGACATATCTCGAATATTTAACATATGTCCTAAAAAGGCTTTCACATACTCCCTGATGGAGCTTGTGTGTTTCAATTCTCGTAAGGTTCGACGTGCTTCATATTCCACATTCTCTGGGAAAAACTGAGATCTGATAGCTTCCTTGAGAAGATCCCAAGAATCAATTCGGATTTTGTTGGCCTGAATATCAACATACTTTGTCCGCCTTCATAGCTTTGCATCTCTACCTAGATACATGGTAGCTGTTGTGACCTTTCTCGCTTCGTCCTTGATTGAAGCCGCAAGAAAATATTGATCCATATCGAACAAAAAGTTCTCAACTTCTTTAACATTGCGTGCCCCTCCGTAGGTACACGGTTCTGGAATTCTGAGCCTATGCACCGGCCCTTGTGCAATGGCTTGCCCATTTCCAATCTCGCATTGAAGCACTAGTAACTGAGTTCTCAACGCTCCCATCTCATCCTGCAGATCAGGTATGATACCAACAGTTTCAATCATAGCTGCGCAAGCCTTTTGGCTATCATCCAGTTGGATGCGTAATTCCCGAATTTTCGTCTCTGCCACCTCGACCTTTTCTCCAAGGTTCTCCATGGCAAAATACAACCTAATGTTTGTCACCTCAAGCGCCTCCAAACGCTGCTTGGTGTTCCTCTTTTAAACATCTACCACCTCTGTGGTGTTCGAGGAATTTGGATCAATTTTCATAACTTTCTTAACGAGATCTTGAGCCGCAACTCTGATACAAACTTTCCCGAGTAACCTTTTCTTAGCACAAAAAGGGAACACCGTGCGGCAGTAGTCTGCTCCGCTAGGCTACCTTCCACCTTCTCTTGGTCATTTCGGGACGAAAGTAAATTTGATCACAATTTAAAGAAAGCTTGCAACATGAAATTGAATTGCATTGAAATAAATTTGATAATTGATTGTTAGAAAGCTGAACATTACAATAGACGAAAACATAAAATTACAATGGCTAGTGCAGGGGGCGAACACTAGAAATCTTGAAAATGTTTGAAAGACTAATACCCCCTATAATAGATTTCGGAACAAAAACCCAACTGATGGAGTTGACGTCTTTTGGCCGAAAAATCATACTAAAACTTTCTAATTTCTATCTATTTAAATAAATTATTTACAATGATAAGATCACGGGACGTAAGCAAAGCTGCAGCCCGTGACACCTTCCGTGGAATGTAGAGAATTATAAAATTAAAATTTAGGTTATGGATGTCACACTTGAAAAAGATTGGGGACTCCGGTAGGATTTTACACTATACTGAGGAAAATTCTGTAAATTCGTATTCAGAAAAGTTGCTGCAGAAGTTCTCAACCTATGTGAATTTGTGCAGTCCAAGTTTTTTTTTTGACAGTTACGTCCTCACCATTCATTTTGCAGTAATTTGGTGGTTCTCAGGTTGGATTGTGCTCTCCACCTTTAAAATTTCAATTTAAAAATCGGGTCTTAATTATTTTTTAATGTAAAAACTTTTATATATATATATATATATATATATATATATTATATATATATATACGAATATCCTTATTTAATTCTTGTATACCCCCCCCCCCCAATATGGGCCGCCATTTATCAATTATGGCACACATTATGTAAGATAGTATGTACAACAAGAATAATCCTTATTTAATTCTTGTACTAATTTAACTCCTCCTATGTACCATGTAGTCGATCTCAAACCCGAATAAAAAAGAAATGATTTTTACATCCTTAAATTTCTATTATTAAACACATAAATAACATTGATATTTCATGTTTACCATTTACATATTTTCTTGACTTTCAATTGTTTACAAAACATATGTATATATATATATATATATATATATATATATATCGGTTATACTACAAGTACATAATTATTTACATAATGTGTGTCATAGTTGATAAATGGCGCCCCCCGCCCCCTAATAGGGAGCCGCCATTTATCAATTATGACACATATTTGGTAAAGGGTTATGTACTTGTAGCATGATCCATTAAATAATTAGAGTAATTTTTACAAAAAATTAATGTAATTGGAAATCTAACGTAATGTATTTAAAACTTACATATTTTCGACCAAAAATTCAGTCAAGATCTTAACAAGAAAATGTTTATAGTCGTGGTGATATAAACAAGGGTACTCATTTGAGCCGTAGGAACATGTACATACAGAACATGAGAATTTTTACCTTGTTGAAGATCTAGTGAAAGGCATAAAGATAGGAAAGAAAATCAACGGCAAAAGCACTCTCTTGAGGGTAGACGCTCGCTAGTAGCACCTCAACTCAAGTTTTCGCTATAGGATTGAGTGAGGTGAGGAGAGCTGATTTAATAAACCGTTGAAAATCTTTAGCACCTACCCTTGCACTTTCAACCTTATCTTGAATTCCATATTTTGGATTTTATCAATGCTTCAAACACATAAGAGTCTCAAATATAAATTCTTTCGACATGTATCTATCATCTAAAATAACACTATTCGTGCATTAAACGCAACCTCCGATGCTTAGAAACCAAAGTTTTTAGTAGATCATGTACCATATTGATAATATTTGGATATTGTTGTTCATTTAATTGCCACCATCGAGAAGATCAAAATTTTTATTTCATCTCAATTTAACTCACTAAGAAATTTGTAAGAAAAATATCCCACTAACTCAACAAAATTCTTAGTTTGTCTGACTACACTTGAATAGGTCCGTACATCGTCATAAAATAAAAACATACTCGAACAAACTAGTGTAGATCATTGCTCTTACCTTGTTTGGCAATATATTGGGAATACAGATGATGCAAAGTAATTTCTATATCACAAATGTGTAATACAGATATCAAAAGTTAAATATGAAGAAAATTGTTATATAATAACTTTTCAATCCTGCAAGTTAATATACTGTAATTTAAATGAGAATCAAAATCATACGCATGTCTATCGTTATAAAAATGAGCAATAAATTTATCATTATTGACACAAGATCGTAGCATGAAAAATATAGAGCTCCACATGTTACCTATGTTTGTTGCTACATAAAAATGAATAAATCTTCTTATTAATCATTTCTCTTTTCTTTGTTCATCTTCTTGAATTTTCTGTCACCTTCCATAAGTGGCACTAACACGACAACAGTCAACCAGATTTGCAGACAAACATCAGATTTTGGATTTTGCATCCAAACTTTGAAGTCATTCCCATAATTTTTTGTCAAGACTCTATATATATATATAACTGATCTTGTGTTTCAGGTGCTTGAGAAGAATAGGAAATGAGAGTATTACTTACCATGGCATTCTATGAAGTAAGTTTTCTTGTTTAGTAGTTTCTTGACGATATTTCCGAATTTTATGTATATTTGGTATGTTCGAATGGATGGTATGGACAAAATTAAAGAAAACTCATTTATAATATTGGTTATTTCCTATTGTCTTATCTAGTTGTGCCGTACTACCATAAAATTTAGTAATCCATTGCTTCAAAAACTTGCATTATTTGTAATTTAAAGAGATAAAGCAAACAATAAAAATAGCGTAGAACATGTGTTTTTAGAGTTGCATGGTTAAAAAATAGTTCTTCATTAAATTCTTAAGAAATATATTATTGTTTCTATTCAATTATCTAAAACTTCGACTAATCATAGACGATAGATGATACTCATGCCTCCCACCATAGAATAAAGGGTTTATTATACTATGGCAAAGAGTTTTAACAAATTAAAACAGCCTCCATCTACTCTACACATATAAAAGAGGCTAACTTTTGCCACTTTGAAGACACGTGTCAACCTTTAACCATCGTCAACATCCTTTTTTTTTCTTTTTTTCTTTCTCCTCTTCACACAACATCACCTCATCTCCATTTTCACATGCTCCTTTCCTTCTATACAACCATCACCTCATCCATTTTCACACGCAAACTCAAAAAAACTCTAGCCATTCCTTCATTCTCATTGCCTCACTCGTGAAAGAAACAATTCGCTTAACCCTACGTCGTTCATCTGTTGATATCTCATGAAGAAGCTATTTGACTGACCTTGAACGATTGGATTTTAAGCGAAAAATAATAGACAAGTAAAATAGAGAAATCAACACAAGAATTATGCAATGGACATGATGGATTTCAAACATTCGATCTGTCAAACATTCTTCTAATGCAATATTTCTTCTCTCTCTTTTAAAACGGGGAGTGGAAATTATTTTTCAAGTTACAATATCCTGATGGCTTATGTCTTCACTTGTTTTAGGAAAAGTATAAGAAAGTTGTACCCTAGATAGTGATTGCACTTTATGTTTAATGTATAGAATAAATGATACAAGTGGTTAAGGAAGGAAACGTTTAGCTAATTTGTTGGTATATTATAGCTTATGGCTTGGGTCTTTAAAAAGACGCCAACGAGTCATCTCCGAAAGATTTAATACAACGACCATGTCACGTCTTATGCTGTGTTTTGACACAGGGTACAAACATATTAAAGTGGCTGGTTTTTTATATGTTTCGAAAATCCTTTTCCCAAACGCATCGGGTTGAGTCTTAGTTTAACTGATTTATCCAGGAAATATAAGGGTCTCCACCTGATTATTTTTTTTTTGTTTGGAGGGAGTTTTCGTTAACTTAGGGGACAACCCATTTGAACAGATCAAGGATTCAATTAAGTATGTTTCCTCAACTGTCAATAAGGCTTACGAAGGTTGTACCATAATTTCATATTTTGTTACTTCCACATTCCTACTTCTGCAGGATATTAGCCAAGCTCAACGGTACATTTTCTCATCTTGATAACAAAAAGGTAAAAACTGATATTTGACCTCACCTCCACCTCCAGCTCCACCTCCACCCCAACATAAACAACTAGACAATTTCTTCAACTATTTTTGAAAACATTGAATCTAAGAACATATCATATTTCTACTGACATCCGTGCTCACTTAGATAGGTTTGGATGGTGTACACGGGATGCTTTCTACACTGAAGTTAATCCAAATGAAATCAAAGAGGGTCTTTAGAGGCTTGATATATATATATATATCATAACCTTAATTACATATCAAAAGTTTTAATCGTCGAATGCGACTAAAACCGATCAGTCCACTCAAATCACACAAACTTTGATTTTGTTTTCGGTATTAAAGAAGGTGGTATCCCTCCTAAATTCCTTATCATAGATGATGAATGCATGGCAAGAAACTGCAAATAAGGAAGGCAACTTCTTGTTGACGGAACTCAGTATGTGTCCTCTCGGCAATATCTTGAAAGTTTTTGTAATCCTTAAAAATCAAGGTACTAATAATGTACTGTCACCCACTTTTGTATAGATTTGAAACCAGATTAATCCATATCAATGAAAATAGCAAGTTTAAGGTGATGCAGATATGTGGCATGCTTTAGTTGGATACTTGGAGGCATTTTCCCTTCTTCTGAAGCACAAAAGAAGTACAATTCTAAGCTTGCTTACCCAGTTCAATCGCTGGTGTATGACTTTTACAATGATCTCTACAGCTACCTTGCCGATATTGGGAAAATTCAAGCCCCTACATCTACATTTTTGCTCAAGAATCCAAGATATTTTAACATTTAAATTACATATTTTTGAATTTACTTTTAAATTTGTATTTATTATTAACTGATCTTTATTTAAATTCATGGTAATGGAAAAAATCAATGTGTATCTTTTTTTTTTTTTTTTTTTTTTTTAACTCAATATCGGCTTATATGCTCGAATCAATCAGGATCTAGAAAAGAAAAGTGTAGAATTTTTATAAGATTTGATTGTGCTGTAAAATTATTTTAGGATTTGTAGGTTTCTCTGGACATAAACTCTCGATTCACATGATAATTTTGCTTCAATTTCTCTTGTAGAATGAGGCTTCAAATTTTCATATAATCGAAATGTGTGTTATGTCAAGACAGCAGTACTGGCATATGGAAATCTATGTTTCTTTTGCACCTTAAAGATATATTTAAAAATCACTCATTTTAATATCAAGAAATCATAAATGTAAGTAAATGTTGAAAGTTACACATCAACCTATTATTTATAGCTCAATGGTCTACCCACGTCACCCTATCATTTTTACATGCATTTATTTTTTAACATTAATCAGCTAACGTGCATAATCCCACTAGTTACAAAGTTTCTTGATCCTAACTTGGACTAATAGGATATATTAATCTTTTATAAATTAATAAACTCAATTATATAATAAAATCTTTTGATTTATATGTATGTAGTATGTTCTCATTTTGACAAATTATCTCTTGAATTGTCCCTCTTCGCCTTTGATGCTTTCTTGGGATCGAGTTGGGAAGGCCATCGGCAATCCCACGCTGAATAAGATCATAAAAATTTCGGGATTTAGTTGTGATGTTCACATTGACATCTTTGACGTGCCATTTTATAGATTTAGTTGACGCGAAGAAAATCAGTAATTAACTCACAAATATTTTAGATCATAAAAGAATGAAGAAAAGGAAGAAAGCTTGTCAAACTGGACCTTTTACCAAATTAAACTTAAAATAAATAATTATCTTATTTTAAATATTTGTCAAATGGGTTAATAGAAAAACACCACCTACAAACTTGTCCATGTGTGATATATCTCTTTACCTATTGAAAATCGTACGAAACTCCCATGTTTGAAACATTTCGTGCAAAAAAACTCCTACTGTCAAGATCCATTGATTTAACCGTTAAAAACAGTAAAAATGCCAAAATTTAAAAGGAATAATTATAATTTCAATACCCAAATTTTTTACTATTTTTGTAAATTAAACCCAATTTTTTTTATATATGCCACCTACCATCCCAAATCTTTAGTATGTTCCATCAAAATTTCAATTTTCATCTCTCTATCATCCAAGCACAATATCAAGATGAATGATTTGATAATTTCACAAGCTACATAGATATTAAGAAGGGAGCAATGAGAGATCTCAATAGTGAACCCGACATCAAAATGGGGATGACCCAAATCGACCATAACCTCACTGTCTTCTTAGAGAAGGCAGAAAAGGTGAAAACACAAATGGATTCAATCAAAGAACTCTTGGTTCAACTGCAATAGGCCAATGAAGAAAGCAAATCCCTTCACAATCCCCAAGCCCTGAAATCGCTGTGAAATCAAATAAATTCACAAATTGTAGCAGTTTTGAAGAAATACAGGGCCATAGAGTAAATGGACAGGTCTAATGCATTGAATAGACGACCTTCCGATTGCAAGCAAGGAACTCCGGTGGATATGACACGATCTGCGATCACAAATGGGCTGAGAAACACACTTGAAGAGCTGATTATGGATTTTCGGAAAAAAGAACCGCAATGTTGCACTCAAAAGTGTGGGTTAAAAATATGGTTTTATATTACTAAGCCGACTACTTTGGCGTAGGGCGATGCACGGTAATTGCTTGCTCTTGATGATGTTGTCTTGTGCATGTGAAACATTTAGATAAATCGACGGGTGTGTATACAAGTCAAGAAGGTAATCTGAAGCCTAATTAGAATTTGGAATTAAAGCTTAAGATATAAATTCATATCCGAGTTGTAAACATCGATAATGATTGAATTAAAGATTGAGAGTTAATCGAGGCGCGAGCCCTTTTCAACTTGTTGATTATTTAGACATTGGATCCGAATACTGCTATTCTCTACTTGAAGGTTCTTGTTGAGAACAGAGGAAATGAGCTGCCTTCTCCAACTATAGGTAGCAAAAACAAATTACTTGGAGGCTTCCTTTTCAGGTGTAAATGGTGGCATTTGGATGGTGTCTCAATTGTGTTTTGGGAAAGATGGGGTGGGGTGGGGTGGGGTGGGGACTAGAGTTTTAAAAAGAGACACATAGGTAGCAACGAGTGAAATTTAAATTCCTATGATCCTGTCTGGAGCAGATTAAAATCTTATTTAAATTGATTTTTTGGCCGTTATATTCAAAAAGGTGGGCTCCTTCATCTCTCAAGTTGGTCAACAATTGTAGGTACAACGTTATAAAAATTGATTTTACCTCCAAGTTCAATACGCCCAGACAGGACTTATATGAATTTTTGCGATTTCCAATACTTGAGTGCATCACATGTGGATAAATTTGCAATGGATTTTCTGCTAGTAATCCTTTGTCAAGCTCGACCTTTTACCTCATTACCAATAAGTTACTTAAGAGTGTGTTTGAGCTACGTTATTTTGAAAAAATGTATTCTAGAATAGTAGATTGATTGAAAATGTGTGGTTGAAAAAGAAAGAATAGTTATTGATGTGATGAAAAATATTATTTTATTGAAGAATGTGTAGTTAAAAATAAGTATAAGAATGATAATGAAAATTTTAATGTATACCAAAACAATGGCTAAATAGTTTAATTTTTCTAAGCAATTGTCAAACGTGGTTCATTTCCCTTCCAGAAACTGCCTCTTCCATTTACAAAAAAAAAAATCGTCGTCTTTAATCGCCTCAGCAGCAGTGGAAAATCTCCCCATTTCGAAACCTAGTTAGAGAAACAGAAATGTCGAAGACTCTGGTGCAGCCGATTGGGCAGAAAAGATTGACAAACGTGGCAGTTGTTCGCCTCAAGAAACATGGAATCCGCTTCGAAATCGCTTGCTACAAGAATAAAGTCCTCTCGTGGCGCTCCGGCGTGTAAGCTTTTTTATATTCTGATGTACATTTTCTCTGTCTTCAGCTCTGTATTTGTGTTATAGTCGGGTAAATTTGACCCTAATTTGGAAAAATCCAGGTCTAATTTTTATTCAAGTTTTCTCTAATTTTAATTTTAGTGATTCTTTGACACGTTTTATGTTATTATTAGTGCCAGTTCTACGTGTGTGTGAATTATTCCCGAAATTTTGATATTAATATTAGGATATTGGGGGCAAATCCAATCCTAATTATGAGTTAGGTTTGCTCTAATTTTTAATTAAAATGTCTGATTAACATTCTGTATATTATGAATAGTTAAACTTATCACCATTCGTTCTGTCACATATGAAGACTATGAAATCCCTTTATTTTATTTTTTTCGTTATGGTCATTTGTTATTGCTTTAATTCTCATTTATGAGTAAAAGCTAGAGGCTGATTGTGGTTGTTTAGTCATGAAATGTTGGTTTTAAAATATGGCTTCCTGAGAATCCAGTTCAATTTTAAATTGATTTTCGTCTAATTTTATTACAGTTTCTTGTTTACGTGCTGTAAGAATAGAATGTAGAATGATGATTTTATGAGTAATTATTCAATGAAATCGTATTTTTTAACACAAAATATATCATTTTATAATTAGTTCTTGTAATTTCTGAGATGCATAATTTGGTATTTCAGTGGTTTTTATTTGATCATAAGCTCAATGTAAGAATTGAAATAAATATGTTGGTGAGATTTTGCAACAGAGAGAAAGACTTGGATGAAGTGTTGCAGTCACATACTGTTTATTCAAATGTTTCAAAAGGGGTTCTTGCCAAGTCAAAGGATTTAGCGAAGGCATTTGGCACAGATAATCAGGAGAATATATGTTTGGAGGTCAGTAAAAATCAGTTTTTTTTTTATTATGCTTCCTCTTTCAGATTCAATTAAGACTCACTTTTATGATTTGGTGAATTAAAGCATATAGTTTATCTTTCTGAATCAATTTTTTGGCATTGAAGATCCGTTTAATAAAGGATACAATTCATCTTTCTGAATAAATTAATCTGTATCTCTATAAATAATGCACCTGAAGCATGCACCTGTGTTAACAGTCTCCTTTAAAGAGGGAAACTCAGTCAAGAGCAATATGTTAGTGATGTAATTTGCAATTACAGATTTTGGATAAAGGAGAGCTACAAGTTGCAGGGAAGGAAAGGGAGTCACAGTTATCAAGTCAGTTTAGGGATATTTGTACTATGGTCATGCAGAAGACCATCAACCCTGAAACACAACGTCCTTATACCATAAGCATGATTGAGCGGCTAATGCATGAAATTCATTTTGCAGTTGATCCACATAGTAGTTCAAAGAAACAGGTACGTACAGATAATGCCATTAGCTCTAGTTTCCGGTGCAGATTTTACTGAATATTAACTAGATTTTGAAAATTCTTTTTCACTGTCTAATTCTTTGTGGACTATACTGCTGATATAACATCCATTTTCTGAAAATAAAATTTCCTTCTCATTTTGAAGTTAAATTAGCTTTTTAATTAACCTTGATTTAGCCCTCTGCGAACTTCATTTTAATTTTCTTCTTGACTTCAACGATAAAATACTTCTGAATTAGGACCAACTTTTTGTAGTAAACATCTTGTTGCATCTTACTGCTTGAGATATGAACCATACGCTTAAATTGTTAATTAACCTCGTTGCATCTGGGATTCAGGACTTAAACTCATTGACATTTCTTTTAAACAATTAATAATTGATATTATTTTGATAACTCTCCAGGCATTAGAAGTCATTCGTGAGCTCCAAAAGCACTTCCCCATCAAACGGTCCCCTATGAGGCTACGACTTACTGTACCCAAACAGAACGCCTCATCACTCTTTGAAAAGATAAATGATTGGAATGCTAGCATTTCTTCAAGAGATGAATCTGGAAGTCAGCTCTCTCTTGTAAGTCTGAGATCTCAACCTACAAATACTAAATTTATGGATCTGCTTGATAAGATGATTGATTGCTTTTACCCTCTAAGTTTACATTGAGAAATATGATAATTTCTTCAGGATTTGATTTTCAACTTAAAATATGTTCATTTTGTTTAATTCAATTCAAGCATTTTTTTTCCCCGTGGAACGTTAATCTTGAGTTAGGTTATTCAACTAACAATTATCTTTTTGAAGGGTAATATAGAATTTTATACAGATTTTCATAATCAAAGGAAGAATTAGATAAATTGTTTCCATTGCCTTTTGATTGAGTGGGTGTTAGGCTTATCCTGTAACTAGAAGTGTACCTTGCATCAAACCCTTTTGATTTATTCCTTCTACTACCTCCAATTCTAACCATCAAATTTCCATGGTTCCTTTGTTCTGTTCCCATCTGATACTGAGACACAAACCCTTTCTATGCTCCAATGCCTTCATCTAATTTAGTCCATATTTCAACCGTCTGAATGCCTCCTTACACTTCACTAAACTCCCACTCTGAATCCCCCTTCTCTCACACATGCTCAGAAAATAAAAACTTTGGCAATACCGCAATAACCATCTCAACCTGTACTGTTAAATCGACCATCAAGTGTATACCTACTGGTACTTGATCAACTCCCCCTTCCCCTCACCTTTTTCATGGTGTCGCTAAATGCAGTATTCACATTTGTTTACCCATATTTCACTTTGCTAATTGCTTTACATATTAATAGAAATATACACTCACCTTTATTCTTATTCCCATGTCTTATTGGTGTTGTGTCCTGTATTTTAAAAAATGCTGTGAATCAGCCCATTTTGTGTCGTGTATGTGTCTAATGAATAACATATTGGTAGGTAAGCAACTTTGCCTTCTGGTGCTTGACTTCTTTTAGGCCTCAACATTTTTATGTTAACTTCTTTTAATTTGGCTTCATCCTTGCTATAGTTCGATATAGGAATTGGCTATTTACTGTTGCTGATACATGAACCAATTTTTTCAAGTCCACGTTCCTATTGCTTGGAGCTTAAACTTTTGTCTTACGACACAGATTTGTGAACTGGACCCAAGCATGTTCCGCGATTGTGATGCTTTGGTAAGGAATCTGCAGGGGAGATTGGAAATTCTCGCTGTCAATGTTCACATTGATAGTGACACCCAGGCGGATAATTATGATGACCATGATGATGAACCATCCACCGTTCACAAGGATCCTGTGGGTCCTGTTGTTCAACTGAGCGAGAAATTGCAGAAGCATGGAATTTCAGCCAAAAGTGGGAGTTCTCAGGGAGAGGCAAAGCAGAACCAATGCAGCACATGCAATGCTTCAATAGGTGATGCAAAAGAATACAGAGAGCACTTCAAGAGTGATTGGCATAAGCATAATTTAAGGAGAAAGACGAGGCAACTCCCTCCCCTTACTGCAGAAGAATGCATGGCTGATATGGAACTAGGCGACTCAAAGGCTGATCTGAAGGAATACTCATTTTGAGATGGCAACAAATTTCGTACAATTTTGCTATGATGGAAATTGCAGTGTATTTGGACTAATGCTGAGGAATTTTCTGAGTTTTGCTATCGCAAATTTTGAATTTTTTTTTTTTGCAGGTGTGTGTGAATGTTTTCATTCTGTAGAGCTCTATATGGTATAGTTTTGGTCTTAAAAACATTCATTTACTCGTTTTCAAGGTGTGTAATGTAGGGCAATATGGTTCATACTCATTGTGATGTTTCTTTGCATTGTTTACCCTTTTTTATTGTATGGTATCAGCATCATGATTAATTATTGTATTCAGCATCATGTTTAATGACAGGTATATTGAGTAAAGCCAAAGCAACGGAAAGTATTTATTGTTGGAAGAATTTTCGCAGTGAATAAAATTTCCAAAATGTGACTTGCAATAGTAGAACAGTAAGAACGAAATACATAAACAGTAACAATAAATATATAAGCAAAATGCATAAACAATTTCAGAATTCGGAATAAGGATGATCGAGACGAGAACTAGGCTCTCTGTTTTTAAAACGTTTTTACCCTGTGACACGATGCTTACGGTATGTGGTAAAGCGTCTCCCAAGATATAACGATCACACTTGTAGAAGCAGCACTTCGACTACGTGGTCAAAGTTGACCTATGTGGTCAATGTTGTGTTTGTAACCTATGTGGGATTGGAACAATTTTTCAATTCTTTCTCGTTTATTCCTCTTATTTATTGTCCAGCTTTCAACTATAATTTTTCATTCATATTGAAATGATTTTTCACAATTAAATATTCTACACTCATCTACTCAGAACGTAGAATTTAATTGAACATTAATTTCGATAAATCGAACATCGGGTCCCACTTAAAATTGTGGTCAAAGTTAACCCACTTCTAGTCAAAGTTGGCACCATTTCCAACAATCCTCCCATGAATGGAAATTATCATGACTATGTAATGCAGACACGAACAGAGAGTACGGGCGAAAGACTTATTGCATCAGGAGAGGTAGCTCTTGGCTTTGAACCTGCCTTAGTGGAATACTATCGAGTTTACTTGGGTAATCAGTGAACTGATGTCTTGAACTGTTCAGCCGTTGGTGTAAATCAAGGCAACAGTATCCACACAATAATCTTTCTATACAATTCTTAGGTTCTCATAGTTGTATTCATTTTGGCCCTAAACAATACTTGGATTCGTAAGTGTTTTAGAGAATTTTAAGCCCCAAACTCTCATAGAAGCGGCCTCACTTCACACTTATATAGGTGATCTCCTATTAAGAGTATTCTACTGTACTCCACTTGGTTTATCCAAGCTATAGAAATCATTAAAAGTTACAACTTAACATTTTACCTTCTGCAGACTGCACTTTTATAAAGGGATGGTTAAGTGCTTAACCGAGTCTTAATAACTTAGTTGCCCCATTGAACCAAGATTTTGAGATCTCCAGTCAACAAGGTTGGGTTACCATCATTAAGATTCATGCATGTTCGGCTTTAATCCCATTCATTTTGATAGATAATATACTGGTAGGCCTTTTGTAAGAGGATCCGTGAGATTCTCCTTTGATTTCATATAATCAATGGAGATAATACCATTTGAGATCAACTGCTTTATGGTATTGTGACTATGACGTATATGCCTAGACTTACCATTATACGTGTTGAGCCGAGCCGGCCGGTCGACGGCGATGGTGTGCGTGCACGGTCTTGGATTAGTCAAGACATTGTCTAAGACTCCCCCCTTTCAAAAACTATTGGTACCCCTTGGGGCCCAAACTCATTTCCAAATTTGAAGTTTATTAAGTGGTTCAAGGTTGTGTTTGCAACCTATGTGGGATTGGAACAATTTTTCAATTCTTTCCCATTTATTCCTTCTATTTATTGTCCAACTTTCAACCATAATTTCTCATTCATATTGAAATAGTTTTTCACAATTAAATATTCTACACTCATCTACTCGGAACGTAAAATTTAATTGAACATTAATTTCGATAAATCGAACATCGGATCCCACTTAAAATTGTGGTCAAAGTTGACCCACTTCTAGTCAAAGTTGGCACTATTTCCAACATTTATATCATTCATGGGTGCAGCTAACTCTCCATGAAGCAATTGTAAGCACCATTTTTCCCATCGTGGTCTAATCGATATGTAGTCTTTGCACGTTCAATTTCATGGGTTTAAGATTTTATTTTAGTCACGGAATGGCGGTCAAAATTCTAAATGAGACGTGTAACAATTAAAAAAAGATTTGAACGGTTTTGGTGATTATAGATTGATTGTGTGGCTTTGGAGGATCAACTCCTTTTTAAAGGTTTGTAACGATGTCCTATTGGAGCAATATGGCGATTTTTCCAATTCATGCTTCTGGGTGATAGTTTCAAGTTTGTGGCTGCTTATAAATAAGTTGTAGAATCTATGGTATTTTTTACAATTACCGTATTAAATGATACAAAAAAAATTATGCAAAAATTGGAGGAGATAGAATTAGGTTGATAAAATTAAAGTAAATCGAGATGGGTAATATTTACAAGTTTTTCATTAAACGAGAAAATTTCACATATAAGAATTTAATATGACTCATTTCAAAACTAAGAAATAAAGTTTAAATTTCAAAAATAAGATATTATTAAATTTTATTTATGAAATAATTAATTAAATATATATTTTATAATTAAATATATTAAGATCATAATTCTATATAATTTGGTCACAAATTATCGAATTAATTAATTATAACTTTTTCTCTCACAATTCTATTTCTCGATTACGATTAAAAAAATTATAGGCCAGAAATTACAACTTATTAATTGATTACAACTTATTTTTCGATCACAAATTACAAATTTTATAAGTCGCAACTTATTTTATGGTCACAAAATATCAAATTAATTGCTCACAATTTATTTCTAAGTAACATATTATCAATTTATTAGTCACAATTTACCAAATTTTTAGGCCACACATTATTTATTGGTCACAAATTAATTGGTAACAAATTGTTTTTGGTCACAAATCAAAATTTTTACATGTGACATATTGCTTATTGATCACAACATTGAAATAATTATCATATCGTCCCAACTCCACCATCACAGCCATCACCGTTGTTGCCGCCACACCATTACCGCTGCCGCCACAACTTATAATGCACTATCGCCTTCACCACTTATAATGCATCGCCATCACCACAACTTGCACCACAAACACCACATCCACCTGCGTTGCACCGTTCGCCACCAAAAATATACCTCAAACCACAACCACGGGATAACCCAACCCCCCCCCCCACCACCACAATCACTTCCATGTTACCAGTGGCGGACCCAGCACCTGGCCAGCCCCCGCGGCCGCCCGTGCTGGGTCCGTCGGAAATTCTTCAGATAACCTCCCAGAAGGAACAACCGCCGGGAAGGAATAAGATGAAGTACAGAAGAAGGAGGAAGGCTGTTGAGCTGGAGAACCAAATAAAATTTTTGGGCCTCGTTTTAAAAAAAATAAAAGGCCCAATTTTTTAGCTCAAGTCGATCCAATCCATTTAACAAAAACCAAATAAATTGAATAAGTCCAATCCCATTTCCATAGCCATTTCTCATTTCTTCTGGAAGTGGACTGGACGACGAGTTCTAGGACGATTGTCGGCGAAATTCATTTGGGCGAAATTAATTTGAGGTTTGAGGAGGACGGTGGAGGAGGCTGCCGGTGTCAGCTGTGACTGTGATTGTTTGGGCTGGAGTGGAGGCTGGGCTGTGGATTGGTGAGACCGTGAGTGGAGGCCTGACTCCGAGGCTGGACTGCGGCGCTTCAGGCTGCAGCGGTGCGGAGCTTTTCGTTGGAGTGGAGGACTGGAGGTTGTTGGGCTCAGTGGGCTGCGTTTTCTGATGTGGTTTGTGGACTGGACTCTGGAGGCTGGAGTGGAGTGGACTATGGAAGAGAGGAAAGGCTGGAGCTACGGGCTGGGGGCTCCCACTGGGAGCAGGCTTAAGTTTTTGGGCTGGAGCAACTGGAGTCCGTAGGTATTTATAATTTTATGGATTATGAATTTATGATAAATGAGTAACTGAGTTTTTCTATGGACTATTTATTATTTGCTATTAATGAATTATGATAAATGAGTAACTGAGTTTTTCTATGGACTATTTATTATTTGCTATTAATGAATTATGATAAATGAGTAAATGAGAATTTATGGATGGGTGCAGCCCCTGGATTGTATATTTATGTTTTTGTATTCTTTTTTTATCGATTTTTGTTAATTTGTGAATAATGAATTATGATAAATAAGTAAATGAGAAATAATGGATGAGTGCAGCCCCTGGACTATATATTTATGTTTTTGTATATTTTTTTTTTCAATTTTTGTTAATTTGTGAATAAAGAATTATGATAAATGAGTAAATGAGAATGTATGGACGAGTGCAACCCATGGACTGTATATTTATGTTTTTGTATTTTTTTTTTCGATTTTTGTTAATTTGTGACTAATGAATTATGATAAATGAGTGAATGAGAATTTATGGATGGGTGCAACCCCTGGACTATATATTTATGTTTTTGTATTCTTTTTTTTTCCGATTTTTGTTAATTTGTGAATTATGAGAAATGGGAATTCATATTAACTATGAATTATGACCTATAATTTTGAATTGTGTATTGTGATTTGTGATTTGGGAATTTAGGATTTTAGGAAATTAGGATTTATGCTCAATTAAACCATTATATATGTATCAAGTTATATTTTGGCTATTATGATCGTTGATTGTCTACGGTCATCGGTCAACGGTCAACGATCACGGGTCAATAGCCTCCGCCCATGCTGGGTCCAGTGCTGGGTCCGCTACTGCATGTCACAACCCTGGTGAAACGAGATCGAGAGAATTGAATACTAGATCTACAGGTTGTTCTCGATTCACTGATCCCCGAATATAATCTGCTTTATCCTCGATCTTGCCGGAATACTACTCGCCATCACTACCACTTCACCACATATGCCCATCGGAATCTCACACACATCGAAAATAGCACTGGAATGTCACACAACCACAACCACCCAACAACCACAAACGCAAACCAATGCCACAAACACAACCATCTGTGACTAGAGAAAAAATGGAGAGGTCGCCCGATCTACAGCGCTGATGGGGAAACAATGATCGGCGCCTTGCAGTGTGCAATGCCTCGCGCAGCGACGTTGCCCGATCTACAACCAAACTATGTCGGGTTGTTGTTTGGGTTTATCGACATCTTTAGTTGCACCAGTCGTCGTGTGCAACTCTCATTGTTGGCGAAGGTTAGAGAGAGGGTGAGAGGAGAGAATAGAGAGGTTAGAGGTTTAGAGAGAGAGAGAAGGGAGGTACTCCATTCGTCCCAATTATATAGGCTTGTTTCATTTTTTACACAGATTAAGAAAGCTTATTTAATGTCATTGAAAAATTAGTTTCTAATTTACCCCTATTTACAGATTAAAAAAGCTTATTTAATGTCATTGAAAAATTAGTTTTTTGCCAAGATTTTTCCTAATTAATTTTCAGTATGTAAAACTAAATTATTGTTGAAATTAAAGAAGAAGAAAAAATGAGAATCGTTCCATATTTCCAAGAAGTGGGAAATGTGTGTATTTGAATGATTTTAATAAGTTGTCATATTAAGCGGCGAAAACTTAATAAGGGTATATTGGTAAAAGAACATAACAAAATATTTTACATTATGAAATATACATATATATTTGGAACAAGAGAAAAAGGAAACTCAACATATATAATTGGAATTGAGGGAGTATATAATTAGGGTTTGGAATTGAAATTGTGTATGGTAGATTAATTAATTTTTGAATTGTTATATATATATATTAAAAAAACTCTGATTAACTGATATTTTTGAAATTAATTAATTAGGGTTTGGAATTTCATCCCCAAGTAGGTCTCTCGCGCAGCACAAAACTGCCAATTGTGCGAGAGGTCCACTTTGGGACAAAATTTCTGCCACCACCGTCTGAGTCAGGGACGCTTCTTGGGTGGGTTGCGTAGAGGGCAGCGATGGCTTCAAGGTGGTATGTTGCTTCGGTGGTTTTGGTGGCCGGAAAGTGGTGGAATGGGGCGCGAAAAGTGGTGGTTTGGGTTTGGGTTTGGGTTTGGGGGATTTTAAGTTGAATTTTGCACTTGAAGTCCTCATGCTTCTATGTTCACATGTTTCGATACTTTAGGTTTGAGTTAAAACAAAATAGTCTTAAAATTAACTTCAGTGACCGTTTGTGAAAGCGTGTGAAACTCCAGTGACCGTTTTGTGATTTTCATGTAACTTTAGTGACCGTTTGTGAAATTAACCCAATTTGTAAAAGAATAATAAGTTGGACACTAAACTTGGAATTATTATTTTTTTATTTTGACATTTTTACTATTTTTAATTGAAAATCTGACCGTAGAGAATTTTTCGCACAAAAAGTTTCAAATTAGGGAATTTTTTTGTGATTTCCAATAGGTAGGAGTTATATATCACATAGATACTTTCTAGGAGGTTTTATGCTATTAATCCATTATTTTATTCTTAAAAAGTAATTATTTCAAGTGTTTTAAGAAAAAATTATTAATTAGGAATAAAGACTGAAAACTTTCAAGAAACTGTTTTTCATGTAAGAATGATGGAGTCAAAGGTAAATATGCATGATGCATTATAAAATAATTTTTTTCTTCACATGGTTAATCAGGTTCGGTTTAATTTTCCTTTCTTGATTGATACTGCTTATTTCTGTAGCCATGCAAACAAACTACAAAGAACAGCACTACATATATATAAAATGACCAGAATCCTGCCAGGAGCAGCTGGAGCAGCCAATTTATTGGTGATGTAAGAGTGATGTAAGCGGCATGGAGGAGGGTCCCTCTGGGAGCTGGAGTAAAAAGGCGCGCTGCCACCCTGACCAACTTGGGCATATCCCGCGATTTACCATCCACCAGTCAATGAGGGGCCGGAGGCTGGTGGTCCAGATATAGTCCGGCGAAGCTGGGATACTGGGTTATCAAAAAAAAAAAAAAAAAAAAATGACCAGAACAAACTTATTGGGGACCCATTTGGTAACTCTTTGAAAAGTCAAAAACTGTTTACAAGACTTAAAAAACTACTTTTGAAGCTGCTTAAATAATCTGACTAAATGATTTTTTAAAGAAAGTTAATCTAAAGGTCCGTTTGATTGCAAGAGTGGAAAGAAAATGAATTTCAAATAAAGTAGTTGCCTAGAAATTATTTTGCAGTGAATTGTTAAATTAATGTGTTTGATTGGTATAATTTTTCACCCGAAAATGTTTTAAATTTTGTGTTCGTTTGGCTTTGTTTTACATAAAAATTATCCATTAAAGTGATAATTTTTTCCACAATTGATTATAAAATTTGTTTCCATCGCCAAAAAGTTAAAAAAAAATGAAAATAATTTTCCTAAAAAAATCAATTTTTTCATCAAAGTTTAGTGTTCGTTTAACTTTATTTTACATGAAAATTGTTTATTAAAATTAAATTTTTTTTACAATTGGTTATGAAATTTGTTTCTATTGTCAACAAAAAATAAAAAGTCAAAATTGACTTTGCCTACCCGCCTAGAAATAGGCGCGTGGAGAGAAAAATTTCCACCCAAGGGTGGAAAAAAGGGTATTGTCAAACACCCTTAAACATGGAAAAATGATGTTATCAAACACACCCTAAAATAACTTCCTCAAGAAGCTCTTTTACAAAAAATTAAGTAAAAGCAAAATCCTTCCAAACGAGCCCTAAATAAACTTTTTAAGGTCAACTGAATCAATGTTTGAACGAATTCTTGGCAACTCAGGTAAGTTCCAATGGTGGCAGACACAAAAACACATAGTTTACAAATGCCTCGAGGAAAGCTATAATAGTTAGCCCAGATTGAGCCGATTACAGTGGCGAGTCACTCATGGCGTGCCTACCAAAATTGTTATGCCTCGTTCAAGGTGGGCTGTACAGTATTCAATGGGGTACTAAAGAAGAAAAAGGAACTAAAATCTTCTCTATTATCCTCCTACCTAAACTAGGTAACAAACATGCCTTAAGGTAAGCAGCTGTCACAAACCAGACATTCAAGTTAAGAAAAAAAAATGTACCTTAAGATGCAACATTTCAAATCATGAAAAACTATGCTATATATTTTCCTTTCCTATGAATTAGTACAACTACAGAGAAGAGAAGAGAGTGGCTATCCTTTTCCCATTATGCACTACAACATTCCAGAATACTAAAAGTGAACTCTTGAATATTCCATGTCGCACAAGTAGCTGCAATCAAAGAGAATGGCGACCTTATCAGGAAGACGTCTTCCAATCAAATTGAAGGTTATTAAAACCATTAACTGCCTCAAGACCACCAAGTAGTTGGTTTCCTAGATCCTGCTGCTGCTGATTAGCGCTTTGATCTCGTGCCATTGTCATGTCCCCTTCTCTTCCATTCATAGAGTTACTACCCATTGCAGCTCGAATCCCATTGGCCATGGCAGGTTCGCCAAATCCGTTGCCCGCGTTCCTAAACACTCCCCCTATACCTGGATTACCATTGGCCACTCCGTTTCTTATACCAGCATTGTTGCTTGTTGACAACATTCCATTAATATTTTTCACATCACTACTCACAGTCCTAATGCCCGTCATGCCACCCCCACTAAACTGGTTCGACATCAAGTCCTGTATAATTTTCTGAACAGAGCTTTGTGAATCATTTGCATCTGCATTCATGGAAAGAGTTGGCTGCCGCATAACGACATTTGGGGAATTTACAGAATGCATGTGAGCTCCATTTGAAGTTTGCTGTGGATTGTTAGACGAGGATGGTGTTGGTGATTGAAAAGGAGGACTAGGCTGAGGCTGAGGCTGAGGCTGTGGCATAGTATTTGAAGAACCCGGGGAAGGCATTTGAACAGTATTTCCTCCAAAGGGACTGTTTGCATTAGATGTCAGGTTTTGCTGTCTAGAATTCGGGTGATGAAGCCCAACAATTGTACTCGTGGCGGAATTTCCAGAAGCCATGTTCAGACTGTCGTTAACACCAGGCATGTTATTGCCAGTAATAAGTTGCACTGAAGCAGCCTGGAAAGTGCTATCATTGTTTGAGTTCGGTCCCATTACTTGCCGCTGCTGCTGCGATTGTTGCAACTGACCTTGAAAACTCCCAGGTGAAGTATTTGTTCGCCTAGGAATCTTGGCCAAGCTCTCTGAAGAAAAACTGTTAGTGATGATGTTTAATTGACATAAGCAATCTAGAAACAATTGTCACAATCAAGATTGGAGACCAAACTCTTAAAGCTCTAATAACGAAAAGATGGATTTGTATTTTACAGAATATATATTATACTGTGAATTTTGTAGAGTTGGAGAGGAAATATTTGGGTTGCATGATTTAGCAACTCAGCTCTGGGTAAGGAAGAGGGACAGGAAGCCACTCATCCACGCACAATTCTATGGTTTCTAGTTGAAAATGTCAAATCTCTTCCTTATTTCATTTCTATTATACTAAACCCAAATTATACTTTCGAATTACCTTCTAAGCAGGCAAGTATAAATCATGCCACTAATGGGAATGCCACCATGAAGTTTTGAGATGCTCATCTCAGAACAGATACTGGACCTTTTAACCCCCAGTTTAGCAGGAAAAACTATTTAAACTTTAGAAGTTATCTTTTGTGTCATAAAAAGACAATTTCACACCCTCCTCGCTAACTCACGCATTCAACAGAGTTGGCCGATGTCATGATGCCCCAAGTCATTTACATTCAACCAAACAGATGAATTGCATGGAATTATCTTACAACGATATGTTGTTAAACAAAGTGGTAACTCAATTTTACTATTTTTTGGAAGATCAAGTAAAGGGAGAAAGACGGAAGAGTAAAATAGAAGAGGAAGGCAAAAGATGAGAATAACTTCTGGTTCCAAAATGAGCACAATCTTCATTGTTCTATATTTGTAATGCATGTTAAACATTGTCCAAAATCCAGTATCAACTTGGATCAAATAAAAATTAGATGTCCAGTCCTGAGCCACTGCATCTCTATCTTTAACACTTCAGAGAATATCAATGAAATGCTCAAGTCAACTCAATTATGTTTATTTAGGCTAAAGTCGGGCATATTGATCATGTCCTTCCATTCAGATACCTCGACGGCCATTAATCCACAGTCCAGAAAGAATCTTGTGTTTTCTAATCACCTCATTCCATTTCATCTTTGTTTAACCTTTCAAGATTCATGCAATTATACCTCACAGCCTAAACGTTGCATCAAGTGGTCTGCCCAGACCATCTTAATCTCCTTTCTCCTCGTTTATCTTCTGCTGTTATACTTGCACCATTTCATGGTTATATTCATTTCTCATTCTCCATCTCAACATTTTCATCCTGCTGCATAACATCAAAGATGAAATGACATATAGCCAATACTACTGTTCTATTTCCTTTCGGTTTATAGAGTTTTGCAATTGATGTAGCTCTTAAAGACTCCCTTGAAAAACTTTGCTAAACTCTTCCCGTTTAAATTGTCTTTTTACGATAAATTGATAGAATGGATCCAAAGAAGAAATCAAAAAAAAAAATATTAAGCTTACCCATAGGACCAGCGCCAGTTTCACGGCTATAATCAATCAAATCTTTCATGCTATTTACCACTTCAGATATCTGCAATGTTGAGAAAGAAATATCAGGAAAACAGTCGTCCATAAACACTGATAACTGAATGATAGTAGCAATATTGCATAATCTCATCTGAATCACGATATACCAGTAATCAGAGAATTTAGAAGGTTGCATCTAGGATCACTCTCTTTCCCTTTTTTACACAATACACAGTAGAATTAATTACACATTTAGCAATTTGACGTGAAATTTTAATTCATAGATTTTTTTATTTTTTTTATTTTTTTAAAATCTCAGATGAACTCCAGGACACCATATCTTGTTTTCTAATTGTTCAAGGAATTGGAAAATAACTCTTAATGTAGAAAAAAGTTGCCAGTACTTTTTTTCGTGTACGAGTATGCAACAGACAATACAGATGTAGCCGTATGCAGACAGAAATTTGCTACGCACAAATACAAACGTATAGAGCCCATTTGAGCCACATTATAATGAAAATGAAAATGAAAAATATAGCCGTTATGGGTCCCACACAAGAGATAGAAAGTTTGAATTTTAATGTTGATGTGATGGATAACGGTCATATTTTTCATTATAATGAAGAAAAAATGTGGCTCAAACGGGCTCATAGCAACAACTGCAACCATACCCCATGTGATGACACCAATAATAAGTATTGTTGATTGGAAAAAGATCACGTCATTAGTTACCTAATCAGCTCCTGAATTCGTAATGAAACAATTACAAAGCCATACTTCCAGTCAACTGAGAAGTAAAACGTCGAAGTTCCCTAAGCTATTCTATAAGGTACACAGATCGTAGAACTATAGGTAATCCTGCGACCTACCTGGCTACCTTAGCAGCAGACCATAAATTTTTTAACAGACTCAATATTTCCATACAACCTCGGGCACCAATAACTGTTAAAAATTGTTCTTCCTATAAATTCTATCTTTGAACAGAATCAAATCCTGGTTCATGCTTATCGTGGTATAAAAATGGAGAGCATTCAAAAGGGAAGGAACTATTTGATTGTAAGCACCAAGCACGAGCATGTGTTTCTTCTGTTGATTAGATTTTTATCGGGTGGTGGAGTTTCTCTTGATGTCATCAACAATTAGACAGACCCGTGGGCAGTGACTTCAGAAAACTCAGAAACTTCTGTCTTCTGGTCTCATTTTCCATTCACATCAACCGATCCAAAAGACAAACTGTTCTTTGCTCCAACTATCTGAAGCGCAAAAGATCACTTGGAGCAAAGTGTTCACATATCATCCCAGGATTGAAATTGTTCAAAATGGACTTGAACCACAGGACAAGCTGTAGACTAGTCAATGGAGATCCAATTAGAGATATTATATGAATACTGTCCAGGTTTGGAAAAACAATTAGGATTTAGTTTTATATATTATATTAAATTATGTTATTTGTTTCCTACTTAAATTAGACTCTGTAAAACCCTATAATATGAGGGTAAGTACTTTGTTTTAGTTACACTTTGACGTTGAATAAAAACACAGTTTTCTCCCTTCAATAATTCTCTCCCCTCACTCCACATTTCTCGTGTGTTGCTCTCTATCCCCTTCCCTTCTCCTCTTCTCCTTTCTTCTATATCTTCTCCCCTTTCTCCTTCTTTTCTGGTCTCTTCTCTCCTCTATAATTCTGGTTATTGTTAGGTTGCATCCATGATCACTAGTAAATTAAGAGAACAAGACTCGAGGAATTAAAGGCGGAGAAATAAACGAACATGCAATGACAAATTAGTAATTTTTTTTACGTGCTTATTTCAAATCTCCCAAAACGAGATGCAATAGGTGCTAACAGGACGTCCAATTCCTGAAAGGAGAGTTTATTAATGTGAAGCATAAAGCCCGTTACCTGTAGGCATCGAACATATCGCTTTGTACATCCCAAATCGTGCACCAACGGAACTTCCAAGGCTTTTGCCACCTGTCGAGCTGATGCAACAAACCTACGAATTAAAAATTATAGGTAAATAATCATGATAAAGTTTGATGATGGCTTGAATAAGTAAGCCTACGCTTAAATTATATATCAATCAAGCGCATACATTGTTTATCAATCAAGTGATGTTTATTTTAACAGGGATCAATTCATTTAAAGAAATCAGCACCTATGGATCCCTATTCCTGATTATACCATTAATATTGAGCAATTTTTAAAAAGGCTTAATCAGGCACCGAGGCGTAAGCCTCGAGGCGCTTTGAGGAGTAAGCCTCGAGATAGACTAAAAAATAATTCAAAATAAACAAAAATATTCTCACAAATTAACAAAATTAAACGGTTAGCTTGCAAACAAACATAAATAAATCAATAAAAGAAAAGAAAATAGCCCAAGAAGTTAAGGCGACTAATAGAATGCGCGAGAAATGCAAGACAGAAAGGCAAACAACTTAGTCGTCTTGAGGTGTAAGCCTTACAAATGGCACAGAAGGGGTGGGATTTGAGGTATTTTATGAAAGCCCCACGCGAGGTGGGATTTGAGGCATAGGCATCGAATAGTTTTTTAAATAGTGATACTGAGAATAAGAATAGATATTTTTTGTAATCAAGATCGTGTTTAATAAGTATAATGACTTGAATAAGAAAGTGTATATGTATGTTATGTAGCAATCAAGCGAATATTGTTTTAATGCGAATCGATTCAATAAAAGAAATTAGCGAGTATGTCCCTATACGTCCCAAAGAGTCCTACATAAGAATGTTAAAACCTGATGTTTAAAAAATATATTTACATCTCTGCTATCTTTAATCTATCTGTGCAGAAAAAAAAAATATTTTCGTTAGGTGGCAAAGGATTGGCACCTTGAAATTCGAACTCGAGAAATTTTAATTCAAATCTGACTGGAAGCTTCCAAGTCCATGATACCAAATAGGCGACAAATAAGAAACATTTTTTCTAACAATATCTCTCTGGTGTATTTGTCAAAGAAATGCAAAAGATAGCTCGACATAATGGATCAGGTGGCATGATCTCCATAACAGACTTCTATTATCCCCCGACATTTACACGAATTCTCTCTAGTTTAGAGAGAATATAAAATCATTCGGAGTTCCATAAATGAATGGTTTAGTTAGTTCATCTTCCCTAGCATGCCAAATAACATCATATAATATCTAGGTTCTTGTCCCATATCTGTTAAATGCAATTGACACCCATGTAATTGTGGTCCTTCATGAGTCACTGATCCATTTAATCCAAAAGATGTATAAATAACTACTGACTTACTATCATTACCAACATTCATTTCTCTATTGAGAAGCAAAAGGAGAAATTGTTGAAGCGCTCTATTGGAGCTGAAGTTTAATCACAAATGAAGCCTAGACCTTTTTTTTTTTTTTTTGAAAGGTAATCAAAATTTCATTAATCAAAAGGCATAATATACAGGAAGTGTATTAACGACTTATATCAGAAAGAAACAACATAAAATCAGGCAGCCCGTTAATATGCCTAGAAGCCACAGCATTAAACCATGTATACAAAGTTGAATAAAACAATTCTCTAAACTGTTCTGTTGTCCGTGATTGGTCTTCAAAACATCGACTGTTTCTTTCTCTCTACCCACACCAAACGATGCAACCCGGAATAAGATCCCAAGCAATTTTGATGTCCTTATCTCAAAGCTTTCTCCTCCATGCCTTTAATGTGTCCTCCATACGCCTCGGCAACACCCAATCCATGTGTTGCGATACCAAGATATCGTTCCACAGAAAACGGGCAGCATCACAATGAAGAAACAGGTGGTCAATCGTCTTCCCATCCTTTTTACACATATAGCACCACTCTGTAATACAGAAACCTCTTGTACGAAGATTATCCACGGTTAACACCTATCCTCTGACCACCGTCCATAATAGAAATGCTACTCGTGGTGGTAATTTACATTTCCAAACCATCCTCCAAGGGAATGCGCTCTCATTAAGTCCCAATAAGGATCTAAAATAAGTGCGGACTGGGAAAATACCATCACGTGTCAACCTCCACCTGCTACAATCCCTATCTCCAGCCCTGAAATGAACTTCGTATAACATGGTAAAAAACAGCGCGTAGTCATCCAATTCTTAGTCCTGCAAACCCCGACCAAAAACAATGTTCCAACTGGGGCTCCCATTGTGAATAGCCAAGAAAAATGAAGCCTAGACCTAACTACATTCTTTTTAGACCATGAGCTTGTCTCGAGCACATATTAGTTAGTAGCTATGTCTATTAACCATTCAAGAGTTTTTACATGGTTCACAGAAGAATACAATAAATACAAGCAAATACATGATCTGCATAATTAAACGGAAGAATAATATCAATTGGAATCAGTGATCCACATAAGACAAGATAGGCCAGCGGGGAAGGCCATGATTCATGCCTCATTCTTTATTTTTCTTATGAATTGATGGTTTCAGGGACTCCTGCGACTTTAAAATCTCGAACCTCATAGGTACAAAACTCCTTCCCTTGCTAATGTTCAATTGAAGCAGAATAAAATGAGTCCCAGTAATTCAGTATCTTCCCTTATTATCCGAGCATTGGCAAGAGAGGAAAGGTGAGTCGGGTCTCCTATCCATTTCAATAATTTCTTACTTTCTTGCTTACACATCTATACACTTAATGTTAGTAGACCTAAATATTTTCTAATAGATTATATATAGAAAGTAAGTTCATAGGAATATTTTTATAAAACTGCATTTTAACAAGTTAACCAATTATAAAGCAATCAGTACATTCATCCTGTCATTGCTATATCGCCTGGAGTAGGTCTTTTTAATAATGGAATAGGGCAAGTCCAGCCTATTAATAATATTAAATGTATCCATTTACTGTACATAAGCATATATGAAGCTCTATTACAAGTCTCATGTAAATAACAAGTTAAACTCACATATTGCAGTTATTTTGTAATTCAGAAACAGATACATTCGATGATCCATTCTGGGTTGCAGCCTGGTATTTTTGGGCAGCAGCACCAAGTTGGCTAACCTGCATTGCATATCAACATAGTGAGATATGATTATAGTATCACGATGAACATGGGAATGGAAGTGTACAACATGGTGCACAGTGGTAGCCAAATTAACAATATAGAAGACCTGAAACCATAAAGCAGCAGCGGGCACATACAAATCAGAAGCTGGAAACTACAGACATAACTCAAAGATTGCCCAGACCGGCAGACAGAGGTAAATAAGGTCATGTACAAGAAGATGTTACAGAAACTAAGATGGTAAATCTAGACAACTCGAACAAGATTTCAACACCATAACTACAATTAACTGACACATTATTCTCTTAGATGACCCACTTTCAGTTTTATCCGTGTTTCTCCCAATATAAATATTTTGGAAGATTGTGAAGCAAAGAATGGAACGAGTAGATATAATATGCAGTACTGATGGCAAGAAACGATTACAATATCATCTTCTTAGTCTCATAAAATCACTTTAATGTAAAAAAAGACAGAGTCTTTCAAACTACGACCTGTTGATCTACCACCAGAACAAGCTTCAAATAAGAACAGTTCAGTAGTCTACTGACAACCATTTATACAATTTACAAAATATCAGACCTAACTTACAAGTTGAGAAAAATAAGATCTTGTCACTCAAAATAATTTTAAAGCGTAAAATGTGTCTCCCCGCCTTGATTACACACTTGAAATGAAATGTGAAAATTGAAATAGTTGCATAAACGGACTTAATAACTGTGGCCAGGTTCAAAGTCTAACCTGCGGTATGAGCAATCTTCTAGGAATAAGCTCTTCATGACGCCGAGCACAGAACTCCCAGGAGCATATCTGCCAAAGCAGAGTTGTAAACAAGATATTAGGCCCATAGGTCTAAAGCAAATGTAGAAAAAATGGGTTATAGTGTAACCTTGAGGTCTGGAGAGAACACAATTCGAAGTTGACCATCGCGAACAACGCGAAGTTGCTCAAAGACACTCTCTTGCGTGGCTTTTGAATAATCTAATACAATTTGTCCAGAAGAATTCTGATACTCCTTGGGCATATCGACATAAAGTAGCTCTTCCAAAGTACCACTTTCATATTTTATCTTGAAAAGTCTAGGCAGAACCTCGACAGTAGCCTCTGGAAGAACACATAAGCAAACATCAAGCACTGAATTAGTTCAATTCATTTGTTTACCTCTTGTCATTCATTCTCTTTTCTGTTCGCTTTTTTTTTTTTTTTTCCCTTTATTTTTCTTCTTTTCAATGGATGGGCCAGGGTTGGTGTTACCAGTGGTGGGATAGTTTAAACAAGCCGAAATAGGAAATCTCAGCAAAGAACACGTCGAGAGAAATTCAATCCCAAATGTCCCCATAAAGCAATATAATTGTAAATAGAACACTACAAAATACAAGTTATCGCACAACAGGAAAAGAATTTATAATAACATCTCAAAATCCAGCAGGAATCATACCAAATCCGCGGCCAGGCTTGCGATTGCATATTTCACAGTGCCAAACATCCTGCATACATGTCAACAATGATTAAACAGCACATCAAATAACCATAAAATGATAGATAATAATAAATCGGAGAGCTACAAATGATATACAACATTTGTCTCAGAAATTATTATTGTTAAAAGTACCAAATAGTGGCATAACTAGAACAGTACAGTCCTGGCAGAAGTCAAAACATCATCCTGCCTACAGTCCAACAGACCTGAGGGAAAACTCCAGCAGCTTGACGGCCACTTCCATACATGGAAACACACCACTTTTTCTTGGCATTGGGAGCAAAATACTCGGCAACAAATTTTCTCCAGAACTCGATATTATTGTCCTACAAAATAAGTTCACCATAACTGCTGCTCGTGAACTCATATAAAATCTATCCAACAAAAGACTGTATCATAACTTCATTTTTCCTGAAAAGTGAATAACTTAGCTAAAATAATATCTTACTCCAGGTCTGTGTTGTTGCTGATACATATAATGTGTTAATCGCCGAGCACACATCCCAGGCTCGTACACTGGTTTTACAGGAGATCTAATTGGTAAATTTGGTTGAAACTGTGCTTGTAATGGGGATCTTTGTTGAGGCATAGTCTTCAACAGTTGCTGTTGTTGCTGATGTTGGAGATGCATTAGCCTCTGTTGATGCAAGATCTGTGCAGCTGCAGCCGCCTGAGGGGACTGTCTGGATATGAGGAGCTGCTGCTGCTGCTGCTGCTGCTGTTGCTGATGTAAAAACAATGACTGTTCTGAATGTTGAGGTTCCATCTTGACAGGTTGCATGCTTCTGATACCTTGCATCTGCTGTGGCTCCAATTTTACAGTACCAAGATTCCGCAAAGTTTGCAACTGCTGTGGTGTTTGATCATTCATCACTTGTTGCTCCAGCTTAACAGGTCCTGCGCCTCCTAGTCCAGCTCGCATCTTGTGGAATTGCTGCTGCTGCTGCTGCTGCTGTTGTTGGGGGTTACTGGGAGCAGAAAACTGCTGCAACTGATGCTGATTCTGTTGAAAATTTTGGGGATCAAATTGTTGGGCTTGTTGCTGTTGCTGATCCATCGACGTCTGATTGCCAGAAGGGGTTGCATATTGTTGTTGCCCTTGAACTTGACCAGTTGAATTTTGGTTGGCAGTTATAGAAGATGTATATGATGAGGAAGGAGGATTAAATCCCACTCCATTTCCAGCATTGGAAAGTGGATCGGGCACAGCCCCACCATCAACATTTCCCCGTTGGGAGCTCCCCGGTCCAGAGAGCCCAGAATTTAGACCCCCATTACCGAAAGACTGATGGAGCAACGAAGAAACATTAGGCACATTCCCAAGCATGTTAATACTGTTAAACTGGGTGTGTGGCAATACTAGAGACACAGATGAATTCTGGGAAGGCATCCCACCCCCCTGACCACCCAACAAACCCGAATTAGAACGCAATAGTGAAGGCTGAACAGGCCGGGTTCCTCCACCAAGAGGAGTTGAAGGCCCTCGTGGCACCATTTTTTGCCCAAAAAACACAGTACAAGACTTAGACACTTGTTAACGATGATCTTAACCCTCCACCACTGTAGATTGTAACTGCAAAAGAACGCAAAATGTCAATAATTCACGGAATCCAAAGGAAAAAATCTTTCAAAGATTTCTTCTATACCAAAACAAATGGAGAAGCCCCGCACCTAAACCCACATTTTTTTTTCATCATATCGGACAGAACAGAAATAAAAGAAAAAAAACTTTGGCTCTGGACATCCTAATTTGCCTTCTTTCAGCTAACTTACTACCTGTGGCTGCCTCTGCATCAGTCTCTGCAAAAGTAATCAGGTACAAGTCAAAATTCTCTTTAAAATTAGAGAGGATAATAAACCCCAAAAACGAAAAAGCAAAGGAGCAAAACGTAACAACGCAGAACGTCTACAACAATAAAAAAGGGATGAACAATATAATTAGGGAAACATAAAATCCCCAATTTTTGTAATTTTATAACCTAAAAATCAGATTTTTAGCCTATAAACAGAAAAATTAAAGCTTCAGAACAACAAAAGTAATAATAAAAAAAACTTCAATGGTGATTACTTACGATTCTGAAAGAAATAATAATTCGTGAAGTTAGAAAAGAAGAAAAGAAACTCGATCGAGCCCTAAAACATGTATACAAGGAAAAAGAAAACAACATAAATCCAGAGCTTCATTCCCATTACACCTATAAACACGCATGTATACTAAAATATCAAAACAAACAATAAAATAGTTCCAAGAGGAACTGGTAAGAAGAAAAAAAAAAGTAGAAAATTGAAGAGTATAGACTTACCAAAGTATGATTTGAAGAGTGGACTCTCTTAACGTTACCGGAAATTGAAATTGATAAAAAAAAATTAAGCTGTCATTACTCTTCTATTCTTCTTATTCATCATTAATTAATTTAATTTAATTAAATCAAACCCAAATCAAGAATCGAGATACAGTAGGTTTCACGTATATGCACACGTATACTCGTCAAAGTCTTCCAAAAATCCTGATTCTAGAGAGAGAAAGAGAGTGAGTTTCTTGAGTTCATAGGCTGCACTTTTTGAGAGAAATTGGGTTGGGGTTGGGGTTGGGGTTGGGGCGGGGGGGGGGGGGGGTTGCAGGTTTATATAGCGGACGTGAAAAAAGTATTGAATCGGAATGAATTTTTATTTGACGAATTTATTTTAAAGGACCTTAACTTAAATGTGCATTCTAAAGAAGCCATACAGTAACTCTAGGTAGAAAAAAAGGGAAAATTGCAGCCACGATATCAAACATCTCACTTTTTGCATACTTTTTCCAAATCTTTATTTTGTGCCAACCACAGTACAAAACCTTCAAAAAACTTGCAGCTCAAGTCCATATGGACGGAAACCGTTAATTGACTAATAATTAAATATTTGACCAATTGTTGACCAATTTCTAATGGGTAAATATGTAATTTTACATTTTTCATATGAAAAAAAAAAGAACTAATTTTTTTAAAAAAAACTCAAACTACTGTTCATCTTCTTCCCCCCAATCATCTTCTCTTCTTCATTGATAAGCCTTTCAGAATCGTCAATGAAGAGTGGACTAGACAATAGCTATGGTAATGGCAACATTTTGCAAGAAAATTGGGTACTCTGCCGAATATTTTTTAAGAAGAGAAACGACAAAATTGAGGACGAGGTTGCTCAACCACAAAATTGTGGCGGGGGTCCATTTTGGGGAATACTAGGCATGTCTTCTTTGATTTTATGGCCAAGGATATGGCTGATTTGAATCTAACTCCAGCTTCGTCATCTTCGGGTGGATCTAGTGGAGTTACGGGGATTTCGAGTAATAACGCCGGGCTTTGAATTTGAATTTTCTTTTGTTTCAAACGATGATACGACATTGTCCCATAACAATATCGCATGCTTGAGCGGTCCCGCTCTGATACCAACTTTCACGGATCGCAGGTTTGGCTCCCGAGATTCAACGCCTCAAGACTGCCCTCACCTCATTCTCTGGCCGACAAGCCCGAACAACTGACATATATATATATATTCAAACGGTTGGTAAGAATCTATAAAGTGTTGTGCGGTCTGATTCAAATTTCAACTGGAAAATCAAGGGCAATTTTGTCTGTCGTTACTGTAGTAAACTCGAATTTTGTCTTGAGAAAACATTATTACTGTGTATGTGCGTAAGAGAGAGAAATGGTTTGAAGATGTCAATCATATAAATGTAGGGTGTGTGTGTGTGTGTGTGTGTGTGAGAGAGAGAGAGTGTGTGTGTGTGTGAAATGAATGGATACGAATCTGGAAGTGCAATGTGTGGGGTGTAGAAGAAGTCTAGAAGATGATTGGGGTGGGGAGGGGGAAAGAAGATGAACAGTAGCTTGAGTTTTTTTTAAAAAAAAAATTAATGCTTCTATTTTATTTTTTCATATGAACACTATAAAATTACATATTTACCCTTTAGAAATTAATTAACAATTAGTCAAACATTTAATTATTAGTCAACTAGCGATCAAACTAACGATTTCCATCCATCTGAACTTGAGCTGCGAGTTTTTAAAGGTTTTGTATCGTGGCTGGCACAAAACAAAGATTTGGACAAAATTTTCAAAAAAGTGAAATGTTTGGTACCATGACTGCAATTTTTCCTAAAAAAAATAAAATATTTTCCTTAAGCTGATCAAATATCAAGACAATGCTGCTTTAGTACAATAAAGTTATAACTCGATATTAGACGGTAGTCATTTCGTCCTCTCGCTCTCCTTGCATCCACGATGTCACCCTTATCGCATATCCTTTCGAAATTGCATCATCTACCACTTGTACTATTTCATTTTATGCATTACGTGGGGTCATCTCCTCTATGGCCCTCCCCCTCTTCCTCTTGAACTATGGTGCTCTCCTTGCCCTCTCCCAATTGCAATAAGTATTTCCATCTTTTTGTGTTTGGCTTCCTTTGCCTTGTTGATTTTGGTTTCTTCTATTTTTTGGTCATTGTAGTCACTCGATGTGTCCCATATTATGTAGATTGAAAAAAAATAAAAAAAGATGAGGTTTATTTTGACCAAATTAGGGATCAACTTGGCCAAATGAGTGTCCATTTTATAATAAAATTGTCCTTTAAAAAAATTCTTCCTTATATTTGAACAAGTTTCATATCACAATTTCTAGTATCTTTTAATCTTCAAAGATAAAAGTTACCAAACATAAACTAAGCGCATCCCCCACTCCCAAACGCCGTGTCAAATACGTAAACATTTCATTGTTAAAAGAAATTACTATTAGAAGTATATTAAAAAATATATATATTAAGCTCATGTCTACAATCATTTTTACAAATTTTTTTTTTTCAATAACTCATTTTCACCGCATGTTCTCAAAATAAAATATTATGTACGTAAATAAAAAAAAAAATCATACTTTATAAACACACATTCTCTAAAAAAATCACAATTTCAAAACTCATTTTACCTAAAGAAAAAAATATTTATAATGGTTGTAAAGCATATGTTAAATCCACCGTAAGCAATGAACGTGCATTGTACGTATTCTGAAATACTTTATAAGTGCTCATAATATTTGACCATCCATCTACCAATTTGATATAAATGTGAGAGAAATGAGTGCCCTAAAAATGTTAATTATTATATATGCACGTAAATAACGAAATGCATACTTGAATATGAATTGCAGATTACAACAAAATGAATAAATGAGGATGAATGACAAACACGATACATGAATTAACGTGAAGATTAATTAATTTAAAATTAATACCGATAAATATATACATGATGATGAATGTTAAATAATTTATATAAATGAATATAATTTAATTTTCAAGAAACCGGATGCTAATTAGTATACGTGGACTTGAATAATGAATTGTATTTTTGAATGTGAAATTCTAATAAAATGAATATGAATGTTAATTAATAGAGAATTAATTATAATATTTAGTATGTCTTGTATATTGAATACATATTGATAAACGAAAAGTAAATTATTGAACTAATTGAGCTGTAGTAGAACTATAATTGTTCAAAAACAATTCTCATTTAATGTGATATTTAATTTAATATATTATGGATGACTCAAAATCAATATTTTGAAAGTCCACTGGACATTGATATTTAAAACATAAAGAATTATATCAAGTCAAAGGTTCAAACTGGTGATCAAATGAATAAAAAGACAACCCAAATTCTTCATTTTCTAAGAAATGAAGTATTTTGTGAATAGCCAGATTCAATAATCTTTTGAACTGTTTTACCGTTTGGAATAATGTTCTTTGGACATGATCAAGGATAGAGATAGAAGTGATAGGATGGTGCGGTAGATAATGATTGGATGTTGTGTTTTTTCTTTTCAAATTATCCATTTAGTGTCTCCCTATTTTTTAATCTGTCATTGAGTATGTTTGTGTAGCATGCTTGTACCATTTGAGGCAATTTACACACAAGTGGATAAGATTTCATTCCGATTTTCCGATCGAACCGCCTACTCTAATTTTGGCTTTGGTTAGTTGAATTTTCTTTGTGAATCAATCGAGCATGGGCACACGTACATTTTAAGCTTTACTCTGTATGTAATAATAGTATTATCGCGTCGAAGATGATTTCATACATGGATTCTTCCTATAATTAGTTCATTATTCCTAATTAATTACTTGCATTTAATGATGTAAAATTATCTATTTTGGTTAGACTTGCTTAACTCGAACTCCGTCAAAGTTGACGATTGAATAAATATTTAGTCAATTTTATAATGTTTTAACTTTGATCGTATTATTGAACTTGTCAAAATGTGAATTTGGCTTAAAATTCACCTGAAAATGAGTGCAGGTTTGGTCAACTGTTAAAAAATTAAAATGTAAATGGACAAAATATAAAATAATAAATTATCATCACCTTACTATAAAAAAACATATATCTTTTTACTCAAAAGTAATAATAAAGTAACAAAGTCAAGCATATTGAAAGTGAGAATTTTGTAAAGTAATTTTTAATCTTAGTTAAGCATGCCTCGACACAGTTATGTTCTATAACTTTTACGAGTCATGAGAACTTATACATCCTATTGAAAGTGAAATACTACCAATGCAAAGACTCACGCAATCACATCTAAGTTAGTTATAACAAATTATTAAACTCGCTGGATTGCGATCTAAAGATTTTATCTATTCCATGCTATCTAATGTATAGTTTGAACTGAATTTAAAGGAATCATCTAACTATTTGATAATGAGATTTAATTTAGTATATTTGAAATCAGATACTATGTTGAGTCACTTAAAAATGTAAATCATCAAAAGTGAGAAATATAAATTTTGGAATAGTGATTGATGTGAGAATGTGTGATGGAAAAGTGATGAATTTTTTTTGATTTGTGTGTAATATTATTTTATTTGGAGAATGTGTGGTTGAACTAAAGAATGAGAATGAGAATGATAAAGAGAGAGAGAAATTAATGGGTGTCAAACAGGAGCTATGTTCGTTCTCAATCGTGACCGTTGAAGAGTCGGTCACTCCCACCAATGAAGTGTCCATTTTGCCCCTCTCCAGTCACCACTCATCAAAAGCATTACAATCAGATTCAGCCCTCATTTGGTTCATATTATTTTCAAAATACATTTTTACTCTTTTATTTTCAATCCCAAATTCTTCGATAAAATAATATTACATTAAAAAAAAAAATCAATTAAACTTGGCCCACGTATGAAAGAATTTTAATTTTTTGAAAAGAATGAGTTTTTAATGGTAAAATTTAGGAGAATGCGTGATTAAAAAATTAGGAAAATTTTTAAATTTATGTAAAGAATATTTTATCACTTTATGGTAAAATTTAGGAGAATGCGTGCAATGCACGGGCTGTGTTTTTTTAAAGTAATATTAGCATCTTAAATTGTTCATCAAAGTCTTTGGATTCTTTTTTTCTGTCACCATCAACTACAACAAGATTAACCAATTCTCTAAGTTTCGTGCTCTAAGCCTTTCTTGAATACAAGTGTACATTCCTCTATAGTTGACCTCAAACATTAAGGGGTCTTCATCTGATTTCTGGACGTATTTCGTGGTCAGACATCTTTGTGCATGGCGATGAGTGCATCTGTAATATGCCCTGTAATAACATACTCCTAATTAGATATAAACCAATTGGTTCTGAAATTCCTTAAACCAATAAGTAGAATTATTGGTAAAAATAAAATAAAATAAAAAAGCTGTGGGTGCGAAGACACATAAGAAATTTTGAATTTATTATATGTATATATGGAATTAGTTTGTGTAAAATGTAAATAAGATTTTACTTTCTCATTGCTGCATTAACAACCGTAGATTTTGTGATTTACGTATTCTGCGCTAAATGGTACAAAAGCATCGATCTTGAGATTGATACTTTAAATTTCAATGATGGATTAGAGCGGGACAAACAAATACTCAATAAAGTTTAATTTCTCGGCTATTTAAACAGCGGATGCTTCTATTGCACATTTCATCTTCATTTAGCCATTTTTTTTTGTAGTTTTATATCTTTCTTAAGATGGAAGGTGAAAATATATTATGTAATTTTCCAATATATCGACTCTACTATTCTTGCAATTTCCTAAAACACTTTATTCTTGGTACATCAACACGTTTCTACTCATTTATTTTGTGTTTTATTTTCAAGACTAGACTATTCTGAAAATATTCAAGCAACTAAGGGCAAGTTTTGACGAGGTAAGTGATAATTCAAGTACTAAGTACACACGACATAATCCAAATTATATTTTTTCTTTTTTAAATTATACGTCGTATGTAAGTTACAAGTACTTAATTTCCAAATATTTTTGAGTATTGGGTTGATAGGCATTTTTATAGCACTTGTGACTATTAAACTTAAAGGATATCACAATAAATGAATGTTTTACCAACACGTAACTAACTCGAGAATAGAGTTTGAGAATATGAATGAAAAAAGTGGAGTTGGGTTCTTCAAATAATGCAGAGTAGAGAACTTAGGTCTATATTCTATTTCGATGGTAAGATGTGTCCGGTTCTATCCAATGGAGACTCACGTGCTTCAAAATGGAAAGTTCGAGGACTTATATACCTAAAATATATTTAATGGGGACCTAAGTGCTATGTTTGAAACCTCAATTGTAATTTTCTCGAACTTGAAACCAATTTTTTTCACTTGAACATGGAGTGGTTTCACATTGGTCCACAATCTCAAACTCGTGGATGAATAGATTTCTAATTTCTTTGCATTGATCATTGATTTATTTTCAAAATTTATGGCCACATTACCTGAAAAATCGTGCGACGCAATAAATTACTATGAATCTCTAACATTCACATGGGGATTATGATCTTAAGGCCTTGTTTGGTACGAATTAAAATCAGATTTTAATTTAAGTCAAACAATCAATATTAATCACATCTTTTATAGCTCCCATAACTTTTCAACCGCATATTTCAAAAACGTCTATCACAATCTACTAAAAATATAATTTTAATCTCCACCAAACACCCTCTAAATTTAGTGACAGTGGCTAACGGAGTGAATAGTATTGAATGTAAGTTGAAATTCAATAATTTTGATTATAAACTAAAATTGAGTGATTGGATTAAAATTTCATCAAAAGTTCAATAATTAAAAATGAAATTAGCACAAAAATAGACAGATATTTCATGACTTTTTCCTTAAATAATAATGAGTAGTTTCTTTTGAATTTTGGGTATTATGTGACCTTTTGTGGCATGTATATAGGTTGACAAAATTGTTGGTAAGATAAACAAAAAAATAAAGAGAATGTCAAATCTCAATCAAGTCAGATTTGTTAATTAGACTTCCAAATCTTGGGAATTCGTGTGGTTATCAAATATTTAAGCCTAATTTAAGTTTATTAAGGGCATGTTTGGTCGAGATTATTTTTCTTAATAAGGTCATGCAACAATTCCTTCAATCTTCCACTTCAAAAAAAAAAAAAAAAAAATTCTTTATCTAGATTTGAGTTCTCGAGCTGTGATTGTTCGAGTAACACACGCAATTTTAAACCTTTGATTAGTTATAGTTATTCATGTTTCCATGCAAGTTGAATCGATTTTTTTTTTTTTTAAATGTTGTCTGCAGTTAGTATAATGCAATTGCTTTGAGTTTAAAACAAAATTCCCATTATTTTATCTAATTTCTAAATCATATAAAGACGTATTTGTCTTTTTCAATCCTTGTGCAAGTCGACAATTATTTAAGAGATGAGAAGTAGAAAATAAGAGTGGGCAGTGAAAAATAAATATTTGAGAGGAAGAATGAATTGAAAGGCGGTAGAAAAATAATGAATTGAAAGGCGGTATAAGAAGATGTGTAGAATATATTTAAAATACCAATCCAATAGTCAACAAAGAAAGCTAATTCACCGTAGCAAAATCAAATACAAACATGACAAGTGTGAAAACTCGTGTGACAAAAATGAATAGTGAATTTCAGGATGACTCTTTTAATAGAGGAGTGAAATATGCAAAACTATACTAGCTTTCAACAATCGTGATTGTAACTCGTACGGTAGGACGTTGATTTTGCACGTGAGAGGCACTAGATTTCATTCCCCTCACTTCCACTTCTTCTTTTGAATTTTTTAACACAAAAAATATTAATTAAACAACTCTATATAATTTTTTTTCCAAGTATTGTATCTCAAATGGGAAGTCCTTTTGGGATTCAATTACCCTCACCTCTTCTTCGTTTAATTTCCTGACACAATAAATTATAACTAAATACTTGTATATTGGTATTTTTTTGTTTCTAAAATAATTTCTTTAAAAAAATTGTTGACTCAAATTATTATTTCATAATATATACTTTTATTGTTAAATTTTATCAATTTATTTTGTAAAATTTAAATTTTGACAATCTGAGTACTGATATTTATTCTATTAAGAGTTCGAAAAACACTTTTATTTTTGGGTAAAAAATAGTTTTAAAAATCACCGTTTAAATATTTATTGACTCAAATTATTACTTCATAATATATATTTTTATTGTTAGATTTTATCAATTTATTTTGTATTGTATCTCAAATGGGAAGTCCTATTTTAACATATAAGAGGTAGGGGGTTCAATTCCCCTCACCTCCTCTTCTACGTTTAATTTTTTGACAAAAATAAATAATAATTAAATAAATGTATACTGTTAATTTTTGTTTATAAAATAATTTCTTTAAAAAGTTTTGTCGACTCAAATTATTATTTCATAATATATACGTTTATTAGATTTTATCAATTTATTTTGTAAAATTCAAATTTGGACAATCTAAGCACTTGTCTTTATTCTTTTAAGAGTTCGAAAATAAGTTTCTTTTTTGGGTAAAAAATAGCTTTAAAAATCATTGTTTTAAATATTTATTGACTCAAATTATTACTTCATAATAAATATTTTTATTATTAGGTTTTATCAATTTATTTTGTAAAGCTAATTGTTCTTTTAAGAGTTCAAAAAATACTTTTCTTAGCTCTAAAATTCATTGTTTTAAATTTTTTGTCTTTATCGTTTAATCAACACTTTACATATAAACTTCATCTTGTTTTGTTTAAGTTTATAAAAATTTGAAACTTGATCATACGTATGTGATTCAAAAAATGCATTTTTATTTCTTGTTATTTTGAATTGTATTGAATTATATTTTCATATGTATATGATTTTTATGTTTTTGTACATTTATATATTGATTAGAGGTTCTTTTAATATAAATTAATTAAATATTAGTAACTAATATCGCTATATTGGGTAGTTGTTTGATAAATGCTTGACGCTCCGTCCTAGCTCACTCGAGCTGCTACGGTATCCAAGGGGTATTCAGGGGCGGAGCCAGCTTTTTGAAATAGGGGGGTCCTAGAGTTGAAGGAGTGGGGGCTTACGGGGGTTCGGGGGCAGCGCTCCCGAAAATTTTTCGAGTTTCTTCCTTATTGCCTTGCACTTCTAATGCATTTTCTATATTTCATAGCATTTACTTAAGTAAATAATTGGTTTTACAAGTGCTCATTTTTTAAAAAGGTGTTTTTCATTGTATAACTGTAGTTGAGTGTGAAAGATCATGATGTGAAAACTTAGAGGAAATAAATTTCGTCCTTATACTTGGTTGGTTTACTGTTCTTTGGACTTTTGAGATCTATTACCCTAAATAGAAAGTGAAACTGAGGGAAAAATTAATGATCTTTAGAAGTGTCATTCATTTGTTGTAAATATTAACTCGTAATGAAACTGTTAGACATGAGAACTTGCTAATATTTTCGACTATTAGGATTTATAAATAAATATTTTTTCTCTATAATCTCTTAAATTAAAACATATTGGTTGAAGTTTTTAATTTCAAATGTCATCTTTCTCATTCAATGTTATCATCCATTTTCAAAACCATATTTGAGAACATATCCGATAGTTACTTTTTAACACTAATATCAATACAAAATGGTAATAAAAAAAAAAAAAAATTTGTCAAAACTTTTTTTTTTTTTTTTTGGGGGGGGGGGGGGGGGGGGGGGGGGGGGGGGGTGTGGGGGGGGGGGGGGGGGTGGTCCGGTCTCCCCCCAGGACCCCCCCCCCCCCCCCCCCACCCCCCTCCCCCCAACCCCCCACCCCCCTCGCTTCCTGCCTCCGCCGCTGGGGGTATTGGCGATGGTTTTTTTTTTTCTCAATGTTTTATTGCCAAGTGGACATACTATTATTGTTGGGAATGATAAAAAGAGACCAAATAACTTCATTAACATGTTAATGATAAGATTCAGAATCCACGCAGCATGAATCAAATGGTACTAGAGCGTGATGATTTTGTTCCATTGTTTAATTAACCACGCTGATGCACTGAATTTATTGACAATGACAAAAGAGATTATATGACTTCATTTACATGTTATCGATCAGACTCAAATTCTATGTTGTATGAATGAAAAGGTAAATATACTAAATTTGTTGACAATGACAAAAGGAGACGAAATAATTTCATTAACAGATCATTGATGAAATTCGGATTCAATGCCGCACGAATCAAATGATACTAAATCGTGATGATTTCGTTCGAATGATACTAAAGAGTGGTGATTTTGGTTTCGAAAGTGACTTCGGTTCGTCAGTTCAGACTCAACTACTCGCTTTACATTTTCAATGTTTAATTGCCACATATATATAACATGTCATAGTATTACTGAATTTGTTGATAAAAGGAGATGAAATAAATTCATTAATATGTTGTAGATAAGATTCAGAGTTCCATTAATCATACTAGCGATGATTTTGTTCCAATGTTTGATTTATACTTTGATAACAAATGCTATTACTACTAAATTTGTTAAAATTAACAAAAGAGATGAAATAACTATTAATGAATAGAATCTCATATCAAATAAAGATGAAAGCATAGACCAATTTATAAAGGTTTGGATTACTCCTCTTAATAAGGTTGACCTTTTAAAATGGACCCTCAAATCTTAACATGATATTTGAGCTCATTAAACTTCAACGAGCAATTCGATCCGATTAAGACTAAAAAAAAATTGAGCACAAAGATTTCAAGATCGATCTGTTAAAACGAGCCACCATGTTGAGGGGGCATGTTAAGGGATATAATCCCACATTGAAAAAAAATGAAAACATAGATCAATTTATAAAGGTTTATGCTACTTCTCTGAATAAGGTTGACATTTTAAGATGAACCCTTAAATCTTAACAATAACTTCATTAATTAGTTAGCGATATGATTCAATACGGCACAATTCCAATAGTAATAAATTGTGATGATTTTGTGATAAAATTTGATTACGAGGACAAAAGGATATAAAGTAACTCCAAAAATAGGTTACCGATAAAATTCAAATTTGATGGTGCATGAATCCGACAGTAATAGAACATGGTTTCCAATGTTTGATTGTCATACGTATATGCTAAATTTGTTGACCATGACAAGAAGAAAAGAATAACTTCATTAGCATGTAACCGATAAGATTTGGTCTGCATGAATCAAACCGTACTAAAGCGTGATGATTTTGTTAAGATGTTTGATTTCCATGCGCATGACATGTGCCATAGTATTACGAAATTCATTGTCAACGACAAAAGAAGACTAGATAACTTTATTAATAAGGCACCGATACGATTTTGTTCCAATGTTTAATTGTCACATAGATAACAAGAGCCATATTATTACTAAATTTGTTGGCGTGAATATATTAGATTTGTTGACAATAATAAAACGAGGCGAAATAACTTTATCATTAAGTTACTCACTAGATTTGGATTTGATGCCACGATAATCCAATGGTACAGTACTAGAGCGTGATGATTTTGTTCAAATGCTTGATTGCCGCATCAATAATTCTTAATGTACAGAAAAAATGTTTACAGAATCTTTACCTATACTCACATGAATGAATCCCGCATGATAATAAAAAATGGCAAAAAAATCCCACCCACCCCTCCTATTGTGAGGTATCTGTGGAGGGTCTGTGAACCCCCCATGTGTACCTCAAGCTCCGCTCTTGCCACATGGATATACTTATAATTTGTTGACTATGACAAAATGAGATCAAATAATTTCATTAACAAGTTGTCGATAAGATTTGAGACAAAATAACTGTAAGGAAACTTGTTAAATAAAATGGACGTTTTGGAGTCAGGGCTTGTGTTCAACACAGTGTCTTTAAAGCAATAGATGCCCCCTCATCGAAGTAATTCAAGCACTTGTTTCTCAGGATACAGCAGCACGAACTGCAAAAAATGTGGCTTGCATTTTGTGGCCAATTTTTGACTCATTTGGTCCGACATTCGTCCATGCTGGTCGCGCCCGCACAAGTTCAAAGCTCGTAGGCCAAGTCGGTCCTAGATTTGCACCCCCTGCGGGTGCGTAGGCCATGGAAGAGTCTTTATGCAAAAAATGGTTACATTTTACAAATTGTTAACCATATATAAATTGGTCTACAACTTCATTTCTATCCTATGTGAGATAACTATTTAATTTTTCCCATATTGCCACATTTCTTTTCCTTTTTTCCAATGTGGGATGACACTATTTATAATCCTCATATATTCCCACTTTTCTATTTTTAACCAATGTGGGATTGTAATCCCTTTTAAGGCTCCTCTTCAAATCCCAACTTTCAATCAACGTGAAATTAATTTCACATACACAAGTGAAAATCTATTTGTCAATCAATATAGTTTCCAACAATAACTTCATTGACAAGCTGTTCCAATTTTTTATTGCCATGCGCATAACATGTACCATAATACAATAACATCAGTATGGAGTAACTACGAATTTTTTGGTTCTCCTAAATTTTTATTTTTATTTACTAAATCAAACATCTAAATAATCACCGAATTCTTCCTCTTAATTCTTACACGTATACCACTTGTCTCCCAACATTAATATTCTTCCTTTACATCTCTCGTTTTTTGTTTCTCTGACTTCATACCCTTTTTTTATTGATCTCGTTTTTTCCTAATTATCTCTCTCTATACTAAAATTTAGAAATTAAAATTGTGGTATTTTATATGATATTTCATACGTTAATGTCTTATATTTCAATGCGTCTTGAACAAATAATTTTAAATAATGAGCTTTATACTAAATTAATCGTACCGTGATAATTTGATTTTATATGGAATGAATAAGTTATTATTTATTATAAAAATTGAGATAATGTTTAGTCAAATAATTATTTTGTATGTACAATTAATAAATCAAAAATACTTTATAACCATGCCGTTAAACAATCAAATTACAATTATGCTTGGTGTATAATGTTAGATGACAACTTTGTTGACAATATGACACGCGTCATGTCGTTATTGAACAGTTTGAATAACAATTTATTTTGCAATAAATAATTTTTTGTCAATTCATATAGCTCATGTTTGGTACACATTAAAATTTTCATTCTCATTTTTTTACTCATTTCCAACCACACATTTTTCAATAAAATAATATTTTTTCATCACATCAAGAACTTTTTTTTTCAACTGCACATTCTCCCTCAATCTACTATTCCATAATACATTCTTCCAAAATAATGTGGCTCAAACACACCCATATTGTCAATAATGTTGTCATCTAAAATTGTACAAATCCATCGAATTAATGTTCACGACGACCCTTACACAAAATTTATTCGAAACCAAACTTTTTAAGATTAGCCAAAGAAGCTCGTCCAATTGAAAAATGTTAAAAATGAGTAATCAAGGGTGTCATTGTCAACCAATCAAACTTAAACTTCAAGACTGTCGATGCAGCCTATATTTTTGAAAGGTTGGGTCCAATTTGATACTTCTATTTAATGGGATTATAATGGTGGTACAGGGCACTTGGCGCCTACTATAGGTGTGGTAGCATGATTGCAGTGAATGTGTGGTTCAACATAAGTTGGATTTAACATTTTTTCAATTCTCGTTGCACTTTAAAAAAATATAAAGAACTGGACATATGAAAAGGAGGCATGCATGGACGGCGAGCCTATAAACTCGAGCCTAACACGACCTACCCATTTTAGATGAATAATCTCTCAATTTGACAACTTCGCTTTTATCGACAAATTTGTATTTTGAAAACTCATTTCAATTTTTTTTCACCAAAAAAGGGTCGTAGGAAAATGTTTCAGAGCACAAAATTTCATTGCTAAAAGTAAAATTGCTTGTAATGATCTTTATTAATTTGATTCTTATTACATTTCCAAGAAAGTTTTAGATATTTTGAAAATAATCGAGGGCGTATCTTTGTCAACTAAAGGATGAACCTGCAATGATGAATAAATGCTCAGAGGGGCTATCTTAGTGTTATCAAAATGACAAGATTACCCTTGGCATGCTTCAAAATTAAAATTGTCAAATGGGGGCATGCATAGAGACTGGCAAGTTGATGCGAGCATTTCCTATTGCCGACTCATTCATCATGATTTATAGGGTTTGATTTAGATGAATGAATCACGAACGTGGATATCATTCGATTTGATTTTATGACGTGGTTTCGTGCATTTCGATCGCATATTGTCGAATAGGTCACACATATATTTCATTCTTTACATGCTATGTCACCACGGTATTGCACGAAGAAGATAATTTCACACGTCGAATTTGCTGGTAGTCTGTAGCTCGCTTAGGTTGCAATGTTGCCCCAGAGCGTGTCTTGATGTAATCGACTCCTGTGGCACAATAGATAATTTATCGGAGTATGTTTTAATTTCATAGTTAAGGCACTTGCATTTAACGATGTAAAATAATCTAGTTAGATTAGGGTTGCTAAATTTGAGACGTCACTCGATCAAATTGTTCCACTTTATAAAAATATATTTGCCAAGTTTAAAAATTTACCTATAATTAATTTTTCTAAAAATGAATACTTAAATTTTAAACAGATAATTCTTTTATTTATCATAATTGAAAACACTGTACATTGTTTTATTTTGAAAGTAACATTTAGCTTATTATCAAAATTAATATTTTCGTTAATTGCTAGTGATAAAAAAAAGTAACGAATTTAAAAGTAACTTTTAAGTTTAACCAAACATGTATAGTTTATCCAAGTTATCATGTATTATATATTTTTCGTTTTTTGTTCGGCATAAGGAACCATAGATATCAGCCTATCCCCTGCCTCGAAAACACGTGTTGGACATCAATTTCATTTGCGCCGTCTTTACCAAATCCATCACTTCCACCACAATGATTTTGATGATTAAATTCATTTAAATTCCTCAAATAAAATACATTTACCAATTCCGAAAACAAGAAATTAAGGATCAAACCATTACGAACATTCTATTGATTGGGCTTGCTTAGGCCCATTTCCAGAGATTCATCCTTGTTAGATTTCTTGGTTTCACCTTTGTTGCCACGATAAATGAAGTACAATATTAGCTGCATTGCTCCTAGTCCACATCCAAAACCATTTGGCACCTGCATCATCATAGTTAATCTCAATTAATTATATCCTCATTTTTCTTAAATCACCTCGTCTAAAAACTTAAAACTAGTAAACACAAATGAGAAAAATTGATGGCAATTAATACCGCAAGAAAAGGGTCCTTCCCGATGAGTCCGTAGATAAACCATGAAGTACCGCATAAGAAAACAAAGAGGGACAAGAAGAAGGGCATGAACTCCACGCTCTTTGTCTTAATAACCATCCTCTGCACATGTAAACTTTACATCAATAATCTAACTATTAACAATAATTATCCAAAAAGCCAATATCAATTTTGTTGACGTTGAATTTGTGTTGCAATCTTCTAATCGACTTTGAGTGAGAGTACAAGTCAACCAAAGAGCGGGGGTGCACAAAAGTCCAGACCAAACCAAATCAAACCAGAGCAAAACCAAACCAAGTGGTTCGATTCGGTTCGGTTCTATAAAAAAAATTAATGGTTTTTGTTCTTTGAACCGAGAACCATTTGATTTTGGTTCTGGTTCGGTTATAGTTCAAGAATCACAACCAGAATTAGAACCAAAATTAATATTTAATTTTATATATATTAATTAGTGGATACTCTAATTTTATATTCATTGGAGATAACCCACTAATTGAATACAGTTTGTTAATCGATTTTGGGTCATTAAAGACAAACATCTCATTAATTGCTTACATCCTAATTTTGTATTTAGTTAAATCATTTCTCTTTCACTCATTTTCAATTTACACAACATCGTGGCTTGCTGGTACTGCATTTCAATAAATCAGTGGAGTGTCATTTAAGATCGAAAAATGAAATTGATCAATTACTTAAAAAGTTTTTAAACTATTTGTTTACCTTGATTGTTTGATGAATTATTTGTGCGTCTTTACAAAAAGAGGAAAACCAAATAAAAATTCATGAAGTATTAAAACGGTTAATGCTGCCTATAAAAGTGGACTTTAAAATTTTTGATAATTCATTCTTTATTGTAGGAGTGTGCCTTTAAAACTGTTGTAATTTATTTAGTGAATCATTACTATTACTTATTATTATTATTTTGTTTGAGAACGAAATCTAATTCGTGTATTCAAATTATGAATATGTTTTGTTTGTTAGTTATGATTTTTTTTTTTTGATTTCGATGATTAAGATTTGAACTTCCTGAATGTTTGATATTTATTTTTTTATTTAGATATATATTACCAACTTATATGATGAAAATATCAAAATTTAAAAAATGAAACTAAAACGGAACCAAACCAAATCAGAACAGAACAGTTCGACTCGATTTGGTTCTATATCTTTAAAAAAACTATTTGATTCCATTATTGGAAATATCATTAGTTCATGGTTTGGTTCATTTCTCTTGAAACCAGAACCAAATAAAACTATGTTCACCCTTAAAAGAGCCTATGCCCAACCGTTGAATAGCCCAACCAAGCTCATGCTTCGTAAATTTTTGTGCAACCGAACTCAAACTTGATTAGATATTGTCACAACTCAAAACTTTTAGTTTCGAGTGTAAGTTGACCCAAGATCTCAATCTAATGGTCGAATGTATTAACTAAGCTCCTATTTCATAGGTAAAGATCCAATTCACACTAAAACTTGACTAATAGACAGTGATGCAACTTTGAGTGTTAGTGAGTTGGTCAAAGACTTGAGCCAATGGTCAAATAGGTTAATCAAGCTCCAACTTTTAAGTATTTGTCCATTTGATGCTCAAATTTGAGCGGGATGTCAACAAAATTAACATTTTCATCATTTAACTAATGTTACGGTATATTTTGTACACTAAAGTACTAGACGCGACTAGAGCAGTAAATAAACAACATATGTCACTCTATTCTCACTTTCAATCGGTCTAATCTCGTCAAATGTACCGTACTAACATGCTACTTATAAAGTGTAAATATCTTACCATAACTGATAGAGGTGAAGCGTACATTAAGATGGAGAATATTGTAGCAGCAAATCCACAAATAAGCTTCCTTTTGTGCAAGTCATGGATGGCAAACACAGAAACAAATGCCACAACTGAAAATACTGCAAGAATGACCACAAGTAGTCCGAATATCTTGGCCTTCTCTTTCTTGGGTGCAAATATTAGAAAAATGAGTACATAAACTGATTCAATTGCTGCACCAGTGCCATTGATTATTGACACCAATATGTTGTTTGGTGATATAAATGGGAGACCATACCTGTTTAAATCAATCATTTGAACACAAAAAATTAAAAATTGAATACTAACACGTTCAAGGGTTTAGTCAATTAGGCTACTCTTCTTAAAAAAGTCGGGACTTTTGAAAATGAATCTCATGACTCAATAGTATGATAACTTAGGTCGAATTCTAATGTTGATGTTCAACGAATCGAGTAAGCATCTTACTGGACGTATTAAATGCATGTTTAGAAAGTGTTTATATTTGATTTAATAATAAATGGATATAAGAAGTAATTGATAAGTAAATTGTACTTGTGAGTCTATGAATATATGGATCAGAGTAATTTACGTATTATAAAAATGGCCAAACATAGGCTACGGGGGAAGTCCCACTTCTCTTAAATGAAAACCATAATCAACATATGGAGTTGACTTTTAAGATAGAATTTCGAGACGCAACAATCATAGAGAATTTAAGATAACACGTTTAATGATTATTTATATAAATTAAGTACCATGCAGAAAGCAAGCAGTTGAGCAATGTCATGACATAGGGTATGCCTGAGAATTGTTCCGTCGATCTTTTCATGACTATCCTCTTGAATGTTATCCTGCAACAAATTTGTAAAAAATTAAGAAAAATGAATAACAAGAATTTTTTTGATTAAAGACTCTTAAATACCTGAGAATAAATTTCTAGTAAAAAATGTTCACATGGGCAAGTTTTCTTTTCTTTTTCATTTTCAAAGGAAGGTGTGCATGGTGATGGTGGACCTGTGGTGAGTAGGGAGAATTGAACCAGACCGAGCTAAGAGTTCATTTTGGTTCTTGTTAAATTTGGATGAGAACCATCACTTGCACATGGTTCTTATGTGTACATTTTTTCGTTAGTATTCCGACCGGAACATGCCCACCCTTAGCGATGGCGTGGGGTCGAGAATACTTACGTTGGAGCCAAGAAGAGAAACAATCCAGTAGCATTTCCTGTTCATAAAAACAGATTCAATTAATTTCTCTTAAAGAATCAAAGAAAGGTATATACAACAATAATTAAGTCTTATTCTCGATAAATTTAAACTCGACCACCGTCGCTCCATTCTGGACATTGCTGTATCTACTAGAAAGAAAGATAAATGGAACTGGAAAATAATACCAAAAACACCGAAAACCAAATGCAGAATTTTATTCATGTCTTCACAAAGAATTAAGGAAATTGAATCACTGTCTAGTTCTTCAGACAAAGAAAAGACACTTCAAGAAATGCAATACAGTTTTCTTGAAAGTGCAGAGGTTTGTTTATGAAGCGGTGTAATGATGTGAGATTTTATGGGGAAAAGGGTGAGGGTTATATACAACCAAAAATAATAAGAAACAAACTTTGCTTTTGCAAAATGCAGTGAATGCAGCATATTACGTCCTTATCCATCTATTCTTGGGCTGGGTAATAAGAGAGTAGTGTCATCTTCCCACCACCCCTGTCACTTTCTCTCTGTATCTAAATTTAATTGTCTGTAATGCATAGGTACAAGTAAAATAGTTCTTGGCCTTATCAGAATAGAAAATTGTTGTTGTGAGTTTATTAGCGAGTCGGCGAATCGCACCTCGTCTAATAGTTAGTATTAAGAAAACGGGTTGTGAGTCATCCGCTTGGAATTGACCCGACCCGTAGCACTTGAAAATGGGTAGGAAGCTTTTTTTCGTTCACAATAAGACCTGAACGATTATCCCCACTTTTGGTAGCTTACAAGTTTACGTTCGTCCCAAATTCGTGCGTGTATGTTCAAACCCCCAAATAGACTTGACGAGAAATCTGCAAATAAATTCTCCCGATTAGAGACGGATATAGGGGGGGCTGGGCTGGGCTGGGCTGTAGCCCACCCCCACAAAGGCCCAATTTTTTTTTTTTTTTTTGTAAGGTAATTTATTTATTTATTTGTTTATTTTTTAACAACAGTTTTTCATGTGTAAATTTTTTTTTTTTTTTTTTTTTTTTTTTTTTTTTTTTTTCACGTATTAGCCCGATTTGAAAATTTGTAGTCCGGTCTTAGATCCAATCTTGGATCCGTCCCTGCTCCCGATGAATACTTGTAGTTGTGGGTCTATGAGCTATAGTACTTAACTGTAATTTGATTTGATCACCAACTATAAATATGAAAAATATATCAATAAAGCTACTTGGCCCGGGTTGGTGACTAGGCCAAGTGACAGGGGGCGCGTGCCCCCCCTATTGGAGGGGCGCCTGCCTGGCTTTGAACTATAATAAATTTGTAGCACATTAAGTATTCTGTTAGAAGAGATGATCAGATTTGATCGTCGACACACTTTCCAAGATTTATTTTCAATTATTGCATCATACATGCGTAAATTTTATAAATGAGCAATGACTTAAATCAAGATATTTGTCTACTTTGATACTCTTAAATTTCGTCGGCATGGTAACCTCAAAAATATTAGTCCAATTAAGGTGTAGAACTACAACTTACATTTCGTGGTCCAACAAATGTTCCAATTGAGGAATGCTATGCAATATCTTAAAATAGCCAAATTTCATGAATAAATTAGGTCAATATGTGTTATCAACGAATGTAATTTGAAAATATGTTGTGGGAATTGTAGATGTCATAAACTACTAGTCGTAATCAATTCACGAGTTTAAACGAATTACTAAAAATGCACTTTATCAATGGAAAAATTAATTGGTGAAGCCCCTTTTTCGATCGAAAATGCCGGATTCCCTTGGATAGAAAAAGCCGATTGGTGAAACCACGACGGGTAAATGTGAGACTAAAAAAATACCGAAAACTTTCAACAATTGGCACAATTTGTCGGAAATCTCCGTTAGTGTTGCACTGCTTTTTAGTAGATACTAGTTTCTTATTTGTGATACTCACTTTCATGTTGACGTGATAATATTTTTGTGGAGTTCACCTAATTCGACATCAAAATTTAAAAGAGTTACATACATCGTTTAGTTGAATAAAGAGTTTTTGATTTCAATGAAGCATATTATCTATTGGTTTGGTATAGTGCTTGATCATGACTTCACAATTTACACACTTTCACCGCGTTATCCATAAGTTTGTCTCACACTTTCGAGGTGGTTGATTAATTAGTCAGACCAACCCATTGGATAGTATCTATGAAGAAGTGTCCAACCCGACTCTAATTTGTTAACTTAGTTTGTTATACTGATTTTGTCGAAGCATCTTAGGTCTCGTATTGGCATCAACTTGCTATTGATGTTACATGTGTTATTCAATAATGAAAATGTTACAAGTCCCTTTCATTCTTCTCTTCGAAAGTCTGTTAACAGTTGACATGAATGAATGAGAGATGCCTTACAACTCTCTAATTATAAAGGAGATTCTCTCTATTGTCTTTATAAGAAAAATAATTGGCTTTTTTCCTACCCTACTTTTTGCGCCAAAAGTTTATACTAAAAGAAACCCCTAGAGGGTTACTACTACTAATGATGGAATGTTCTTGAACGTACATTGTATTCTTAAATTAGAGGGAATTCAGAATGAAAGACTAACAAATTTGTTAGGGAAAATTGCAGTCACAGTACCAAACATTTCACTTTTTTGTAGACTTTGCCAAAATCTTTGATTTGTGCTTCCCACAGTACCAAACCTTTAAATAATTCGCACTTGGAGTCCAAATTGACAGAAACCATTAGTTGACCAAAAATTAAAAATTTGACCAATTGTTGACTAATTCTTAAAGGGAAAAATGATAACTTTCCCTTTTTTCATATAAAAAAAACCTAAAATCAAACAATTAAATAAAAAACCAAAACCCTATTATCTTCTCCAATCACCCCACCCCACCCCACCCACCCACCCAACCCAAAACCAAAACGGTCGACACCCACCTCTGTCACCGTTCAAGTTCTTCGAATGCTAGCACTGACAAACATTCGCTGCAAGTGATACGGATCCCTATCAACCCTTATGCCGACCTCCTAAAATTCACCAACAAGTACACCGTGGAGCTTGGAGCTGGCTGCGAAGTAGCTGCCATGCTTGGTTTTCATGATGTCGTAATTACAAACATTGCGCATGTCATGCTGCCATAAAAGCACAATTTGAAGAGGAACGAGCATGTTTTCAAGAATACCCTAAAGACAACCCAGTTGTATTAGGCGAAAGAGGATCAGATTCAGGCATTAGGCCCGCCTTTTGATTTTGTGATTGCGACGGGCGTGGTTTATTTGGAGGAGACGATGGCGCCGTTAATCAGGGCAATAGAAAGTTTAGTGCCAGATGACAGTGTCATTTTTTTGGGTTACCAGCTAAGTTATCCAATTAGGCCTGTAATCAGTCTTAAGCATCATTCGGATGAGGATGAGAGGATAATGAGGTGGTTGGACAATCAACCCGTGTCTTTGGTGGTGATTTTGTGTTTTGAAAGTTGGGGATGGTTGAAGGGGGAACAAGTCAAGGAGGTAGCCGGAGAACTTGAACGATGGCGAAGGCGAGTGCCGCCCGTTTTCGTTTTGGGTTGGGTGGGGTGGTTGGAGAAGATAATAGGGTTTTTGGTTTTTGATTTTTGATTTTAGTTTTTTTATATGAAAAAAGAGAAAGTTACTATTTTGCCCTTTAAGAATTAGTCAACGATTGGTCAATTTTTTAATTTTTGATCAACTAACGGTTAAATTAACGGTTTCTGTCAATTTGAACTCCAAGTGCGGATTATTTAAAGATTTGGTAGTGTGACTACAATTTTCCCAATTTGTTATTTGTCACATATATTATTTTCTAAGCCCATTAAAAATTTGACAACTAGCTAGCATACCCTTTTGCTATGTCATGCCTTGAGCATAGACTTAATTTGAGAGCTCTCGCACAAGAAAATGTGAACTTTATTAATATATAACAATCAATTTATCGTACTGAGAGTGTTATACGTTATGTTTGAGTGTACATCCAAATTGATTTGATGAATTCACTGGCACTTCGTCTTTTCAAGTTTACTTTTTCTGTGACACTCAAGACACGAGAGTCCATAGAATAACTATAGTATAATTTATTTTTGCAAGTTTATTTCACAGCAAGCCATCATGTTTTTATAATGGCATCTCCTAAAAAATGAATTGATCAATAACAATTGTTAAAGATTGTATGGAAGAGAGGGACACTAAGCCCCTATTAAGTGAAGATTAAAATTTAGATTTTAATTTAAGTCAAAATCAATAATTACTTTTGACTATATATTTTATGAGACTCATAACTTTTCAACTATACATTTTATAAGTTTTTATCATAAAATCTACTAAAATTCTGATTTATATCCCCACCAAACATGGCTAAATTGTATTGTAAACTTCCTATATGTTTTCTTAAAAGGGATGTCAATTATAAAACCTAATTCCATATTAATTTATATGAAAATTATTTAACCTAATGGGTTGGTTTAAAAATGAAAGGAGAGAGGAATTCCTTTTGAGCCTTTGGAAAAAAAATAAAATAGAAAAGCATTTAATTATAGATCTTTCTCAAGCCTACATTCATGAATACAGAATACCTGCTTACTTTTAATTGAAAACCATTAAAGATGAGACCTTTGCTTTTTCTATAATCTAACAATTGGTGCCAAACAGTCCACCAAGGTTGCCTTTTTCTTAACAAAATGTGACCTTAAAGAACAATCTTGGATTCTTGATAGGTGGGATTAGGACTGGGCTTCCCAACCACGGCCCGAAAAATCGACCCTTTGGGGATAAACTCGGGTCGGGTCGGGTCGGGTAAAATAAATTTAAAAGAATTGTGGGTCGGGTCGGTTCAACCCAAAAACCGACCTAACCCACTAAAACCCTATTAAATTCTCATCAGTTCACCAACCCTTTTGCAGGTGCCACTTTCTTCCTTTTAACACTTACCTTTCTCTACGGTCTTTTAGCAGGGTGGGCACTCTTGACTTCGTCTTCACCGGAGCCAAAGTCCGGCCAGAACTCCTGCGAAGCCGGCTTGTTAAGTTCGAAGTTTCGGTGGCGGGTAATGGTGGATCCAACTCCTTCCGATGACATCACCAATACTGTCGGATCCTCCACTATTAATGGGTGCCCCACCTTCATAGTGGTGCCTTTTGGGTCCAGTTCAAGGCCATTTACCTATTGGAAACTATTTATGTGCTGAAATTGACGATTCTGTTTGCAACAGCATTGTACTGGGCATTTGGAGATATGCTTTTAAATACTCCAATGCATTTTCTCCTCTCCCAAAATCACCCTTCAGGGACATGGCTGTAGTTTTGATACTGAAAGAACACAAAACCCCTATTGGAAAGTGTTTAGTGAAGGAAATGACAAAACTGATCCGACATCAAAATATGATTTTTTGGGCTAAAATAAATTTTTTGCACAAAGCCCCAGTTGGACCCGATTTGACCTGATTCGGGTCGGTAAGTGAAAGAGTCCAAAACCGAGTATAACGGGTTGGGTCGGTTTTGGGCCAATCCGACCCATTGCCCACCCCTAGGTGGGATATCTGCCTCTAATTTATTGCCTAGACCTTCCAAATTCAAAGGTGCACTTTGTGCAGGTAAAAGTAGAACTGGGGAAAAAGTTGAAATAAAATGGAGTGACAGAAAAAATAACGAAATTCATGTAATTTTGTCGTGTTTGATATATTCGATAGACCTACAATATGTTCCTCTTTACAAAATCAACAAATTCACCTACCAATAACGATTTTCTGTTTGCACTAGGGGTGTCCAAAATATCCGAACCGAACCGGACCGAACCGAACCCGGACCGAACCGAACCCGAACCGAACCGAACCGAACCGAGCGGTTCTTCATAAGTTAAAGACCTGAACGGGTACCCGAATCGAGAACCGAAAAGTTTGGGTCGGGTCTTGGGTCTCGACCAAGAACCGAAGAACCGAATGAGACCCGAAACTAAATAATTTTTTTTATTTTTTTATTGAATTAATTAAATTATTTTATTTTTTCTAACATTTTACATTGGTGGAAGATTAATAAATCAAGATTTAAATTTTTATCTGAGGTTGTAAGGGATGTTCCTGCCATTCATGTATCTACAGTTGCTTCTGAGTCAGCATTTAGTACTGGAGAACGCATTCTTGATCCATTTAGGAGTTCTTTAACTCCTAAAATAGTTGAAGCCTTAATTTGTACACAAAACTGGCTAAGAAAATATTCTAGACTCTTAAAAGTTTCTCAAGATGAAATTTGCATTGAAAAAACAAAGTTCTATGAGGGCATTGAGACGGGTAATAGATATATATTATATATTTTTTTTATCAAATCTTATTAGTTGAATATTTTTTAGTTTATTTGTTTGTTACTTGTGTTTTTTCAATTCTTGTAGAGTTTTTTGTCATGGCAAGTCAAGCAGTAGCAGTTGATGATTAAATCAAATAGTTGGTAAGTATTAATATCTACTTTTTGGTATTTGTATGCATTGAATTAATGTTATTCGACAGCTAGTTATTTTTATATTTTTGAATTTGGTTATGTTAATTTGTAAAAGTTACAAATGAAATGTCATTAGTTATATTTATGTAGTGTTGCTGTAAATGTTAAAAAAATTTAATTATGGTACGGAACCGAACGGAACCGAATCGACCCGAACTGAACCGAACGAAACCGAACCCGAACGGTTCCATAATTATATTTGGACCCGACGGGTCCATTTATTAAATACCCGAAAATTCTGGAACCGAACAGAACCGAACCGAACCGAACCGACCCACGGACACCCCTAGTTTGCACCTCTAAGGAATGCCAATATTCTAAAGAATCTCATCTCAATTTCAGCATGCCAATTTTGGAGTGTGGCCCCACAAATTTGGATCAGAGATCAAATTTGAAGGTGCCCATACAAGAAGTAGTTCTCATCAATTCAACTCAATTATGAAAGAGGCCACGTTACCTGAAATCATTGCGAGGTTCAAATGCTTTTCAACAAATTAAATTACAGTGAACGAAATTTATTTATGGAACACGTGAGACTTATAATAAATAAATTTAAGTAACATACTTGTGTGGATTCAAAGAACGTTTAAACATTCAATATTTTGTTGGATTATGTAAGAGAATACTTATCTGTTCCCACCAATCTATCGGACTCATATAAGACGAGGGTCGGATCTTCAGGTGACCCTGGCCCATTGACTTACTATAAATAGACACTATCTATTACACTTAGTTGGGAGTTTTGTTAGTGACTCAAGTGGGCTGAAGATCGAGAAGTGAGTTATTTAGAGGGGTGATATACGTACAAGGCCCCATCCCCTGCAACGTACATGCCGTGTGGCTCTATACGTATAGGGGTTTTTCAACTATTTATACTAAACATTAATTTTTTGAACCATCACTAGAAAAGCTAGAAGCTCTTCTTTATTTAGAATTACCAACAAAGAATCTTTTTAGAAAAAAAGCATTTTGATCCTGGATGAGGAGAGGAAGAAAAGGAAGTTGCTTCTTCCTTATTATTATTTTTTTATTCAAGCCAATTAAATAAAATGTTCTTGCTCACTTGTACGAGATCAGACTTCACGTATCACCATCAATGGAGGTGAACTTGAATTGGAGATTGGATGCGAATAAAATTCTCAGCAGTTGCAGAGACGTCGAGTCGACATCCTCCACCACTTTCTTCTGCCTTCCTCTTTTTCTTTATGTCATTTCTTTCAATTTTCCAAAAACTCCAAAATAGTACAGTGCATTTTTTTCTTTTTAGAATAAAGCTTCCTTGCCAGAATAAAATCGACAGAGGCGCTGACCTACCCTCACATGAGCCAACCCCACATGAATAAAAAATTGCAAAAAAAGTGGACCCCACCCCCTATTGTGAGGGTCGGTCAGTCCTTCTGTTGATTTTTCTGGTATTGAAGCACATTTTTTTTATTATTATTATAGAATTTAAATATGAATATTACTATTAGTACATCAAAATAAATAACGCCACATGATGCTTTACTATTTATCAATTTAAAAAACAATCAATTTTTTCCCTTCACGTTATATTATATAATTTATGAGTAGTGTTATGGGTACATAAAGGTACCCATAGCACTTGACATAATGGGCAAGTGTTTGCCCCCTATTGGAGGGTTTTCGAGTGGGCTCGGAAACCCTCCAATAGGGGGCAAACACTTGCCCATTATGTCAACCATTATGGGAAATGCTATGTACAAATAGCATTTCCCATAATTTATTATATAGCTTTTTTATTTACACATAGCAAAATCCTTTAAATATTTTGTCCAAAAGTAAGAGATTATTCTAAATTCCGTTAGGCTCAGACATCTTAGAGATATATTTTTTTATTTGAGTTTGATAAAAGGATCTCTAATGAGTCACCTTCGAACTTGAAGTATTACCTTCAACATTACAGTCGCCAACAGTTAGTATGAATGAGACGAAAACAACAACTTTTCAACAACCCTTCGAATACGAGACCTTTTGAAACCCAAATGAATAAGAGGCTCTCGAGGAACTCAAATTCAAGCTGGTCTTATTCTATACGAGAGGCCATTTTAATAGACACCCAGAATTGTTGATGTAGCAACGTTATATTGGGTGTGATCCCATTGGTGCTCAGAGCTCGTGCTTCAATTTCTATGCTTAGCTTTGGCAAGGCATTGCATTGTGAAAACCATTAAGTTAGGAGTGGAAATTAATGTAATAGTGGGGAACTTCTTTGATTGATATCTATGGGAAATGTAGAGATGCAGTAGTGCACGTAAAATGTTTGATTTTATGCCTGAAAGAAATGCTGTGATATGGAATGCGATGATTGGAGGGTATATAAATAATGGTGACATAAAATCTGCGAAACTTTTGTTTGAGAAAAATGAGGAGAAAAGCGTTCGTAACTTGGAATGAGATAATTGATGGGTATGCGAAAAGTGGCGATACGGTGATGGCAAGACATGTTTTTGATAATGTGCCAGAGAGGTTAAAGACTGTGGTGACTTGGACAGTGATGATTGTTGGGTATGCTAGTGATGGGGATATGGAAGCTGCATGGGAAACTATTGAGCTAGAAATAGAATTAAAGAGAATCTGTATTGAGCTAAAAATGAATTCACGTTCTGTTACAGGTGTTTAACTGCATATATAAATACAACAACGGAATCATAGATGTTCATGTAAAATAATTACAGCTGTACAAGTAAAATATCTACAATTTTCCATGTAGAATATCTCTATTACCCCCACTCAAGGTGGCCGATGAATGTCGAGAACAGCCATCTTGGATAGCAAAGGAAACAAGGAAGTAGCAGGTAATGTCTTGGTAAAAACATCAGCAAGCTAATGTTGAGTGCGAGCAGGAAGAAGTTCGATGAAATCGGCAGCGATCTTATCTTGAACAAAGTGGCAATTGATTTCGATAGACTTCATACGCTCATGGAATGTGGGATTAGTGGCTATGTGAATTGCAGGCTGATTATCACAGAAGAGCAAAGCTAGTGAAGGAGATGAGACTTGGAAATCTACCAATAGTTGATGAAGCCAAATTATCTCACTGGCTGTTGAAGCAAGGGCACGATACTCTGCCTCTGTAGATGAGTGGGAAATAGTAGACTGCTTCCTGGCTTTCCAAGAAATCATGGAATCACCGAGAAATATGCAAAAACTTGTTACAGACTTACGGGTGTCTAAGCAAGAGCCCCAATTAGCATCAGTGAAAGCTCGAAGTTGGAATGATGAAGAAGAAGAGAAAAACAAACCTTGTCCTGGAGTTGCTTTCAAATATCGAAGGAGTTGATGTTCTGCATCTAGATGAGATTGTCGGGGAACAGAGACAAACTGACTAAGTTTATGTACTACAAATGTGATGTTTGGCCGGGAGATGGTGAGATATAATAAACGACCAACTAACCTCCTGTAGGAAGAGGTATCAACAAGAGGAGCACCCTCAAATTAGCTGAGTTTAGACTTCAGATCCATAGGCAAAGAAGAAGGCTTACAAGCAAGAAAACCAGAGTTTTCAAGGAGTTGTAAGGTGTAATTGCGCTGAGATAAAACCAGCCCTTTTGAAGACCTAGCAATTTCCAAACCGAGAAAATATTTTAGAGAACCAAGATCTTTGAGTTTGAATTGGCTGTGGAGGAACCATTTTAAATCTTCAATGGCATTGATGTCGGAGCCCGTGATGATGATATCATCAACATACACTAGTAAAGCAACGAAAGAAGATTTGCTGCCCTTTGTGAAAAGAAAGTAGTCTGACTTGGATTAGCTGAAACCATAAAGAACAAGAGCGTGGGAAAATTTGGAGAACCATTGTCTCGAGGCTTGTTTTAAACCATAAATTGACTTGTGCAACCTGCAAACAAGTTTTTCCCCTTACTATCAATCTGGTCTTGTTTCAAATAGCCCAAAGGAAGATCCATGTTAACTTCTTCAAACAAATCGCTATTTAAAAATGCATTATTGACGTCAAGTTGAATAAGAGGCCAACCTTTTGCAGTTGCAATGACAAGAAGTAGTTTAACAGTGACTAACTTTGCAACTGGAGAAAATGTTTCGATAAAATCCAAGCCTTCTTGTTGCGTGTATCCTTTGGCCACCAAACGAGCTTTGTATTGCTCAATATTACCGTCGGAATTATATTTGCATCCAACAGAATGTTTTCCCTTAGGAAGTGACTAGATACTCCAAGTGTTATTAGACTCCATAGCTTCCAACTTATTAGTCATAGCATCCCTCCAATGCTGAAATTTTACAACCTGGTGAAAGAATTGTGATTCATAGTTGGAAGAGACATTTAGGATGTAATCACGATGAGAAGAAGAAAGATTGTCATAGGAAATGTATTTTTCTAAAGGATATGGGGATGTGGAATCAGGCTGAGATGTATGGGACAACAAGTTATAGTGGTAGTCTCGCAAATAAGAGGGAAGTTTAGTGACTCTGGAAGACCTCTTAATAGTTGAAGGCGAAGTGGTAGAAGCAGGCATATTCTTGTCATCAATGTGACCTAGACCAGAGGTAGTACCATCAGAAATGGGTAAGTCACAAGATGGTACGAGTAAAACTAAGTCTGGAAATGGATCCACAACGTCAATGGGACTACCTCTGGTTTCGATTGGAAAGGAAACAAGTTCTCATGGAAAACCACATTACGGGAAACAAATAAAGTTTTTGAAGCAATAACATAAAGGTTATACCCTCTGATACCTGGTGGATACCCAACAAATATGCACGTAGTGGCACGAAGATGAAACTTAGTTCGATGAGAGGATAATGTGGAAGCAAAACATAGACAACTAAATACCCTGAGATAGTTATAATCAACAAGCAGATTATAAAGAAGCTGGTAAGGCGTCTTATGATGCAACAAAGGTGATGGAGTCTTGTTAATCAAGTAGGCCGCAGTCAGAACACATTCACCCCAAAACTTAATAGGGACACGTGACTGGAAGAACGGTGATTGAGCGACATTAAGCAAGTGTTGATGCTTCATTTCCACCACCGAATTTTGTTCAGGGCGTTCAATACAAGAAAACTGACGCAAGACCCCTTTGGCATTGAAAAAAATTGTGAACTGGAGTTCAGGTGCATTATTAGACCTGAATTTCTTAATAACCTTGTTAAACTGAGTTTCAACGAGGAAGAAAAATTTAGGAATGATAAAGCTAACATCCGACTTCTGTTTCATTAGATAAACTTATGTAAACCTAGTGCAATCGTCCACCATCGGAAAATACCGATAACCGGCACGTGTTTGTATGTGATATGGATCCCATGTGTCACAATGGACTAAATCAAAAGCATTCGCAGAAAAATTATTGTTGAAAACAAATGAAAGATGTCTTTGTTTAGCTAATGGACAAATTGAATAAGGAGTATTTCTATGATCAATACAAGTATATCGCAACACGTCCCTTAACAACTCTAACCGTTTGAAAGATAAGTGACCAAGTCTATTGTGCCAAGTTTATGATGACACATTATTTGAAATTGAAATAGTGGAATTACAAGATATACCAGCCAAAACACAATTATTGGCAAGCAATGATGCAATATCAATGACATAAAGTTCAGCCACCTTGTTACCCCTGCCAGTCGTCTTCAAATTGGGCATTTTGTGAACAACACAATGATCTGTAAGAAATCTGACTTGAAGGGAAGAGTTCCTGGTTAATGAGCTCACAGACAGCAAATTAAACTAGAATTGTGGAACATAAAGGACATCATGTAACACCAATGACGGTGTGAGTTGGACAGATCCAGAGAACTGAACATGAATATGATTTTTGTTGGGAAGGGTCTCAAAAGAGTTCGAAATGGGAACCATGTTGTGAAATAAAGACTGATCAAAGCATAAGTGACTTGTAGCACCTGAGTCCACTATCCAATATCTTAGAGAATGAAGAATTGGATGGAGGGAAATAGATAAGCAAGTACCTGATGTGTGTGCAGCACTAACATCAGCTTCAGTATAAGCTTTGACTGCAGTAATATGAGAATTCAACATAACCAACAATGTTGATATTGACTTGGATTCAAGGTTTGAACAAAGCCGCCAACATTCCCTTGATGATTAGAAAAAGAATCGAAAGTCTGGTTTGCTGTGGCAGTCACAACTTGACTTGATGAATTAGGCTTATTTTGTAGCCTGAAGGATAACCATGAAGTTTGTAGCATTCATCTACGATATACCCATTGAAACCACAATAGGTACAAAGTGGACGTTCACTCTTCTGCCCCTTCCCAGAATATTGACTATTGTTGGATTTATTATCCTCTGTTTTGACAGAAAACGCCATGGAACTATTGCTAGCAGAATTTCCAGTTATGGCATTCATATTTCTCTGACGTTCCTCTTGAGAAATGAGTGCAAAACCTTATTGATAGGTGGAATGGGTTCCATAAGTAATACTTGGCTACGAGCTTTAGCAAATGAATCATGGAGTCCCATTAAGAAAGACATAACATACTCAGTTTGATAATTATCAGTCAGATCCTTAGTACCTCCACACGTGCACTTTCCACATGAGCAAACTGGTCTATAGTTATTAAGTTCCTCCCAAATAGTCTTCAACTTAGTGAAATAGGCACCAACAGTGAGTTGAGCTTGAGTAAGATTCATTAATTCACGCCATAACTGGAAAATTTATGGACCATTTCTCAGCTGGAATCTCTCCTTGAGATCTTTCAAGATTTCTTGAGCAGACGTAGCATATATAACACTGGCCGATATCTACTTAGATACGGAATTAAGGATCCAGGAAATTACTATGTTGTTATTGTAAGTATTATGCCCTAGGTCCAATCAACTTTGGACATAAGCACTTTTAATGTATATATAACCAATGCATATTTATGGCAAGATCTATTATATAATTCAATTAATATTCTAATTAATTAAATAATAGAATCCGTAGATTCAAGTCTTGATGATTTGTTAATCACAAGGAGTTGTGATTGTGAGATACAAATTACATATGACTGAATCTTAAATCGTCCGTGGTCGTATGTAATAACGGGATACATATATCGTTATTACGGATAGACAATCACGTGTGGCATTTCTTACTTATGAAGTAAGTAGTTGATCTTACAAACTAAAGTGTGGAGACATTTGAATGAACACGTGAATGTTTTGTTATAGAACAAAACATTGGAGACCCGTTGAGAGATTCCACATGGAAAACTATCTGAGTGTCAGTGGTTAATCTCTAACGTTCGGTAGTGGATTGGTCCTTTGACTTGAGGTCATCATAGTACCTTATGTGAGGACAGTCATGCTTTGGTGATGTCGGATGTTGCTCTGTCAAGGGTCGCTAATACGGCATCGTTCGGGTATGTCAAGAATCATATGAAGGTTGTGAATGATCAATACATGATTCGTCACTTTTAGATAGTAAGAGATTATGATCTACATTTCATCCAGTTAAGTTGATAATGAAATCATTGGCCAAGGTGAACTCATAAGTCGGAAAAGAGTTTTCGACTTACATTGACTTAACAGTAGGATAAAAGATATGATCGATAATTGAGATTGACACACGTCCATATCTCGTAATTGATCGGATCATATTGACGAAAGGATTATAGTTTCACGGTAAATGAACAAGTTTGGTTTTGTCATGCCACGTGACATTTCCCGTCACATGTATTGCCCTGACACATTGCTAGATGTCAATCTGGGACGACGAATGTGAATTTATGATAAATTAAAAGGGGTATTTTAATTTATCAATTTTGATTAGATCAAAGTAATAATTCACGTCGTTAGGCATCGTGATCGAGAACCTAATGGGTCACACACAAAAGAGAACCAGAAGAATGATATTTACCAATTAATTAATTGACAAGTGTTGTATGATTAATTAATTGAGTTGCTTATTAATATGCCCGAATTAATTAATTCATGGACCGGATTTAATTAATTTGATTAATTAAATGTTGGACCGGGTTAAGTTAAGAGATGGGTCAAGCCCATTTGGACTTGTATTAATATGCTGTTAGGGTTTTGAAAAACTGTAGAGAATTATTCATTATTCTTGCTAGCACGAGAAAAGAAAACACTAACCGTCATTCTTGTTCTCTGTGTGGATCACCATTGGAGGCTGGACAATTGGACAGCTTGGATTGCAGATCGTGATCATTGGAGTTCGTGAATCAGCAAAAGAGTTTGCGGAATTCATCAAGGTATTATTCTAAACACAGTTTCTATCTAAACACAATGTAGATCCTTGTTTGGGAATCGAAAATTGTTTTACTTCCGCTGCGCAGATTAAGTAGGTTCCCAACAGTTACTGTGAGTCCGTTAAGGAGAATGTCATTACCTATTGGTTTTGGGATATATTCATCAATAAATCCTAGTTTGTTCTTTACATACATGACTATCACCATAGCTCTACTCCGAGAAGCATAATTATCACCGGTCAGCTGCTGAGAAACCAGGACAAGACCTGGATTGTCAGAATGATGGAGATAATAAGGAATCGAACCATCGTCAATGGCAGAATTGTTCACCGACGAAGAAGAATTGTCCAATTGCATCAAAGGATTTGTCACCCTGGATTTTCAGAGAACAAAGACTGAAACTTAGGTAGCAAGTCTCTATTGATAGAGAACAACTGAAGCCAAGAATCAATCTCAGACAAGGAAGAATCTTGAAGCAGAAAATAACACTGATACCATATTGAGCTAGAGATAGAATTAAAGAGAATCTGAATTAAGCTAAAAATGAATTCACGCTCTGTTACAGGTGTTAAACTGCATATATAAATACTACAGAATTACAGCTGTCCATGTAAAATAATTACAGTTGTACAAGTAAAATATCTACAACTGTCCATGTAGAATATCTCTATTAGAAACTTTTGAGAAAATGACAAATGAATTTTTATGTTTGGTCAGTGATGACATCTTGGTATTTTAAGAAATGTGATGTTGACAAGGCAAGATGGATTTTTGATTGGATGAGTTTGAGGAATTTGATTATTTGGAATTCGTTAATTTCTTGGTACGTGCAAAATGGGACGCGTGAGGAAGCAACAAAGGCTTTCAACATAATGCAAGTTGGGTATTTTAAGACAGATGAAGGTTACAGTGGTCAGTATTTTATCAGCATGCACTCAGTTGGGATTGTTGAAAATATTTAAATGCCAATGTACAATCCGTTAGCCAAGTAGGCAACGGTTATAAACGGATTTTGCACGGTGTGTGATGGAGTGCAACGGGCCAACGGCATAAAGTTTAATGAGTAACAAGGTGCAAATGTAAGTTCAGTGAGTGAGACGTGACCTTATCCAAAGTTCGGTGTGTGTTCAAACTATTAAGTCATTTTCCATTAGATTAACTCAAAAAATGTGTGCTATCCTATTCATATCCTTATGGCACCACTTCCATTGAAGACTCGCTGTTGCCGTGATTAGCATGTGAGGTAGCTTTAACTTGAACTGGTAATTTTTTCTTGCTCAGACCTAAGCGAGCTAACACCTTACAACTTGCTATTTTTTCTTCTACATTGTCACCGATTATCTTGTGGCCATATTCATTTTATTTTTGCAACTTGCATCATTATGAATTGTTGACAAACAAAGATTTAATTTCTTTCACGAATGTTTTGCTATAATATTTGTGACTAGTACAAATTTGCTCGTCCGTGGTTTTTTCGGAAGATATGTTTTCAAGTAATGTGAGTTTCACCCGACCTTAAGCACGTAAATAGTTAGGAGATTTTAAACTAGTGTAAATCATCGAAAAGGAGAAATACATACCAATAGGCATTCTTTTTAGGATAGCAGATTTCAAATCAATCTCCATGCTTCCTCGGTTAGCAATTGATATAGGAACCTATAGCGAAAAACGAATTATAAGACAATGCGTATTTACTTTTTGCGGGGAATTTCTCCGGTGAGTCCTAAAGTTGTTGGTCAAAACAGCCTGCTATCATGGAATGAGACGCTCTTTACTTTCATAAGCAGCATGGATTCTTGCCTCTTCCCAGTCTTGAAGCACAGGAAAGCTATGGGATGATAGGATCTATCAATGGAGTCCGTTATTATTATGGGCCTGCGCGTCCAATATTATTTAGCCTGCGTGCCAACTAGTATAGGATACAAGTTGCAGCTGGACTAATTGAAGATACAAGAAGAGGAGGAGACCATAGAGATGGAGCATTGTATGAATCAATGCATATACCCCCTAGGAACTGACCAACTAGTCTTCCTTATGGCTCGGGAAGACTAGATAGTATAAGTCCATAATCGTCCACACTATTATATGTATGTTTATTTTTGCATGTTAGATGTATAAAAAAATATATATATAATTATTACGATGAGACCTTTGCATGCAAAACCCCTCGTTAAAAATATTAAGTCATTTTCTTATTCGCCTTCCATCATTATAGTGAAAAAAACGAGAATCCTAAATCGATCTCAGCTTGTTGAGTACACTCAAGGCTGGTCTATTATGGATATGTTTGACACTATGAAATATTAGATATTTCTGAATGATGGGTTTGACTTAACTAAAATTTATCTTTTGTTGAGTACACTCAAGAGAGAAATTTTAGAGGCATGTTAAAATATTAAGTCATATTTATATTAGCCTTCCATCATTATAGTGAAAAACGAGAGTCCTAAATCGATCTCAGCTTGTTGAGTACACTCAAGGCTGGTCTATTAGGGATATGTTTGACACTATGAAATATTAGATATTTCTGAATGATGGGTTTGACTTAACTAAAATTTATCTTTTGTTGAGTACACTCAAGGAGATGAATTTTGGAGGCATGTTAAGCTAACACATAAGATGTGTGAAGACAAAGAGTTGTCAGCTTAATGATCTGGGAGTTGTTGTATGGAGATACAATTGATAATAGTATCTACCCAAATGTTTTATTAAAAGTTTTTTGAGTACACTCAAGGTTTTAATATAATAAATGGGATCCCAGCCCACTGGGAATCAAGTATGGATTCCATAAATTTATGTGAGGGTCATAAATTTGAGTTAAACAGTGGGAGCGAAATTAATTTAATAAAAGACCATATTAAATTAATTGATGCATTTTATATATTATTCTTTTACTTTTCGTCGTTTACATTTATTGAATCTTGAGTAACCATATGTATTTGAGCGGCATACTGTATGCCAACAACCAAACCAAATTTTCTTGATTGGCACCGCAATCTGAGAATTGTTCTCATGCATGAAAAATTGATTATGTCCTTGAGTAGCCCTTTCCAGAGACACTCGTTGATGACTCGATAAAGGAAGAGTGGCTGCTATAATAAACACAGTGATGACGATAGTACTGCAACATGTGTGATGTTTGCGACTATGTCACCTGAGTTACAAAAGCAACATAAGAGTATAGATGCTAACACATGATTTTCATCTCAAAGTGTTGAATGATAAATAATCACGTGTGGAAAGATATGAGATTTCCTAGCAACTATACCAGTGTATAATGGCAAAAGAGTCTCAGCCAGTTCTGTGTGCTGAAGACGTTGACTACTTTGAGAAGTTGTCTCAATTGAGTTCAATCATGAACAATGAACTAAGTATGACTTGGTTCTACAATCTTTGCCAGTAGAGTTATTCATAACTAATTATGAATTTAACATGAATAAATTCGAATGCACACTTATTGAGTTGCTGAACATGCTTAAGACTGTTAAGCCCAATATCTATGTTTGTAGTGGGCAAATCTTAGTCATAGATTCCTCCTGTAGGAAGTCTAAAGGATGTTTTGGGAAAACAACCAAGATGGCTAAGACAGTTAAAGCAAATAAGGACAATACCAAATCTAATGACCATTATTATCATTTTGGAATGATATAGGTCATTGGAAAGAAATTGCAAGGCTTATATCTACTTCATTAGTTTCATGGGTATTGGATACCAGATATGGATCTCATATTTGTATAAATATGCAGAAACTAAACAGAAGTAGATCACTGCAAAAAGGGAAGAAGTTGACCTGTACGTTGAAAATGAGCAAATGTTGCTGCATTGCCTATAGGAGCTAGCTACTTTTTACCTTTGCCTTTAGGCTTAATATTAGAATTAGAGAAATATTGTTTTGTTCTTTTACCATTACCAAGAGCATTAAATAAATTTCATGTTTGGACATGAATTATTTTAATGTTAAGGACAATTGTTGTTCCTTTTATCTTGATAAGATCTTAATGGTTATGGTAAATTACAAAATGACATTTATATTCTAAATATTGAGTATTCTATAATGAGTATAGATATTGAAAAGGCATAAAAATGATAATCTGAATAACACCTATATCTGGCATTGCAGATTTGGTCATATAAATGAAAATGCAATTCCAAACTTACATGGAGATGTACATTTGGGTCAAATGATTTTGAATCATTTGACAAATGCAAAACATGTCTGTTAGGCATAATGACCATATCTCCTTTTACTTGAAAAGGAGAAAGATCTGCATAATTACTGAGTCTAATACATAGTGATGTATGTGGACACATATCAATCAATGCTAGATAAAGTTTCTCTTATCTCATCACATTTACTAGACGGCTATTTCAGAAATGGTCATGTATATTTGATGAAATTCAAGTATGAAACTTTTGAAATGTTCAAGGGATTCAAACTAGAAATTGAGAAACAAATAGGTAAATAAATTCTCACACTAAGATTTGATCGATGATGTGGAGAATATCTAAAATGTAGAATTTTAGATTATCTAAAAGAGAATGTGATTCTCTCGCAGTGGATTCCTCTACATACATTGCAACATAATGTGTATTTGCAATGAGGAATCATGTACTATTAGATATAGTGCAATAAGACAAGCCATGCAAACTTTCAAAATCGTTTTGAGGTCATGCACTGATTGCCACGTGCCACACACTAATCGTGTCCCATCTAAATCGGTTAACAAAACTCCATACGAGTTATGGAAAGACAGAATGCCCCATTTTTCTCATATGAAAGATTGGGGCTGTGACGCTTATGTGAAGCGCACTGAATCGGATAAGTTTGAAACTAAATTCGATAAATATATATTTGTGGGATATTCAAGAGACAATTGGATATCAATTCTATAATCTCATTGAGAAGAAGGAGTTCATCTCAAGACATGTCATACTCTAGAGAAAATGTTTTTCTAGGAGAGGACAGTGGGAGTAGAGTAAATCTTGAAAGAGTTCAAAGATTCACAGATATAGTTAACCAAGTAGATAACCTGAGTCTGATCCCAAAGTGTTGAGGGACATACTCTTGATCAGGAAGTGGAGACTCCTGAGGACACGACAGCTCCATGTAAATCTTGTAGGATCATTCGACCTTCTGGAAGGTAAGAATCCATGATTACTAATCAGCATTACTAATCGAGGATGATGAACCTACTAATTATGCATAAGCAAAGTCAAGTGTTGACTCGCTGACATGACATAAGGCTATGATATCCGATATGAACTTAATGTTAACCAAGGTTTGGACCTTGGTCAACCCGCCTAATGGATTAGAACCCATAGTTGTAAATGAGTTTACAAGAAAAGTTCAATATGGATTAAAATAAGCCTTTTGGAGCTGAAATATTCGATTTGATATAAAAGTCAAAATGTTTGATTTTATCAAAAATGAATTGTGTGTTTAAAAGAAGATAGTGGGAGCATTGTCGCATTCCTAATATTATATGTATGAGACATATAACAGGAAACGACGTCTTTTATATTTCAATTGTTGAAATTATGGTTGTTAAATAATTTCTTCATAATAGATATGTGAGAAATAGCTTGATCTATAGAGATAGATCTATAAGATTGCTTAACTCATCCCAATCTATATAGATAAAATCTTAAGAATTTTTTTATATGGAGAAAATGAACTGAGAGTCATGGATACATTGATGCTAACTTCTAGTCGGACTAGAATGATAGCATATTTCAATTAGGATATTGGTTTACTCTTAAGCGATATGTTGGAAAGGTTCCAAATCGAAAATCATCGTTGATTCAATAATAGAAGCCTTATACATCACTGCTTTAGAAAGCAACAAAAGTTGTTGTCTGGGTCAAAAGTTCATTAATGAACTTGGAGTAGTTCCTAACATTGTTGATCACATGCTTCTATTGTGATAACAGTGGAGCCATCGTGCAAACGAGGGAACTAAGGTCTCATCAATGATCCAAACATGTGTTAAGGCAGTATTATCTCATTGGAAAGATAATACAATGAAATGACGTAAAGAAAGAACGAATTCCCACAAGTTATTAAATTGCAGATCCATTGACAAAGAGTTGTGTCGCAGTATAAACATGATTGTCATGTAGACTCTTATGGTATATAAGATACATAAGGGATTGGATCTAGTGCAAGTGGGAGTTGCCCTAGGTCCAATCAACTTTGGACATAAAGCACTTTTAATATATATATATAACCGATGCATATTTATGGCAAAGATTATTATTAATTGAATTAATATTCTAAATTAATTAAATAATAGAATCCGTAGATTCAAGTTTTGGTGATTTGTTAATCACAAGGAGTTGTGATTGTGAGATACAAATTACATATGACTGAATCTTAAATCGTCCGTGGTCGTATGTAATAACGAGATACATATATCGTTATTACGGATAGACCATCACGTGTGCATTTCTTACTTATGAAGTAAGTAGCTGATCTCACAAGCTAAAATGTGGTGATACTTGAATGAAAACGTGGATGTTTTGTTATAGAACAAAACATTGGAGACCCGCTGGGAGATTCCACATGGAAAACTATCTGAGTGTTAGTGGTTAATCTCTAACGTTCGGTAGTGGAATTGGTCCTTTGACTTGAGGTCATCATAGTGCCTTATATGAGGACAGTCATACTTTGGTGATGTTGGATGTTGCTCTGTCAAGGGTCGCTAATACGGCATCGTTCGGGTATGTCAAGAATCATATGAAGGTTGTGAATGATCAATAGAGGATTCGTCACTCTTAGATAGTAAGAGATTATGATCTACACATTTTCATCCAGTTAAGTTGATAATGAAATCCTTGGCCAAGGTGAACTCATAAGTCGAAAAAGAGTTTTTCGACTTACATTGACTTAACAGTAGGATAAAAAGATATGATCGATAATTGAGATTGACACATCCATATCTCGTAATTGATCGGATCATATTGACGAAGGGATTATAGTTTCACGGTAAACGAACAAGTTTTGTTTTGTCATGTCACCACGTGACATTTCCCGTCACATGTATTGCCCTGACACATTGCTAGATGTCAATCTGGGACGAACGAATGTAAATTGATGATAAATTAAAAGGGGTATTTTAATTTATCAATTTTTGATTAGATCAAAATAATAATTCACGTCGTTAGCATCGTGATCGGGAACCTAATGGGTCACACACAAAAGAGAACCAGAAGAATGAGATTTACCAATTAATTAATTGACAAGTGTTGGATAATTAATTAATTGGGTTGCTTATTAATAGGCCCGAATTAATTAATTGGATTAATTAATTCATGGACCGGATTTAATTAATTTGATTAATTAAATATTGGACCGGGTTAAGTTAAGAGATGGGCCAGCCCGTTTGGACTTATATTAATAGGCTGTTAGGGTTTGAAAAACCTAAGAGAAATTATTCATTATTCTTGCTAGCACGAGAAAAGAAAACCCTAGCCGTCATTCTTATTCTCTGTGTGGATCACCATTGGAGGCTGGACAATTGGTTGTTTGGGAATCGAAATTGCTTTTACTTCCGCTGCGCATGACTAAGTAGGTTCCCAACAAAGTCGGGTCTTGGGTCTCTCGACCAAGAACCGAAGAACCGAATGAGACCCGAAACTAAAAATTTTTTTTTTTTTTTTTTATTGAATTAATTAAATTTTTTTTTTTTCTAACATTTTACATTGGTGGAAGATTAATAAATCAAGATTTGAATTTTTATCTGAGGTTGCAAGGGATGTTCCTGCCATTCCTGTATCTACAGTTGCTTCTGAGTCAGCATTTAGTACTGGAGGACGCATTCTTGATCCATTTATTTAGGAGTTCTTTAACTCCTAAAACAGTTGAAGCCTTAATTTGCGGTTGAGCCGAATAGCTGTCTCGGTTTTGAGCTTGAGCAAGGAATTCGTGCATGGCTGCGTTCTGAGCCGCAATGTTCCGCATGTTTGTGGCCATAGTGGCTACTTCAGCCGCGAGTTGGGCGGTTCTGTTCCTTCTGCGATACCTGTGGTGGGGTCGCTGATGAGTGACATTTCGAGAGATCTCTTCTTCAGAGGCTTCTCTTGTCCTCCTTGGATTCACTTCTTCCTCACTGGAACTCATGGTTCGAGGCAGTAAGGCTTTTTCTCTTCTTGGCAAGTTGGAGTCCTACCGATCCTGCCGCCCTCCTTTTTCAAGGATTTCTTGCCGGAAGTTCGACTAAGCTTTTTAGTGGGAAGTTATCGTGGTTTGCACTGCCCAGTCCCTTCCCACAGACGGCGCCAATCTGTTGACCTCAAAAAACGGATCTGTCACCGAGCCAACAGGTGATACCTTCGAGTCTGTCCTTTCCTGCATAAACCACACAACGTCAGTCACACGTGGCCGTTCCTATAGGAGGCGGGGTTGGCCACGGGCACTCCGACGGTCAAGTCAGCGTAGGGTTGGCCGGAAATTATCCAATCGATCCCCAAGTTTTCACTCGGAGGCCGTTTCTTTTGGATCTTTTTGAAAGCAAGTGTTCGTATATAGAGGTTAAAAGAGTGCGTACCCTCTTTTTGGCGTAAGGGTCTAGTATTTATACCGGGTGTAAGAGGAGGGGGGCCGTTGGATTGGGAGACACGTGTAGCTAGATTATTGGGGCCAGTCCCACCGTAGGCGTCAACTTGTCTTTCCATAGGTTGGCTGACATTGAGTGCTTCTGGCTGATTTGACCGTTTGGGTCCTGCCACATACTGGCTGATTTGGCCGTTTGGGTCCTGCCACATATCCAATCAATCATGGACTTGACTGCAAAGATCTCTGTACGGGAGATCTTTGCCGGGACGCGGAGGGGCGAAGCGAAAAGGGGACCAGGTGCAAACAGCTCGTCCTATGCGCAATCGCCTCGGCAGCTTGTGGCACGTCACCCAGACAAAACAGGTTGGAGTCCGAGCTGTTACTCAGTTCTTACTAGTAACAGTATTAATTAAAATCTAGACATTGGTTAAGCCCTTGTTTGATCCTTATATTTGGGGAAAAAATATATTTTAGAATAATGATTTTTTTGAAAATTTGTGGTTAAGAAATAAGAAAAAATTTCAATTTAAGCCACTGTTTGACACACGTTCTATCGAAAATACATTTTTTCAAAACTTATTTTCAATCACGTATTTTTTCAATAAAATAATATTTTCCAACACATCAATAATTTTTCCTTACTTTTTAACCACATATTTCTCATCATATCTCTATTTGAAATGCATTCTTTTTTCAATAATATCCATCAAATACTAATAAGAGAGTGTTTGGTAGAGATTAAAATCAGATTAAAATTGAAAATATAGCCGTTATTGTTGGCTTTTATTAGACAGATGAGACTCAATAACAACCATATTTTCAATTTTAATTGAATTTTAAACCGTACCAAACAGGCTTTAAGTGTAAAATTATTTTATTGAAAATGTGCAACTAAAAATGAATTTTGAAAAAAATAGTTCAAACAATTAAGACTTGAAAAATACGATTTAATTTTTTTTATTTCAATTCAAAATAACATATAAAACCCAATCTATCAAATCCCCCTCTCCCCCATTCATATTTTCTAGGGCTCTCTCTTACACACTACACAACCAAATAATCTCAAGCAGTAATTAATTTATATTCCAATCGAGTTTCTTACGAAGGAGGGAAGAAATACTTGTTAAATCGCCATGCCTCGTAGGCAATACGATGATGATGACGACCTGGAGCCAGAGGAGGAAGAAGATTACGAGGCAGTGGACGAGGAAGAGGAGGAAGATGAGGAGTACCATGGCGGCGGGAAGGCCGGAAGGAAACGGTCGAGATCGGATTTCATAGACGATTTGGCGGAGGAGGACGAGGAGGAAGAGGAAGATGATGATGATGAAGAGTATGGCGGCGGCGGCGGCCGTCACGGTGGTAAGCGGAAGAAGAACCGAGGGCTGTCGAACTTCTTTGATGAGGAAGCACAGGTGGACAGTGACGAAGATGATGAAGAAGAGGAAGGCGAAGATGGTTAGGGTTTTTTTTCCTTTTGGCTTGCTGGTTTTATTTTATGTTATCGATTACTTAAGTTATTGGTTTTTAGTATTATAATCTGTTGAAAATTTTCGTTTGAGGTGAAAGTTCTGTGATTTAGTGAGAATTAAAGTGAATGAGGCCAACCCATAAATTTGTTATTATCAATTGGAAAAATGGAAAAGAAGAAAGAATTGAAAATTCTTACTTTAAAGGAGAAGCAATTACGCACAAGCTTCATGTTATTATAGTTGTTGTGGATGAAACTCGTGGGAGATTTTGTTCTGTGAATAGGTTTAAGTTCTTGTCAACGGAAATTTGAGTTGAGAATTGGTTCCGTTTTAATGTTAGAGAAGTGAATTAATTCAAGATATTTAGATTGGTTAGGTTTCTATGTTACGAAGAGATATTATATAGGCCAGACACATAGGGTTATTATTTGATAATATTTCTAAGAGTAGCCTAATTTCATTGAACGTATTAATTCTTCGTAAATACAACCCTTCCTTTTGGTGCTGCACGTCAAGTTGTGAAGATATGCATTTTAGCCTGTCAATTTTTTTGGGTACCTGGAAAATTCATTTCCAACTAGCATTTTCAACAGTGAAGAATGTGGTGCTTCCCAAATTTATCCATTTGTGTAGGTACATACATACGAAATTACAAACACTTGTTCTCCCTTTAGAGAAAAGTGAAGTTTTCTGTATGAAAATTGGTAAGACACCTGTAAGGGTTTGACAACGTGTCCTTCTAATGCAAATCTTTGGCAACTTTCAAAATGATTTGTGGTCTACTATGTGGTGGTGGTTGTTTTGGTTCCCCAGTCATTTCCTAACTATGCTAGTTATCCACTATGATGAACTTTGTTATAGGAATAGGTTTCTTAGTTTGAATAAATCAGTCATTTGTCAGTAGTGAATTGGAATCATTGTTATTCTTTCTGCATTCTCCTATTGTTTCACTATGACAGAACACTGAGCGGACCTTGTTTTATTCTGTCGGATTTACAATTTTACCCGTTGGTGATGATGATTTAAAATACTTGATATACAGACTTCATTGATACTGGAGCCGATATACCTGATGAAGATGATAGACGGATTCATCATCGGCCCCTCCTTCCACGTGAGGATGAGCAAGAAGACATTGAAGCTTTACAGAGAAGGATACAACAGAGATATGCTAAGAGTCATGATGTAGAGTATGATGAGGAGGCGACTGATGTAGAGCAACAAGCTCTTTTGCCATCTGTTAGGGACCCAAAATTGTGGATGGTGAAATGTGCGGTATGTTAATACCAGGCCTTTGAATATTCTTGGAAGAAGAGTGAAAACTACTTTAGAGTTTTTAGCTTCTCGTTATCATACCTGTCTTTGTTTTGTAGATTGGCCGCGAAAGGGAGGTGGCGGTTTGCCTAATGCAGAAGTGCATTGATAAGGGACCTGAAATGCAGATTAGATCAGCTATAGCACTTGATCATCTAAAAAACTATATATATATTGAAGCAGACAAAGAGGCCCATGTGAGGGAGGTATGTATCCGCCAATGGATGCTTGGATTGTTAGAATGCTAATGTACTTTGAAGAAGATTCAGCTTTTTGAGCGGTTTACAAAATGTAATGAATTCTCTCCTTTGATTTTGCTTCAGGCTGTCAAGGGTATGCGTAATATATATCCCAGTAAAGTAATGCTCGTTCCAATCAAGGAGATGACTGATGTTCTTTCAGTTGAGAGCAAAGCTATTGATGTTTCCAGAGATACTTGGGTTAGAATGAAGATTGGAACTTATAAAGGGGATCTTGCAAAGGTAATTATTTCCTCACTATATCCCCTTCCCATTTTATTATCTTTGTCGTTGTGGTGTCCTGTTTCAGCTTTCCTATTGACGCCCTATTTCTTTGTTGCAAGGTTGTGGATGTTGATAATGTGCGACAGAGAGTTACTGTGAAATTAATTCCAAGGATTGACTTGCAGGCTCTGGCTAACAAATTGGTTGGTATCTATTATATATTTTTATATTATTGTGCTATTAATTATTTTTCGGTGTACTCCCAAGTCTCCAATCTCAGGTTGTTATTTAAGAGATCACCAGAACTGCACCTTTATATGTTCCCATTTTTGGTGACAATCTACACTAATGTTGTTTCAGGAAGGGAGGGAAGTTCCAAAGAAAAAGGCCTTCACTCCTCCTGCACGCTTTATGAATGTTGATGAAGCTAGGTAATCTTGTTAAATTGAATGCTTTGAATCAAAATTTCTATTTACCTTATTTAACACAATTTATTATATTTTTTCCTTTTGTCCAGAGAATTGCACATTCGTGTTGAGCGTAGACGAGATCCAGCTACTGGTGATTACTATGAAAACATTGGGGGCATGATGTTCAAGGATGGTTTCCTATACAAAACGGTGTCGATGAAGTCGATAAGCACTCTGAATGTACAGCCTACTTTTGATGAACTTGAGAAATTTAGGCAGCCTGATGAAACAGGGGATGGTGATGTGTCTAGTCTATCAACCCTGTTTGCAAATAGGAAAAAAGGTCATTTCATGAAGGGCGACAGGGTAATTGTTGTCAAGGGAGACCTGAAAAATCTAAAGGGTTCAGTGGAGAAGGTGGAGGAAGATACTGTACATATCAAACCCCATGAGAAAGGCCTTCCTGTAAGTGATTTCTCTATTATATATCATGTGCATATGGATTGAGCTCCTATTCTTTGTTAAGAGGCTAATTATATGTATCCTGTTAATTTACAATATCTTTTGCAGAAAACTTTAGCTATTAGCGACAGGGAGCTCTGCAAATACTTCGACCCTGGAAATCATGTGAAAGTTGTGTCTGGAGCTACTGAGGGTGCAACTGGAATGGTGGTGTCAGTTGAGGGGCACGTTGTAAATATAGTGTCAGACACTACAAAGGATCTTGTATATCATCCATGCATTTGCAATTTTTACGTCAATCTTGTGATCTAAAAGCTGATTTAATAATTAATTTCTGTTTCTAATGTATTCAGCTCCGTGTATTCGCTGACAATGTCGTGGAGAGCTCTGAGGTAACATCTGGTATCACGCGAATTGGAGATTACGAGCTTCATGACCTTGTTTTGATGGAGTAAGATTTTATATTTGTTAGGGATATATTATTGTCATAAACATTAGTGTGAATAATATTTACTGAGTTAAACTGTTATCAATTTTTTGTGCAGTGATAATAGTTTTGGTGTGATTATACGTGTGGAGAGTGAAGCTTTTCAGGTGAGCAGCATGAATTTTTAGTCCAAAGTGATTGTGCAATATTATCGTGCTGAAAATGTTTTATTATTAATTAGGTCCTTAAGGGGGTCCCAGAGAGGCCAGATGTCGCACTTGTGAGGTTAAGGGAGATCAAATACAAGATTGACAAGAAACTTTTTGCAAAAGATCGGTACAAAAACACATTATCAGTGAAAGATGTGGTGAAAATTTTGGATGGTCCATGCAGGGTCTGGTTTCAACGCTTCTTATCGTCCATGTTCTACTACTGGATTGGGTTATCAATTTTCTGATTCTTGTGGTCATCATTCCTATTTTTGTCTTACTGTAGGGGAAACAAGGTCCTGTTGAGCATATCTACAAAGGAATTTTGTTTATTTATGATCGACATCACCTTGAACACGCTGGCTTCATATGTGCTAAATCTGAATCTTGTATGATGGTTGGTGGATCACGTGCAAATGGAGATAGGAATGTAAAGAATCTTATGACTCGACTGTTTCAGTTGTTACTAAATTAAGGTATATATACTTAGTTATGTTTATCCAAATTGCCATTGCTGTAGGGCAACTCGCTCGCGTCAAGATTTAACCATCTCAGAACCCCACCACGCGCTCCCCAATCTCCAATGAGAACCCCCAGAGGCGGTCCTATAAATTGTAAGTCGCAAATGTTAAAGGGCTTCATCATACTTGAGTCTTGCTCTTTTCCCCCTCTGTTTGTGCTGCCCAACTTGAAAGGCTTCTCGATCTGTACTGATGTGATGTGTTGAACCACATATCTTTGTCCTTCAGTGCTACTGAAGTTGTCATCATCATCTTCTTCTTCTTCCTTAGTGCTCGTCTTTTCTCTTCATGAGTTCTCTCTTTTAACTGTTATTGCATTTGATAGTGGGTGGAAGGCATAGAGGTGGACGAGGACACGATGCTTTAGTGGGGACTGCAATAAAAATTCGACTGGGCCATTACAAGGGATGCAAGGGCCGTGTTGTAGATGTTAAAGGTTCTTCTGTTCGGGTTGAATTGGAGTCGCAGATGAAGATTGTTACAGGCAAGTTTCTTTTGTTCTGACAATTATATCTGGTTTCTTTTTTAGCCAACTAATATTGCGAAGATGGCCTTTTTGTGCAGTTGATCGTAGCCATGTTTCTGATAAGGTGAACGTCTCAACGCCGTTTAGGTAAGTAGATGCTTTTACAGTTTATTTTTTCTTGTTTCGTTTTTATAATATTAAATTTCTAACATTGGTCAATTGTTCCAGAGAAACATCCAGATATGGTATGGGAAGTGAGACCCCCATGCATCCTTCTCGAACTCCATTACATCCATATATGACTCCTATGAGAGATCCTGGAGGTATGCATCGTTTGATCTAGCTTATCTCACTGCACCTTCTTGGTAGTTGATTGTGATAATTCTAATTTTTTGTGTAGCTACACCTATTCATGATGGTATGAGGACGCCTATGCGTGACCGGGCATGGAATCCATATACACCAATGAGTCCAACAAGGTATGTTGTCTCAGTGGAGATGTAATTTTATATATACTTTTGTAAATTCAATTTACCAATTGAAGTTGATGTTTTGCACTCTGAACCCGATCTGATATTTATATTTTTTCTTAATATAGAAAACAGGTTTATGGTGAGTGTACTGCAAAATATCCCTTAAGAAACATTAATTTCGTGTTTTTATTTTTTAAATGCCTTTTCTATACTGTAAATAAACTAAGAGAATACAGACAGCTAATTTTGACTCCAATCATGACACTGCATGTATGCACAGATGTTTGTATTTGCTGTGGCATGTTTTAGCTATAAAGAATGTGTTCATGTGGATCTACATGTTGATTACCCTTGTCATTGATGTTATTATTCCTATTTTTTAAGAATTAGAGTGATGATTTGTAATTTTCATTAAATTACTACTATGACAAATTATCAGGGACAATTGGGAAGACGCGAATCCTGCTTCTTGGGGAACTAGTCCGCAGTATCAGGTTGTTTAAGTTTCTCAAGTTTGTTCCTAACATAAGTTGGCCTGTATATAGCTCTAAGTTATGTTAATCTCTTGCCATTTTCAGCCCGGAAGTCCTCCCTCACGAGCTTATGAAGCACCTACTCCTGGTTCTGGTTGGACTAGCACTCCTGGGGGCAATTACAATGAAGCGGGCACTCCTAGGAATAATACTTCCTCCTATGGTATTTACTTATTTACAATTTTTCTTGAAGTTACATCTGCAAATAGTCACTTTCCAATCTAACAATAACCTTCTCTCTTTCTTGCAGCAAATGCTCCAAGCCCGTACTTGCCTTCCACTCCTGGTGGACAACCTCCATTGACCCCAAGCTCTGCGTATTTACCTGGTACACCTGGAGGGCAACCAATGACTCCAGGGAGTGGTGGCCTGGATATGATGTCACCTGTTGTAGGTCTGTCTTCCTACCTTCGTGAGATTATGTGGACTTCCTCATCTATGTATATCTACGTTGTCATTGGAAATGTGTATTTTGCAAGTTTATATTGTAGAAGGATTCATGATGCATGTGCTACATTGCAGGTACTGACAGCGAAGGACCTTGGTTCTTGCCAGACATTTTGGTCAATGTTCATAGGTCTGGTGAAGATAATGCTTTGGGAGTTATCAGAGAAGTGCTTCCGGTATATATATGTTTCTGATATCTGCTCTAGATATTACGTTATTCTTTTGCTTGCTGTTCGTTTCCTGCCTTTAGATAATGTGGTATATGTTTGAGAGCATTGCACCAACTTCCCCAGTATACTGGCAAAACCTCGTCAAATATTGACCTGTATGTGGTTGTTGAAATTGAATGGGAGCTGTCCTGTGAAACGAATAGATGTTGATAGGCTATATACATTGTAAATGATAAAATTCGAAAGACTTTTGAAGTATTTTGGATTGACTGCATGTGGGTTTCTGCTTCCCATTCCGTCATGTTTAGAGCATGATCTACAATAAGAAGGATGTTCAGTTATGAGTTCCTAGCAGTGCTTTTTGGTTTTTTTGAAATAGGAATATCTTGTCTGCCTCTAAATTTTGGAAGTTGTCTGGGAAGGTTGCCAGCTGGATAATGTGCTTTTGGTCTTGGACGATGTAGTAGTAGGTTTAACTGCGGGTTCTTTTTCCTTCGCCAAAAGAAAGAAAAACAGGTCTTAAAATCTTATATGAGGAAAATGTCTTTTTGTGAGCAATTGAAGTCAATGTTAGCAGACTGATATGACTTTGAAATAAATGCTTAGCGACTTCTTTTATGAGCTTTATAATCCATGTTCTTGTTTGTATATACAAGATTAATTGAGGAATCCCTCCCGGTCTGTGAACTTTTGTTTAGTTGTATTGCTCTAAACCAAACAACCTGTGTAAATTAAAACAGTTAAATGATTATTGATGATCTTGGAGATTTTTGAGGTCAATTTTCTGATGGCATTATGTTTTTTTATAGGATGGTTCATGTAGGGTTGCTCTAGGTTCAAGTGGGAATGGTGAAACAGTCACTGTCCTTCCCAGTGAACTCGAGATCGTTGTGCCGAGGAAGTCGGACAAAATTAAGATCATGGGTGGTGCTCAACGTGGGGCAACCGGGAAGCTTATTGGCATCGATGGTACTGACGGCATTGTTAAAGTGGATGATACACTGGACGTGAAAATTCTAGACATGGTTATATTGGCCAAGCTTGCTCAAACATGATGATGAGCCATTGGCATACACCCCAGTTGATGCCCTTGACTGACGCCAATGTATTTATGTTATTGTTTGAGTCATGACTTATGGTATACTATTGATACATCAAAGTTAAAACATGGTCATCACTTTCGTGGTGCTCTCAACGTGCTGTTTAACAAAACGTGCAAAGGCGTGGGGTTGAGGTAAGAAAAAAGGATAATGACTTTTTCCTTTCTGTTATATCAGATGTAAAAGAATGGAGAGAAATGACAAGGTACTATTAGAGTGATCGTTTTCGTTTTTCAGCTCTTACACTATATGTAAATGTATATTTTGTACAATTAGAAATGAATGGCCTTCGACAAAAATGATTGGTGGGAATTCAATTCACTACAAAGCACTTTTAGTTATATTGATTTTCGTACTATAAATAATGATACAATTTTTTCCTCTGTGTATTATTGGTGCTTGTCTCCTTTGATACGAACAGAGCTGCATATGGAAGTGAGAATGTTTCATGGTCGAAAATTATGATGTGATAAACTTAGCAACACATACTTGTTAGACATTTGTAGTTGTCTTATTGGGTAACATCTAGCTTCAAAGATGGGAGTTGCTGAGAGTTCTTCAATTGTTGTCATTTGATCTGTTTGAGGAGCTCAGCTGATAGAAATTTGTCTTTCTGTGAATGCCTGATTTTAAATGACATTGTTGAGATTTGAGAACCCTTTTCTTGTAAATGTGTACGAAAACACGACGAATGATGACAATGTGCAAGTGTTCCTCAATCCCTGTACATCATTCTACTCCAACAACAGAATTTTTTTGCCTTTGACAGGTATGAATCCATCTCCAACTTTTTTTTTGACCTAAATGGCCCTTCCACTACATCTCTGTAAACTGCAGTAGATTCGATCGTTTTTAGCAATGATGGGGGCACAACAATGAAGGACAAGAAGGAGTACCCAGCCGTTTCCACTTTTTTGAAGCTGAAGAACGGGAGCCAGATTTTCATTTTGGTTTCATAAAAATGCTGCAGTCAAAGGAACATTATCATCTAGTTCACTGGACTCAACATCCATCACCCTAGTATTCAAAGTTATCTCCCTCATTAACATGCTGAAAATTTCCAGATTTCCCATGATCAACCATATCCAAGGGAATATGCTCTCGTTCCAGTATAGGTTCATCAAGCAAATAAGAAAGATCAGCCACATTATCCCCCAGCTCCACTCTGATTGAATTCACAGAGCCTGCCTTCTAACTATACACACCTGGTTTCAAAATGGCCTAGGATACATTCCACCCTCCTTAGACCGGAAATTCCCTTGAAGCACATTATAGGTATGAAAAGAACCAGAGGACACGTGCTCGAGGAATAAAGAGAGGGCTAAAAAAGGACTTAACAACCTTAGAAGGTTCCTCTTGCTCGTCAGTATTAATCTTTGAAGACTCCATATAATTAGCATCAGTGCCTTGATCGTGGAGCCCTACGAAGACCAGGCTGGGCACATGAAGCCAGACCCCAAACTGACGAGGACATTAATCAAGTGGTAACCAAAGAACCCAATAGCAGTACATTCGTGCATTTTATGTCCTATCAAACTGCACTTGAAGCATCAATCAGGAATTCTCATTGTAGCGGAAGGGTGAATTCCTGGTTTAAGGGTTCCAAGAACACACATTGCCCCTTTCGCAATGGGAGATATCAATTTTTACTCGGAATCTGGGCACCTGTCCTTCCAGATCCACAGCTTCAAATTCACCCAACAGTTCTCTCCAAGATTGGATACAGGAGTCTGTAACCCAAACTAATTGGACATTCAGTATGTGCATCCAAAAGGGGACAACTGAGAAATTCATGAAGCATAAATCACCAACACTATATGGAGTAATTAGAGATTATCTGCTTATAAAAGAGCCATGGGCCTCCTGACTAAACCTTGGTTCTGTCCTGCATGCAACCAAAATGGAATAGAAATATATTATTTCCACCCTTTGGTTCAACTTGAAAGCTGTAATTTGTTCTCCAAATCGGTGGCATCACGTTTTTGAGACTCTCTTTATTTACAAGTTTGTTCCCATGATGTTTCCATTTTGTGAAACCCACTGGATATTGAATTTTGAGAAAACATGATCGGAGGTCCCTTCTTCATCAAGTCTGAGTTTATTGCACAGACTGGAAATCTCCTGTGGAATCATGATAGCAATATCGATGTCAAATAAAGACACTTGACTATCAAAGAATCAAAACTAGAACACTTGGTGGAACCCTGCGATGACCACCACCAGACGCGTACAGTAGAGAGACGTGGGATTAGAGGATGGTTAAGCGTCAAGTTTTTGACAGAACATGTTGTTTTCAAGAAACAATGGAAAACACAAAATTGATAAATTAGAAAAATAGATTTTATTAGTTGACAACATATCAAAATACAAATGACTTATATAACAGACTTTTTAGGCAAACTCTGGACATGAAGGTTTGCTGAAATAGAAAAGAAAAAGAAACCTATATATCCACAAAGTTGAGAACTTGTACATCTGTATAATTATTGAACATTAAGAAATTTTCAATAGTAGTTCTTGATAGAGAAGCAGATTCATGCATTGGGTACTAAATCTTCACACCACTTTTTATCATTCCATTCGGATTATGCAACGAAGGCCTTCCCCTTTCAACATCAAGTCAAACGCCTTGTTAATCTCAGCAAAGGATACTTCATGAGTGATAAACTTCTCAAGTTGCAGCTCCTGTAAATAAATAAATAAGGTCACCAGTCGGTTGAGCCTATGAGTTGAAATTGTCATTTCAATAGGAAAAGGAAAAACACATACCTTGTTCATGTACATTTCAACAACTGATGGAAGATCAGAGCGCGGTTTATAGTTTCCAAAGAATGTCCCCTTTAGAGTTCTTTCGTTTAAGACATTCATAGGATGTGTCTTAAAGACAGCATCTTTATGAGGCACGCCCACAAGAACTGCAACACCCCATCCCTGATATCAAAGTTTCAGGTTTATTAGCAATTACATATACTTCTGCACGAGTTAAACGAGTATAAATTTAGCTATCGAGTTTCGAAAAACGTACATCATGGACACATTCAAATGCTGAGATCATGGCATTGATGTTTCCCGTACATTCAACGCTCCTATCCACTCCTCCATCAGTCATCTCAGCAATCACCTACCGACCAATCCAACCAAATAGTTATATATTAATAAGAGCATGTTCTGTTAGTTATATTTGAATATCATTTTTTGTCCTGAAACACTGTCCGATACCGTCAATTAGTCCACATTAACAAACTTTATAGAGAAAGGGGTTTTCATGAAGAATTGAAGATCAACTTCATTAAAAATTACCAACCTCTTGAACTGGCTTATTATAGTCTTTTGGATTCACAAATTCAGACACACCAAATTTCTTTGCTGCAAACAAATAAGAAATGTTGTTAATCATTAGAATAGGTTTCTGATTTATTTGATAATCTTTCTGAGCGATTTTTTCTCAATTAATACTGATTTAATGGTTTACCTTCTTCAAATCTGCTCGAGTTCAGGTCAACACCAATTATCCTTGAAGCACCAGCCAATCTGGCGCCTTCCGCAGCCTGACATTACCACAAAATTAAGTTTTTAAGTGCTCGTAACATATTCGACAAGAACAAATAAAATCTTCCTGTGGAAATGAGGAGAGTACTCACTGCAAGGCCAACAGCTCCCAATCCGAAAACAGCCACTGACGAGCCTTTTGTTGGTTTAGCAACGTTCAGAGTTGCTCCTAGACCTTTTATACAAGAAGCCAAAAATTTATTCACTAAATAATTTGCTTAGAAGAAATTAAGGGCTTCAAATTTGGTTTCAATTATCTCTTACCTGTGGAGATTCCACAGCTAAGGACACAGACTTTGTCAAGAGGAGCAAGAGGGTTGATTTTTGCAACACAACCAACATGGGCGACAGTGTACTTGCTGAAGGTAGATGTTCCGACAAAATGGTAAATTGGTTTGCCATTGATTGAGAATCGAGATTGTTCGTCATTAAGCATTACTCCCCTCTCAGTGTTGATCCTGAGGAGGGTACACATGTTACTTTCTTCAGATTTGCAATGAGCACATTGTTTGCATTCTCCGGTGAATACAGGGAGAACATGATCGCCTGGTGCCAGTTATGTCACGCCTTCTCCAACACTTTCGACAATCCTAAATGATCAGAAAAAAGTGATTCAATATTCCACTATTTTTTTAGGCTGCAAGCAGATAATGAATTTTAGTCAATGGGACTAGAAAACAACTTAAACAACATACCCTGCTGCTTCGTGCCCAAGGATTCGAGGAAACACAGAATTTTGGGCCTGCAAATGATATGAATTCAGCATATGTAGTAGTCATTGAAGTTGAACCATCCAGTCCAAAACTTTAATCTTTTAAGGAGATAAATTCACGCCCCCTTACGTACAGTTCAGATTAACTTTTTCATCTAAGATCAATTACCTACAAAATATTCATAAAAGGGTGACAAGTGACAATAAGACTTGATCCTAGGATCCTTGTCTCTTGAGATACCGTGTGAAACTACCTCATCTAAAAGCCTGATGCCCTATACTAGATGATTGAATTTATGCAAAAGCTATATGTATTTACATACATTGGTTCTTAAAGGACATTTATTACACTGGACTGAACAACACTAGACAAGAGTCGACACACGCTCGACAGACCATGGACAAATATTCGTATTCTTATTTTAATCCTTTTCAGATTAACATATTACCAAACAAGCAAAAGTTCATAAGAAGAATCACTAATCTTACCTTGGCTTCCCAAAAGTAGAGATCAGTGTGACAGAGGGAAGTGAAGAGGATTTTCAGGCGGACTTCCATTTTTTGCGGCGGCGCCACCTCCACTTCCTCTATCACTAGCGGCTTCCCCGCTTCCCATGCCACTGCAGCTGCATTTTCATAGCAAAGAAACAATAATTTGAATCAAAATACACTACATTAAGTCATTAACTGAATAAATTGCCAAAACCCAGAAAAAAATGAATTATTTAGACTGTAGATTTTGCACCTTTGCAACGAATGACTTGCCCTGTAGTGCTCGACATTTCTTCTAGTTCTTGTTGATATCTGTAAGTGAGTAAACTGTATGCTGAAAGCTTGAGTTTTTCTGTGAGATACCCACATTTTGAATCCAGGATATTTATACTTGTGATTAAGATTTTGAATTAGGAAATTGAATCAAGAGAACTAACTTTAATTAATTTTTTTAGGAGGAAAACAGGTTCTAATTCCACTGTTTTTGATGGAGAAATGAATACAGGAGGCAATACTGGGAGGATTATTCTACTTCACCCGAATGGATTACCGAATTTTTTACCGAATCGCCACATGACGGCCCCTTATTGGGGGTGCCTTTGTCCACAGGCGCCCCCCAATAGGCGGCCGCCATGTGGCGATTCGGTAAAAAATTCGGGTAGTATAGCCAGAGACGGAGCTAGGGGGGGGGGGGGCGGGAGGGGGCGACCGCCCCCCAACATTGTCCGCGGTACACTATTTCTAGTTAATTTGTAATGTATTTTTCAATTTCGCCCCCCCTCCAAGATTTTTTCTCGCCCCAAAAATTTTGAAATTTTTTATTTTTTTCCATTAATAAATATTGAGTAAATAACTTACATTTTAAAATTCAACATACAAAAATCTTAGATCTAAACAAAAGATCCAATAGTTACTTAAATAAATCAATAGCCCAAATTCAATCCAAAACCTAAGTTCCCAATTCTCAAACCCAACTAATTAAAACCCAATTCCCAACCTGGTTTATGCATAATGCATGTTTAGTTGTTCTTGAATATTTGAATTTAAGAATTAAGTAGAGTAGTTGCTGTTAGTTTGTTAGTTATTGAATATTTGAATTTAAGAATTAAGTAGTAGGATAGTCAGTAGTGATTGAATCGAACATTGAATTTCAGTACTATTTTGGTACTCAAAATCGTCGTTTTCAATTCTCTTAGTTAAAAAAAAAAATTTCGGGGGCTCCGCCCCCGAACCCCCGGGAGGGGGGCCTGCCCCCCTCCACCCCTCGTATTTTCGCCCCCCCCCAACTTCAAAACCTGGCTACGTCCCTGAGTATAGCAACGTCCATACTGGGATGGTTGTACAGTACACGGTTTTGAGTTTTGACCATGTTGTCGTATTTATTTATTAGGGAAAATTTAATATCGGTCCTTAACCTATTGCCTCCATAGTAAGTTAGACCCAACCTTTAAGAAAAAGCAAGTGGATCTGCAACTTTAATTTTACTGTCAGGGTAATTGGCGCAAAACGTCCCTACTTATGAAGGGTTGTGTGGAAAACGTCCATACGTATGATTTTTTTGGTGTAGAACGTCCCTACCTTTGCATTTTCTTGCGAAAAAGGTCACTTTCGCTAATTTTTAACATAAAATGACTGATATACCATCCAATTTAAATAAAACAAAAAGGAAAAGAAAAGAAAAATAAAGAATAAATTGCAATTTGTTTGTAAACTTTTTTAAAATGCAACTGAGTCCCAAGTTTATAAAAACATTAAAAATAACCAAAAAAAAAAAATCTCTCCTCCATTCATTAAAATCAAAACTGTAATTAACTACAACAAAAAACTGTAATTAACTCAAAAACACCATTCATTAAAATCAGATGAGAAATTACCAAATCCAACCTAAGCAATGAGTACAACGGCACTGCCTGCCTTCTTAATCTTTTTCTCAGCATTCTTAGAAATCAGCTTGGCCTTCACCACTGTCTTATGGCAGTGGGTGGTGATTTGAGTATGGGCCACCAGTTAATTTCAGTCTGTCCAGCGGTGGCGGAGGAAGCGGAGGAGAAGAAAAATATACCCGACGACCTTTCCGCAGCTATTGCACTTGATTTTGGTGTGTTTCCTTTGGATTCCCCAATAATTAACAGTCTCAAAAAATGGCCGAATTTTGTCTTCTTTATCGAACTTTAATTCGGAGGAATCGATTGCGAAAAATGAGAGGGTGCCTTTGTTGCCAGCCTTGAAGAAACATGAAAGAACTTAAAACACGTTCATGCACATATGATTACATGTGGATTTGAAGCCAATAGCTTTGCCCTCAGCAGAATCTTGGCTTTCTGTTCAAACCCATTTCATGGACAGTTTTGATTTCTGGGTATGCTAAAATTGGGGATGTTTACACAACAAGATTGGTTTTTTATGAAGCTCCATTGAATGATAAAGGGATTTGGGGTTCAATGATTTCAGGTTATGTGCATAATAATTGTTTCAAAGAATGATTACAGTTGCTTAGGCTAATGCAATTGAGTGGCATTAAACCTAACGAAGCAATATTTGTTGGCATATTACGTGCTTGTGCTCATATGGGCTCTCTTGAAATTGGGATATGGATTCGATATGGATTCATAACCCAATTTGTCTAAGTTCTTCTTGGGTGAGGCTATTCTTGGTGCTCGTACAAATTGAAGCCTTGGCAGAAGAGTCCGTAGTTGAAAGAAAGGAGAAGCAGGTTTGCGCATATTTTTTACGGAAAGTTCGTAGCTTCTGCATTGGTTTCCTCTCTCCCTCAGTAATCAATATGTTTTCAGTGTCTTCCAACAATAGCCAGAGGGTTTCGCCCCAAAAAACTTCAGGGTTGTATCATGTTCATCTGTCTCGTGTGTGTCTAGTTGGGGGATCTCAAAGGTTTAGTCGTTGTACCCCTGTTTGACCCCAGCCACCAGTTATTTTCAGTTTGTCTGGCAGCGATGGTGGTGGAAGAGGCGGAGGAGAAGAGAGATTTTTTTTTTGTTATTTTTAATATTTTCATAAGTTTTGGACTTATTTGCATTTTAAAAAAGTTTAGAAGCAAATTACAATTTATTCTTTATTTTTCTTTAAATTGGAGGGTATATCGGTCATTTTATGTTAAAAATTAGGGATAATGACGTTTTGCGCAAGAAAATGCAAAGGTATGGACGTTCTGCACCAAAAAATCAAACGTATGGACGTTTTCCACACAACCCGTCATAAGTAGGGACGTTTTGCGCCAATTACCCTTACTGTCAATATAAACTTATGTTTGGCTTATATTTTTAAGCAGCGATGGAGTCAAGACATTTTAATTTGACTGGGCATAAATTAAGTTGGAAAAAAATCAAAACAGAATGATAGTAATGAAAATCTTTTATTCTCATTTACAACATCATTCAGCAAGAAATGTGTACAACCCAATAATATTAGAGATTGCTTAAAAATGAGTAGAATAATGTCGACTAACATCTAGCATGGTGAGTTAAACAATGTTAGGATCCAATACACTCAATCTTTAGAGTAGTTTTTCGGAAAACTTCAATAAAAGAGAAATGAAAGATAAATGATGCTAAAAGCTGTCTAGATGAAATTATATTTCTTAGAAATTCAAAAAAAAAAAAAAAAAAAACCCATTTGATGAAGAAAATTACTTCACTTAATAGTTATTAGTTTTGATAAAACTCAATAAACAACATAAGGATTTCATTAACTTTAACTGCAAAGAAAAATGGAAACTAGTTGAAGGATAATGAAGAAACTCAATTTCTCAAATCAAACTTGGTGCATATGTTAAATGATGTGTATAACACTTAACTTGTCAATGATGACAAAAGGTAGCTTCATATTCTAAATATTGTCCTCGTGCACGTGTATTTATTGATTTTCATGTTATTACGATGATTGGGGAGGTTTAATTTACCGTGAAATCAAGAACAATGACATTCTTAATTTTGTCAAAAAAAAAAAAAATGGAGATTTAGGAAACCTCAAATTTAGAACAACATGAGTTTTTGATTTAAACGTGGGGTTTATTTGAAAATTGAAGTAGGTATGTTTTGAATTGGAGAACAAAGAAATAAAACTCCATCTTTTGTATTCTTTTTAAAGCATTTGGATTTTATTTTCATTAATAAAAAATAGTTCGAGCAAGAACTTGGAGGTCACGTGACCTTCAATGCCTACCCCTACCCCTCCCTCTGCCAATGTTTAGAAATACTCAAATTATTTTTTATCCACATATTTATATATTTATAGTTTAAATAATTTATAAATGTTTCTCAGACACACTTTAAATTTTCTTTAGATTGTTACCTGAACTTCGTGAAAATCTTCTCGCTTCCAATTTTGAAGCAACCGACACAAGTCGTGAACCAAAACTAAATTTCATAAAATTAGACATGTGAGCATAATGGGACGATTTAACATGTATTTGAACAAATTTTGCTAATTGAGAATTGATAATGTAGATATAAAGAAAATTTGAAGATGGATTTGTTATTTTTTAAAGACCAGGGACTAATTTTCGACTAGATAAATAGGCTGGGGGACCGATAGCTCCTTATTCTGATGAGATTTTCTAGCAAGCTTTTAGCATTGGTCAACCTCATAATTCTATCCAATGCCAATGGACACACTGTTGAATATGAAAATAACAAAGAAGACAATCCTGATTAATATGGATTTGGTTTGAAATGAATTAATAATTAATGCCATAAGATTATTATAATTAAATGTCAAACTTATTAAAAATCAAGGTGGTCCTTATCAAAATATTTCTTCAAGTTTTATTTGTTAGTTATTTTCGATATTGTTGTGCTTAGATGGTTTTCTTTATCTTCTATGAATTCTTTGATGGTTTCGAGGTGTGAAATCACCTCGAGAAGTATACAGCGATCTGAGCCATTTCGAATTAACAATTCTTGATCCGAAGTTAGCGTTCGTCCTTTTTTTTTTTTTGGTAACAAAATTGGAATATGTGACCATCTTATTGACGATTAGAGCCCTTAAATGAGTAGATTGTGTATTTTTTAAATTTAAAAAGTCGAGCGACGACGAAATAATTCTCATTTAACTTAGAACATTACATGTCGCCATAAGAGTCGAGATAATCCACTTTACATCTTGTAAAATCAGATTTGTCTTGACATAAACACATAACTAAGCAAGTCACTTAGGACCAAGAAATGTACATTTTAAAAAGAATTCTTTTGGATCAGACATGATAAAATGAAAACGTCCTCTTTTGCACTTATTTATTGTCTTTTCGTGAATTCTTTTAAATTTTTCTAGTCTTTTACTTTACCTTTTCTTTTTTTCATTTAAGTAAAAAAAAATTACTCACTCTTCACTAAAATTTCGCAAGTTTATAATATTGTAGGCAAGTAGTAGAGAGTGAAATTATGTTCCACAAAAATTGAATATTTAGTTTTGAAAGATATCAATGATTTTGATGTTTTGTACTAAACTAATTTATCAATTTTATGAAAGCAAATTAAAATTATGTAGTAAGTATTACACAAAATTGAAATTGACGAGCACTATGATTCTAAATCCACAAAGTATTCTATTTTAATTCTCAAATCCCAGTAATTTGACCAATTCATCCTTGCGTTTGCATTCACTGTTCCAAATATGACTAACGATATCTCTAATAGGGTTAACTTATTTCTATATATGAACTTCCTATAGCTTTACGAAAATTACGAATATGTAAAACCAAAAACACACACTCAAAACTATAATATCCAATCAAGAGTTGTGCAAAGCATATGGGTGTATCTCTATCATCTACTGACTTTTACGTTATGTTATTTGCCAAAAATGTGTTGAAACCTATATTAGATCTCTTGCAAATATTCAAGCGGTCAATCATGAAAACTCGATTATTAGTTAGCAAACAATTAGCCAAACATGAATTGAAAAAAAAAAAAAATAGAATTCTTGAACTAAGACTTTAAAACATCAAATAGGGTTTTTATATAATCATCCTAGAGTGAATAAGTTTAACCTAGCATCTTTGAATCACAAAAATATAAATTAGATTGAGAGTGCATTACATGGATTTGAAATCTTAGAAGAAAATGAAAAGAAATAATCTTAAAACTCTTGAATTATTCCAAATGCTCTTGAATTCTTTCCTTGTTTTCATGCTCAAGAAACTCAAATTGATGCAATCAGAGAGAGTGATCTCTTCACCTTCATGCAGGGACGGATCCAGGATTGGATCCAAAATTGGGATACAAAATTTCAAATCGGGTTAATAAGCGAATTTTTTTTTGACACATGAAAAATTGTTGTTAAAAAAAAAAAAAAAAAAGACCTTTCAATTTTTTTTTGGGCCCCCCCATGTGTCCGTCCCAGCCTCCATGCTTGGCTTTTCATCTCAAATTTTATCTCAACCAAAAACACGAAAGCACCTCATTTTCTTGCCACTCTACCTAGGGGTGTCTGTGAGTTGGTTCAGTTCGTTTCGATTCGATTTTGCTCAGTTCCAGAATTTTCGGGTATTTAATAAATGGACTTGTCAGGTCCAAATATAATTATGGATCCGTTCGGGTTCGGTTCCGTACCATAATTAATTTTTTTAACATTTACAGCAACACCACATAAATATAACTAATGACATTTCATTTGTAACTTTTACAAATTAACATAGCCAAATTCAAAAATATAAAAATAACTAGCTGTCGAATAACATTAATTCAATGCATACAAATACCAAAAAGTAGATATTAATACTTACCAACTATTTGATTTAATCATCAACTGCTACTGCTTGACTTGCCATGGCAAAAAACTCTATAAGAATTGAAAAAGCACAATTAACAAACAAATAAACTAAAAAATATTCAATTAATAAGATTTGATAAAAAAATATAATATATATCTATAACTTGTCTCAATGCCCTCATAGAACTCTGTTTCTTTAATGCAAATTCCATTTTGGAAAACTTTCAAGAGTTTAGAATCTTCTCTTAGCCGGTTTTGTGTACAAATTAAGGTTTCAACTGTTTTAGGAGTTAAAGAACTCCTAAATGGATCGAGAATGCGCCATCCAGTACTAAATGCTGACTCAGAAGTGGCTGAAGTTTTTTTGTTTGGGCCATAAAATATTTTCGGCCCAATGGAGTTGATTTCTTTTTTTTTTCTTCTTTTTTTGCCTCTTAAAATTATGAAATAATTTTATTTATTTAATTAATTTGTTAATTTATTTAGAAAAAATAAAATAATTTAATTAATTCAATAAAAAATATAAAAAAATTATTTAGTTTCGGGTCTCATTCGGTTCTTGGTCGAGACCCGAAACCCGACCCAAACCTTTCGGTTCTCGATTCGAGTACCCGTTCGAGTTTTTAACTTATGAAAAGCCGCTTGATTCGGTTCAATTCGAATATTTTGGACACTCCTAACTTTACCCCTGAAATATCAAGCAAGGGAGTTAATATTACAATAACGAATATAAGCAAAAAAAAGTAAGAAATGGTTCAAACTTAGCCAAAAAGTCTCCATTAAATAGTCGAAATAAAAGCAAAAAATATACTTATCACCAAACGTGAACATGTGACATATTTGTATTAATGGCCACCGTTAGTACTTTATAAGATCTTTCGTTAAAATTATTTTAAATGAAACAAATTTAAAACTTGAATGATTAAATTGAAACAATGTAAAAATTAGTGACTAAGATATTTTTTTTCTATAAATTGAGTGACGTACTGTGTTTTTTTATTCAAAAAACAAATATATTCCCCCTGGAAACTTGAAAAATAAAAATAGCTTTAGTGAATACAAGGACACGTGGCAGAATCACAGCACCTTTACGAACTCGTAGAGACAAATGTCTAATATTGTGTTTCTCGTACATTTTCATACGTTCCGGCGGCGGCGGTGGACACGTTCCACCCCCACCCGCCTCCATCCCCACGTACACCACCTATATAAAATGAATCCATAACCATAGTCGCTTATTCAAAATCCCTAGTAAACTCTCTCAAAGAGAAAAGGAACAAAAATGTCTAGCACTGCTGGTCAGGTTATTCGCTGCAAAGGTGATGATTTCTTGATCATAATCTTTACCGTTTATCAACTTGATATACCGTTTTATGATCTGGGTTTTGTTTATTGTTGATTAATTAACGATATTTTGGTTGGAGAACGATTTGTTAAGACTATATCTAAAATGAGGAGGCGATGCGGGTTGAGGATAAATCAACTCAAGGCTACTGTACTCAGATTGTTGGGACTGAAAGACTACTTCAGTGTCTTTCCTATAATTTTTTTTATGGATATTTCGATTAAACGATATTAATTGTAAGAGTTCCTATGTTGCAGCTGCTGTGTCATGGGAAGCAGGGAAGCCACTTGTGATTGAAGAAGTGGACGTTGCACCTCCGCAGAAAATGGAAGTTCGATTGAAGATTCTATTCACCTCCCTTTGCCACACTGATGTTTACTTCTGGGAAGCCAAGGTAAGAAATCCGGCAATTTTTGAAATGCCGTGTCTTAAAAATTTGACACAAGAACAGAGAACTTTAGTGATCATATTTTGTTGAGAGGTACTCATCCTATGGTTTGATTTGTTCTCTGTCCTTGCTATGTTATGATTTCTCGATCATGTACGCTTGAATTTGATTGTCCAGTTCCTTAGTTAACTATTTTTATCTTTTCAATCATTTTCCTTTTAAAAATTTATATTGCAGGAGCAAACACCCCTTTTCCCTCGGATCTTTGGTCATGAAGCTGGAGGGTACGATTATCTCTCAAATCTCAAATTAGATGATTATTAGAACACTAACTAAATTCAATGTTTTTTTTTTAATCATTGTGATAATGACTATATTTTTTTTATTTATAGAATCGTAGAGAGTGTAGGTGAAGGTGTGGCAGATCTCCAGCCGGGTGACCATGTTCTTCCCATGTTCACTGGCGAGTGCAAGGAGTGTCGTCACTGTAAATCGACAGAAAGCAACATGTGTGACCTTCTCAGGATAAATACGGATAGAGGGGTCATGATCAATGATGGCAAGACGAGGTTCTCTAAAAATGGGCAGCCAATATACCACTTTCTTGGAACTTCCACCTTTAGCGAATACACTGTGGTTCATGTTGGCTGTGTTGCCAAAATTAATCCGGCTGCACCCCTTGAAAAAGTGTGTGTTCTTAGCTGCGGAATATCAACAGGTTAGATGTGTGTAAATATAGGAATCTTGAGCGATCACGACATGTTTGATAAAGTAAATTTGTAGGGAAAATATTGAGGAATAACAAGTTGAAATCTCGTTCATTACAGTGTCTAGTATGCTCTGATACTATATGCCATTTTTTAGTAAAAAAAACATTTTAAGTTTCTACTCATTCATTCAAGAATTTTTCTGAAGGACTTGGTGCAACTTTGAATGTGGCCAGACCGACAAAGGGTTCAACAGTTGCTATTTTTGGATTGGGAGCTGTAGGACTTGCTGTGAGTAGATTTTCCATGTTTCCATTATGTTGCTTAACGTGATTTTTTGCACTTGAGAATATGATAATGTTTCCTATTCATTAGGCTGCTGAAGGGGCTCGAATTTCTGGAGCTTCAAGAATCATTGGTATTGATTTGAACCCTAATAGATTCAAGGACGGTGAGTGAACCACACTAAAATAAATGTTCTTTAACCAATTCTCTTTTTTCCTACTCTGATTGACCTGTTTATCAATTATCAATTGTCTAATTTTTTGCCTTATTTCTCAACAGCGAAGAAGTTCGGTGTTACTGAGTTTGTGAATCCCAAAGATCATGACAGGCCAGTTCAACAGGTCGGTTCGAGTCGATTTTCTTATGTTCTGCCGCTTTCATATAAAATGTTTCATTTGCTAAAATTGCACATAGAAGTAATGAGTCTTAAAAATACTATATTTGTATGTTTGGTAAGGTGGATTAGATAATAGTGGACAATATTAATTAAGTTAAGATCCATTATACCGTCTCATTTTGTCCGCTAGTGAGTATCAAACTTGTGATATCTTTGTTGTTTGGCTTCCAATTGTCAAGGGAATTATTATCTTCGTAGTATCTAAGGTCTAAATGTTGATTATCAGGTGTTAGTTGAGATGACTGATGGAGGAGTCGATCGAAGTGTTGAGTGCACTGGAAATGTTGATGCTATGATCTCCGCATTTGAATGTGTTCATGATGTAACTATCTATCTGTATTTGTTTTCCTTCCTATTGGATCAAATAGTTGGATCTATTTCTTTGATGCAACTATTTTTCCTTCCTATCTATCTGTATTTGTTTTCCTTCCTATTGGATCAAATAGTTGGATCTATTTCTTTGATGCAACTATTTTTCCTACTCTGATTTGGAGAGCTATTCACAGGGCTGGGGTGTTGCTGTGCTTGTTGGAGTTCCGAACAAGGATGATACATTCAAAACTCGTCCGGTCAATCTGCTAAACGAGAGGACTCTCAAGGGAACCTTCTTTGGAAACTATAAACCACGTAGTGACATCCCATCTGTTGTTGAAAAATACATGAACAAGGTAAAGCATTTTCATGAATACGTCTTCTCGAATAGACTCTTATCCAAATCTCATGTCCTTATTAATACCGAATGTACTGGATCAAGGAAAATACTTGCAATGGCTTCTTGTGCAATGTGTGCATGTTTTTTCGTTTTTCCTTTACCATTATCGAGTTGCTTTTCCTTCTCAATTCCACTAGAGGGGTGAAAAGTGCATTTTCTAGTGGAATGAGCCTGGCCTGGCACACTAGTGATCGTCCTGGGCGCTCGCTTTACCCTCTTAAATGCGACTGACTTATTGTTCTCCTGATATTTCAGGAGCTGGAGCTGGACAAATTCATCACCCATCAAGTTCGTTTCTCGGAGATCAATAAAGCTTTTGACCTCATGCTGCGAGGAGAGTCTCTTCGCTGCATCATAAACATGGAAGCTTAAAATGTAGTGTGTTCCGATAAGTAGCCATCGTAGATGATGTTTCATGCCATAAATAAACTCGAACACTCAAGAAATTTCAATACTAAACATTAAATGTTTCGATCAATTCCATTATGAATTTTTCAATTCACGAAAGAATTTATAATTAACGCATGTTTGGGAAATAAGTGGATTTCTCACGTCTCTTGTCCTACAAATTTTGTGGACCGAAATGTACACAACAGTGGGTCCTACATATACATCACATCACAGAGATTTTAAATTTTTAATTGTTTTGCATGTTTAACTTTTTTAAATCCATTAGTAGAGCATGCCACTTACCTTTTATCATTAGTTGCAAATTACACCCCAAACCTTTAATAATAATTACAGAATACGTCCCCAACCTTTAATAACAATTGCAGAATAAGCCCCCGACCTTTAATAACAATTCCGGAATAGGTGCAAAGCCTTCAGCAATGTTTGCGTAGCCAAAATAAATCAAGTTGGAACGTGGTGTTAGAACGTAATAAGAAACCTTAACAACAATGCAAGTCTAATACTAATGTTTATACGAGTTTACAAATTCAATAGTAACAGATACATGTCAACGAAAATATCAAACGATATATAATCCTATTACATAAGTTCAAAAGGAAAAGTATCTAGAGGGTATTTAGTAGAGATTAAAATCGGATTAAAATTGAAAAATTAGCCAATATTGTTGACTTTTAATGGACGAGTGAGACCAATAACGACTATATTTTCAATTTTAATCCGATTTTGAGCTGTGCCAAACATGCCCCTAGTCTAATAGCACTTTTTTTTTTCCTCATTTCTACCTTTAAAAATTGATCTTTGATTCCATGCTCTCGTATGTGCTTCCAATTCCTTCTTCATTTCCCTTTAATACATTAATCTTTTCTTCATATCTTCTCATTGATTTTAAGAACTTGCTTCAACCATTTAAAAATGTGTGGGTCTTACCGAAAAATTGTCAACATAAAATTTCCTAATAAGAACAATTAGCTACTGCAACAAAAAAATAAAAATAAAATCACTAGGATTTAAGAAAAATATAATATCGCATACAAAGAATCTTCTTCTATGATTCACATCTGTCCAAGAAGTCTTATGAGTCATGCAATTTCCATAGTCGCGTGGCTTTTAATCCATGTTTTGATCGTTAGTGAAGAGAAAATTAGTCGATGTCTTGAAAAATTGTAAGACTATAAAAGTAAATCCAAAAAAAGATGAAAAAAATGGACCTTTTTTTTTATATTTGTGAGTTTGTAGTTTGCTCCCCATTAAAAAGTCATGTGAGAAGGCGTAGCTACTTAACGGTAAAATTTGTCTTCTGGTTTTATTTATAAGGTTATACGGACGACAAAAATCAAAGGTATTGTTTGAAAATGTTGGAGATAAAAAATGCAATTGTCTCCTAGCATAATTGTAAACAAGATTACAACATAATTATGACATAATAAAACTACAATTTTTTACTTGCTCGAGTGAAAATAATTGTTGAAAATATTGAAAATGTTACTGTATAAACTAGTTGGACTTTGAGATTTTACGAGTATATGAATTTTTCTCACTTATCTCCCTCTGCCGTTTGAGCTGGTTTAGCTCGCATTTCATGGAGGATATTGGATGTAAATTTCCTTCGTTCAATTTGATAGCCTGAATTAAATCAAAACTCTCATGTCATAATGGAGAGTTTTTTTTCCCTCCTTATTCTCTTAAATGGCTCTCTCGATGTCTTGAACTTTGAATTACTTTATTAACATTGATTTGTAATAACCTACAGTGCTGTATTATTTATTGAAATATTCTTGCGTTTGTGTATCCATCAAAAAATTAGACGGAACCGGGAAAAGGACCGACTCTGCCAAAGACCTAGTGTTGGGGATTTAGAAGTCCAAATTTAAAGGATAGGGCGATTTTATAATAAATGTTTAAGGTTGAGTGCTAAACTTGCTATTCTTCCAAAAACATAGCTGATCAATTAAGAAGGGTTGTTCTCCAAATGTAAATTACAGTCGTAATAGAAGAATAATTTCTGAATTTTAAATATTCAATATTTCATCATTTCGTGAAAATCTTCATTGCGAAATTCACTTCTTCGTCATCTTCTTCTCACTTTTACTTTTCTTTCCAAATAGTTGTTTTAGCTTTCTGATTCAATTACTAAACCCATTGTTGTGCTAGATTATAATCTTCGCTAGATCTCGAGGGAGAAGTTATAATTAAATTCGCGAAAAATGGTTCTAGTTACGGCCGTGCGAGACTACATCAATCGCATGTTACAAGACATCTCTGGAATGAAAGTCCTCATCCTCGATTCACATACGGTTCGTACAATTGCAAGATCTTTGTTTTTCTATTTGTTTCGCTACAATTCGTCTTTATTCTAGAAAATTATTCACTCCGTTCAGTTTTTCGTTTATTATTATTATAATTAACTGAACAATTTCATTACTCCTCTTCTAATGTTGGAAAATAATGAATTGAGAAAAAAAAAAAAAACTTAATTCAGTTGATTAATTATAATTCTGTGTTGTAATTTTTAGTTGATAATGAAAATATTGGGAAAATGTAACACAAAAGCTTATTGATCTTATTACAATAAATATGAATTTTTTTTATTTCATTTTTTTTCCCACTATGCGTGTGCTGGTATAGCTAACATGCTTTACTTAAACACTTATTTGGGATTTTAATTTATTTGGGTTATACCCAAATTATCAATGCAGCTTTTGGAAAATATAATGTGTGGAATTTAAATTATTAGTACAGCTTAGAAAGACTGTTTATATCATAATTGATTTGTTTATTATCTTATATGATCTTTTTGGTTCTCAATGTGTTGCAGGTTAGTATTGTGAGTGTAGTCTATTCACAATCGGAGCTACTTCAAAAAGAAGTGTTTTTAGTGGAATTAGTAGATTCCATTTCCATGTCAAAAGAACCCATGTCACATCTTAAAGCCATTTATTTTCTGCGGCCAATTTCTGAGAATATTCAACTCATGAGACGTCAACTCGCTACACCTCGGTTCGGAGAGTATCACCTTTGTAAGTTTCAATTTTTGTAGTTTTACATAATTGTGATTATGAACTA